>SSNR01000631.1:58570-125134 GCA_006937965.1 Callopanchax toddi | reverse complement strand
CTATGTGGCCCAGCTGACCTCCCTGCAAAAGCAGAGGCCCTCAGGAGCTCAACAAGACCGCTACAACAGCCTGGAGATGGAGTACAACCAGCGTCGCTCAGAGCTGCTCACACCACTGTGTAAATAGTTTAAATCAATCAAATCAGATTTTAAAATACTTGATAAATTCCAGAGGGTTATTAGTTGTTTCAGTAACTCATTTAAGCTTTTTTAAAGAGTCATTGTAGGCTGTTCTAGCAGTGGGCAGGAAGGATCTTCTGTAGCGGTCTGTGTTACAACAGATCTGATGAACATGTATCACATGTATGCACACATGTAGATATTTTCCTCTCATTAAGCATCACACATTCATGTCCTCATTGTGTTTGCTGTGCCTTACAGTGGAGCTGGGTCAGTACCAGTGGGTGGCAGTGCTGGCTGAGAAGTACTGTGACTTTGACATCCTGGTTCAGATGTGTGAGCAGACTGACAACCAGAGCCGCCTGCAGCACTACATGGCAAAGTTTGCTGACCAGGTATGCTTCATCCAGAGATGTCTGCCTCCTGCTGTTTATGGTTTGTGGAGAGCGAATTATTCACTGTGGACCCGTGGGAGTAAAAGCTTTTAGAAACTAGTTTTAACACCAGTTTTTTAAATAATTAGAACTAATTGAATGCAGTTCAGAATGAAACCGCTCCAAACTGAAGACCTGAACAGTCTTTAGCCATTAGCTGAGTTCTTTTTAGGATTTAAACTTTAAGAATAAAACCCCCATTTATCAATATTAGCGGAAATGTTTTGAGAGTTTGAACTTTAGGCAGAAAAAATACATTCAAACAAAGTGACTGTCTTAAAATGAACTCTAAAGAGATGTTTGGGTTGTTCTGAAGTAGCGTCTATCAGGTATTTATCTACAGTAAGGACCACACCCACTGGTGACAGCATTCAAAGTGGGTGGAGTCACTGAAAACGAGAAGTAGTCCTCTGACCAAAGCAATAATCATGGCTAGTCAGATCAGGAGAGACGGTGCTGCAGGTCAGTGACAAATTAGCAGCTAATTAAAACGACTTTCTCAAAAAGTCACACTGATGTGTTAGAACTCTGTATTATCTATTTATAAAGCTCAGCATGAGACTGTTTGTTTTATGGTGTTTATGCTGCTGCAGCAGGACGTACAGTAGTGTTGTCATTTAGACGTGTTTTGCTTTAACAAACTAAACAAACAGTTTCATGCTAAATTTCAGGTGTTTTTGTTCAGATGTTGCATTAAAACTCAGTCTCTGTAGCTGTTCTGCTCTGTGTGCATAAATAAAATATCATAAATCCATGAAGGCCAGCTGCTATATGAAAATGATTCTAAAAGACCTTAAAATGGACTGAACATGTTTAGTTCTGACTAGGGGTGCAACGGATCATCATCGATCCGTGGTTCGTACGGATCACCCTCTACGGTTCGGAACGCACGTGGTTCGCGGTTCATGTAGAGCGCGTGCGTTGCTAAATAATCCCCGACGTTCTGTTCTCACGCGCTGTGAATCTGCAGATTATTCCCCTCTTAGAAAGGCGTTCGTTTTGCATCACGTATAGAGGTTCACTCTGTTGGCTTCAGCCGTTTTAGTACACCAGAACGAAGGATCGCTGATCAATATCCAGTCTCTGCTGCGCACGTGCGCTGCCTCTGATTCCTCCGTCTCTCTCTCCATCAGCTGGAAATCCATCTTTCTGATAGACAAACTAGATTCACCTGTTTCTGTCTAAGATAACGTTATGTTGGGCTTTTATACGAGCTAATAAACGTTAATATAACCGGAGTTCAGTCAGCAGCGCCTCGTGCGTCACGCCCCTCCGCGCCCCCCCCCCTCCCCAGCTGTGACCGCTAGTTTGACAGAAGCAGGTCTGTGACCCTGAGGTGCGCATATGAGTCTATCTCCCCCATTAATTAGTTTTAATAGGATTCAAAACTTTATTGAAGCATCAGATTGACGTCTTGAGTTAAATGCAGTTTGTATTTATGAGGATTGAGCATAAAAAAGTTGCTCAGTGTTTTAAAAAATAATGAGAGAGCAAAGTTTTTTGTCTTTTCTTTTTCATTATGCTGATCCGAAAATTGATCCGAACCGTGACTCAAAACCGTGAACCGATCCGATCCGTGAGTTTTCTGATCCGTTGCACCCCTAGTTCTGACCAAAGATCCCTCAGCTGCTCAGTGGGGCTGACCCCCTCTAAAGGCCAAGTCCTAGAACTGCCTTAAATTATATCCAAACTAAAGAAAACACATTTTCATTTATACTTTCTTGGTGTGGATGTTAAACAGTCTGACCTTGTGACCTTTCTGTTGTAGAACTTTGCCGACTTCCTGTTTCGATGGTACATGGAGAAAGGGAAGAGAGGGAAGCTGCTGTCTCAGCCGGTCGCACAGCATCAGCAGCTGGCTGGTTTCCTGCAGGCTCATCAACACCTCAGCTGGCTGCACCACATCCACGTCCAGGACTACGACAGTGTACGACACACACACACACTGTCTTCTCCGTCACCCCCCCACTAGTTTAAAGGGATATTTGGGTCATTTTGAAGTTATTTATCTACAACAATCTTGAAGCAAAGGTCAAGGAGATCAAAATGTCTGACTGTTTAGTGTGATTTATGCTGGGCTTACACCTAACGATTTTCACGGTCGCAGACTAAAGACTGCCAGTCTTTAGGAATCGTACCGGAGTCTGTGTGCGCTCCCGTCGTCGCGGTCGTTAGATGTAAGGGGATAATCTGCAGTCGGCGACCCGATTTATGCCAGTCTTTCTCCAGTCTTTCATATCCAACATGCTAGATATTTTTTGTAGTCAGAGTGTAGTCGGAGTGACGTACAACAAGCAAAAACCAATAGGATTTGTTCTCACTGCAGAACCAGGAAGCCCTGTCAGTCATAACCCAACAAAACAAGACCTTGCTGTCCCCGTTTATGGAGCCAAGATCGTGCCCATATTCTCTGACGCTTTCTCTTCTTTTCTTTTCACTACAAACGACTGCAGAGGCAAAAGCTAAAGTAGCTAAAAGCTGCTTCTCCTCCATTTTTAACTTCTGCAGAGTGTAATAATAACTTGGAAACTGGACTTAACTGTTATTATATCCATAACAGCAAATGACGGAGAGCCAGCGTTCATCTTGGGAAACTTTATTGACAACACAAAACCCGGACATTCTCTGTCACAACAGGAAAAACTCGGATAATAAAATCACCACTAGATGGCGCTGTGTAACCACAAATAAAATAGAATTGCCCAGCAGAACAGTTATACTCTCTTTTAAATATCAACATAATTTAGTATCACTATATCACACAGAGCATGATGGGAGGAATTTTGCGGGAATGAAATCCTAACATAATCTAGTTGCAGTCTTGTAATTAGTGTTCCTACAAGATTCAGTTTTTATAAAATCTTTAGTCTGAGACCACTCGACTGTTAACCCGAGTCTTTAGATGTGAGCTGATAATCTTTTAGAGTCTTTTCAAAATCTTGTCAAAGTCTTTAGGTGTAAGCCCAGAATAAGTATCAACCTATACATGTGGTCAGTACTCGACTGTTAAATCTAATAAATTCAGTTCAAACCAGAAACATAACTGTCACATAACATGGAACTTAACATATATGTATTAATGTCAATATGAATGTTTTCCCGTGAAATACATAAAAGTAGGGCTGCATTTCAAAAATTGATCAAATTAAAAAAGTGAAGATTTTGCATGATCAAATAAAGTGTCATGAATATAAAAAGGAAAAGCTTGAATTCTGAATCTTGGTGGACTGGTCATACTGAGACTACATTTTTGTTGCCTTTTCGTTAGTGTGAAAGTAACAGGGTTAATGTGATCTGACCTCCAGGCTCTCAGGACTCTGCTCAGCCAGGCCAACATGGAGACGCGTTACTTCGTGAAGAAGACCACGCTGCTGGCTCTCAGTAAACTGACTGCTCTGGCCTCAGACCTGCCAGAGGAGGAGCTCAACAAACAAGTCGATGGTAAAAACATGTTTTCTTCACACAGGCTGCAGCTTTCTCGAACTCACTTTGTTTTGGATTGAGACTCTGATGCAGTACAGTGGTTTTCTAAGGAGTTTATATTGGGTTGAAATGGTAATAAGGCACGGGTTGGTATGAGAGTTTGATGAACTTGAGGAAGTAAACCAGTTTCTTGGCACTTCTTAAAAAGTTTGAACACCCCTGGTTTATGGTGTTTGCATTGCAGCATCACACAGAGCACTCCTATTTGTAACTTGGCCCGTCATGATGTGGTCATTTCTTTGCCTCGTCCTCCAGATATCGTGGAGCAGGAGCGCTTCCTGCTGCATCAGGAGACTCTACCCAGACAGCTCCTGGAGGAGAAGCGACTAAACCCCGACACCATGCCTCTGCTCAGCGCTCACAACCTCATACAGGTGAAAGCACCTCTAGGATCAGCCCTGTCCTGGTGTTAACATCAGTCTGTACTCTGATGACTGCAGGTATAGATTCACTGAATGGTGTCAGATTAGAGCGGGTGTGTCCAAAGTGCAGCCTGGGGGCTCCTACAGCGCAGAATGGTAGAATTTAGTCCTCCAGCAGGATGTTTAATGTAGTTTTTAGCATTTTTATGTTCATATTTTTACTAACATGAGGCCAAACGGCAAAAATAAAAAGTCCAGTCCAAAGTCTTCTATTAAGCAGGGTTTCATTTTTAATTTAATTTCATGGTACTTAGGACCACAAACTAGGGATGCCAAGATGCTAATACCAACATCGCGTATTGATCTGATACTATAAAAGCAAAGTAATTGGTCCTCTGACTAGAGCAATACTCATGTCTAGTCGGAGCAGGAGAGACACCGCTGCAGATCAGTAACAAATTAGCAGCTATTTTTCTGGAGTTTGAAAAAACTTTGGCTCAAAAAAGTCACACCGATGTGTTCTGACTAGGGTTGTGAAGATTAAAGGAATCATATAGATTTATGGGCGTGAACGTGCAATGTGAGCTATGCTGTACTGGAACAGTGTTACTGGAGTGAGTGAATGAGAATGATTGATTCATTAATTATTTTGCACTTTACTGAATCTCCTTTAGAATATTCACAGATAATTCCCTGATAATGGTCTTACCTGTGCTTGAAATCCTCTTAAATGCTTGAATTTTAAGGTATTAAAAGGTTTTGAAAGTGCTAGAGTTTTGAAACTAGAAGTCCCCTAAAAATCAGTTATTAATCGAACTGCCTTATATTCAGAATGATTAATAATAATTTCTCCGGGTACTCCGGTTTCCTCCCACAGACCAAAAACATGACTGTCAGGCTGATTGGGCTGGTAAATTGTCCTTAGGTGTGAGTGGGTGTGTGGTTGTTTGTCTCGTTCGTCTCTGTGTGGCCCTGCGATGGACTGGCGACCTGTCCAGGGTGTCCCCCGCCTCTCGCCCCTTGACCGCTGGAGATAGGCACCAGCTCCCCCGCGACCCTCTGTGGAGGAATAAGCGGCTACAGAAAATGGATGGATGGATTAATAATAATGGATTGGATTTATGTAGCGCCTTTCAGGACACCCAAAGCGCTTTGACAAAAGCTCCATTATTCATTCAGCAGCTGATTGTCTTAATCAGTGGTCCCCTTGTCTGAAATTCAAAAGGCCAGTTTTTTTGTCAGTCCTTGAACTCAACATGCTACGTGCTAATTCATGCAGAGATGTTTTCATGTTTTTACTTTGAGTCATGATTTTCAAGTCAAAATATTTTTTTTTGTATTTTGTTATTGAAAGTTCTATGAGAAACATCAAAGTCAGATAAAATCTGTATCATCAGGTAACAACTGAACAAAAACTGGAATTGGCCCTTAAAACCAAAATCAGTGTATTTCTACTTGAACTGTAGCTCACTGGTTGTACCACAGTAACATTTACTTAGTGAGATGACGAGGTATTTTGAGTAGATGTACTATTCATGTGTTAATCATCACTTTTGTAAGGTCTTGAAAACTCATCCTGAAAGTGCTTGAATTTGATTTAGGCAGAATTATTTAAAAAAAACTAAAATGACTAGCTTACAGTTGATCTCCTCCGTAGCTCTACATCTGTGATGACAACAGGAGAGCCAACGAGTACGACTTCAAAAAGGCTCTGGACCTGTTGGAGTACATCGACAAGGTAACGTCCTGCTCAGAGTTCAGGATGCTGGAAAGCAGTTTGCCTTCAGCTGATGTGGGTTTCTGTTTTCTTGTTGCAGGAGGACTCTGTAGATATTGATGCACTGAAGTGTGAGATCTTCGGTAAAGCGCTTAGGAGAGACGAGTAAGATCCGTCAAGTTTATTTACTTATTCCCTCAAACAACAGGAGACTGGGAGCAGTTAGTCTGAAGAAGGTTTTAATTTACTAGTTTGTGCGTTTGTGGCTGTTTGTGGTGTTTCTCCTTCAAATGGCCACGCCCACTTTGAGCAACAACTAAGACTGTGTTTAAAATGTTCACTCACTACATGGCTTTCACTATATAGTACCCTATATAGGGACTAAGGAATAGCCCTGTTTTACAAGAAAATGATCAGCAACCTCGCTCTTTCACAGTTCACCTTTCTCGGCCTCACTGTTTCGTGGATTTTTTTAGTGCAATTTTGCATGCTTTATTTTTTTATAGTGCACTGTGTTCTGCGTCCTGAAGAGATTGATTGCAGCGCCGACACTGCTGCCTGTTGGCGTTGTTCAACAAATTCCATGAATCTTAGTGGAGTTGGAGATTGTTGACATTAAAGGGATGTTTGAGTCATTCTGAAGGGATCTATCAGTTATAAATCTACAGTAACTAGTCAACCACACCCACTGGTCACATTGCTCAAAGTGGGTGAAGTCTCGAGAAACAGGAAGTAGTTCTCTGACCAGACAATAATCATTGTTGGTCAGATCAAGAGAGACACTGCTGCAGATCTGTGAGAATTTAGCAGCTATTTTTCTGGTACACAGCCTTTGGTTTTGTCTCGTATTTGATGGTGTGCTGCCTGCCTTTCAGCTGGTCGTCTGTTGATGGAAATGATGATCCTCTAGAAGCAGCAAAGGACAGTATCTTTGTCAAGATCCTCCTTAAACTCATACAAGAAGGTCTGTACTACTACTACTACTACTACTACCACTACTTACTCACTCATCATATCTGACAGATAACAATACATTCTGTCATTAACAGCAAGATCACTTTCATTTCATTGATCCTGACGACTATTAGTGACAGCACTGAGATATCCCTGTAATAAGATCCATTGTTAAAAGCAAGCCTCCGGTTCCATTCCACCTTTCTTTTCTTTCAGGTGTTCCTCTGCAGACGTACCTGCCTGATGTCAGAGAGCTGCTTGAACTCGACGATCTGGGCACTTTGAAATCTAAACCTTATTTTGAGTTTGTCCTTCGAGCTAATTATGAACATTACCTTCAGATTCAGATGTGATGTCATGTCCTCCCTCGGCTCGCTTCGTCCTGCCTTTTCACATTCTGTTATTCAAGTTATATTTTCATTGTGTTCTTTTTCTAAATAAATATGCTGGTATTTCTGTTTTTGGTTTGCTGTTTTTTCTCCACAAACAACTTTAATTTATTCATTTTTTTTCTTAAAATCCTATTATTGAGTTTTATTGTGCTTTGTTGACATTTTGTCATTTTGATGCTGCATTAGAATAAACCTGACAGATGATTGCAGATAAAGAGTGTGTTTAAAATGAATTAATTACAGATTGGTTTTTAGATCAGCTGTAAACTCAGAGGGATTCAGTATTTTGCTCAAGATAAAAGGTTTGGACATGGGGATTGAACCCTGGTTTCCCACATGGTAAGATGGCCTGTGGTTGTTTTTAAAATGTTTTTGTAAATAATTACTTTAGGCGGCCTGTTTTTATTTTGTTTTTTGTCTGTCTTTTAGTGTTGTTTACATACATCCTTCCTGCGGCGGGCCCAGGCCTGATGTTAGAGTAGCCTTATTTTGAAAGTCACAACCGGAAGTGGACCCGACAGCCTTAGCTCGGTGTTGAGTGTCCGCGGGGCGATGCTCGCCGCCTGTATGGTGACCTGAACGGACGCCCCGGCTTTAGGAACCGAAGCTCCGCGGTAAGCTAACCCGTTTATGGATCAGTTTTCCCTGAAGCCCGGAACCGTCCAGCTTAGCGTGTTGTTTCCTCACGGAGCGGCAGGTGAGTGAGGCTGATCTGGACATCGCCGTTCCATTCTCATCATTTTAAACCTCGGTTTTTATTTACGCATGTTTATGTTTTTGTAATATTTTTATTATTGGAATCCAATTTAATTTTGACAGTTTGCATTTATAAACCAGAATGTCCTAAAATGCAATAAACGGAGGGCCTCTAAGAAGATTTTTTTAACCGAAATAAAAATATGTTTCGGGTATAAACAAATGTATAATTGAATTAGCTGGAATTAGATAATGACTTGTTAACTAGAGCTGATTTTTGTATCGATGAATATTTTACAGGTAAAAGTAGAGATAAGCGTGTAGGCGGACGTCAGGGGGTGTTTTATTACAGTTAGCCTCAATCCTCTGCTAATCTGTTGTGTGTGGAGAGGTGGGCGTGGCTTACAGGTGACTAGGTGCTGCAAGGTTGATCAGCTGTTTTAAAGAAAATAAGATAACCCTTTAACCTTCAATACTAGAAAAAACAACTATGACTTTATTTATTAGTTGGAATGCTGACTAAGCATTCCAACTATTGTTTTGCTGTTTCTCTTTATTATTCTTCTTCCAGCTTCCGCCGTTTTTTGGCTCGCTTCTCCTTCCACAATTTTCAACCGATTTCAACAATTCATATATCAAAACGTTCAGCTTCTTCAGGAATGGTGTGGAATGACTTTTCTTCTTGATATCTTTAATATTTTTTGAAATATTCAGCTTTTTGTCCAACTTTTTGGCCCATTGGAATACATTGAAATCTTTCAAATTCTTCAAATTTTTCAACAAATTCAACAATTTTTCAAAGTTTAACTACTTCAGCATACTTCAACCTAGAAACTTCATTCAACTTTTAAAAGACTCACAAGACTTTCAACTATTCCCGAATGATTCAGCTTGTTGATATCTTTAACCATTCCTGAGATATGACGAGTTAAACTCAAGGAACATTTCAGAATTCAGACAAAAAAATCCTCAAAAATATAATGAAAGATATACATCTCTGATTTGGACTTTCTGAGCCAACTAGGTCGATTTGTGAGAGAACCGTAAGTCACACAGACATGAGAGTTACACTTTCTGAAAGCTAACAAAAATCCCTAATCAGAGATGTATAATTTATACATGTGCTGTGAAAACTGTGGGAGCAGGACAACTTTGTTTGGGAGTGAATCGTGAATCTCAAACCTGTCTCCCACTCTAGTGATGTCATCACCGCCCTCTAACCCTCAGCACGTTTTGGATTAGGAGAGACTTTTTCTTTCAAATGGTCACTACCGTCACTCAGTTTGAAGAACATCAACAAATTATATATTAAAATGTTGGGATTTTTGTCTAGTTTCAGAATATCTGGTTGTTTGGGCCATAGGTAGTATGGCTCGTTCATAAATCACCTCAACGCCAGCAGAAATCCTCCCTTTTTGGGCCGATTTCTCATGTTAATCGACCTCATCTGTCTGTCTTTGAACTTTCACTGAACCCTGTTTTTCCATCGTCATATCTCCCTCAAATTTTAACGTAGACACACAGAAATTTAGACAGAACACCTCGAAAGTGTCCTGTCACCCACAAAGTTTAAATTTTTTATTTATGTCTTATCGTTTTTGAATAGCAGCTAGTTGTTCGGACAGTGGTTTTTCCTGGTTAAACACAGCAGTGTGAGGTAGACATAGTTAAATTGCATGTCACCTAAGCATGACTCAGCTAAATTGGTGCTTTCTGATTGGCCAGGCTGATTGGTTTATGCCTTTCTCAGTGTGTAATGGATTTTGACTGCATTTGAGCACCTTTCTGAACAAAATGTTCCTACTCTCACACCGTTTGTCGTATGTAGACAAATTATACATCAAAACGTTGGGATTTTTGTCCTCTTTCAGCAGATATGCTACTTAAGGCCATAGGTTTTACGGTTTTTAAAGAATCCTCCTCTGTTTCAGCAGAACTCCCTGATTTCCTGCCTCCTTCAGCTGTTTGACCCTTAAAATGTCTTAATACTGTTCTGTTGAGCTTTAGTTCAGCTTTTGAGATTTTTTTCAGAGGTTTTAAAATTTGTTTCAGCTAAATTCAACCTTTTTAGCTATTTTAAACAGTTAAAATGAAAAATTAAGAAATTTTAAGCCTTTGAACTCAAATTAAAATAGTTCATCTTCTTAAACCTGTAACTTTCATCAGCTGGTCACACTTTTACAATGCCTTTACTATATTTTTTTCTAATCTTTAGAATAATTAAGCAAGGGTTACACAGTTCAGCTTAGATTAAGCTTTTAATCAGATTTTGAAGCTTTTTTCACATGTTTAAGCAATCTTTTCAGCTAAATTATCTTATACTGATTGAACTGTATTTACACAGTTCAGCTTAGATTAAGCTTTTAATAAGTTTTTAAAGATTTTTTCACATGTTTAAGCAATCTTTTCAGCTAAATTATCTTATACTGATTGAACTGTATTTACACAGTTCAGCTTAGATTAAGCTTTTAATCAGATTTTTAAGCTTTTTTTCACATATTTAAGCAATCTTTTCAGCTAAATTATCTTATACTGATTGAACTGTATTTACACAGTTCAGCTTAGATTAAGCTTTTAATCCGTTTTTAAAGATTTTTTCACATGTTTAAGCAATCTTTTCAGCTAAATTACAATTTTTCAGCAAATGTGTACAATAATTTCAACAATTCAGGTATTTTCAACAAATTTGTTCAAATTTAACAACTTTAAGCTACATTAGACTTAAACAAATCTAAATTTTCAGCAAATATTTAAAGTTTAGCTAAATTTCCACTCATTTGAGCTTCTTTCAGCTGGTTTTGGACAATTTCAGCTGTCTCTTTCAGCTTTCAGCATTCCAACTTTGCTTTTTCGCAGGAAAAGCATCTTTTCTAGTTTGCATTATATGAGGGCAATAAGGGTTATAGTGCAATGTAAATGAATAACATATGGTATTAATGGAGTGTGATAATGTTTAACAAACATCCCTATTTTTTAAAGTTTTATTTTGTTAATAGGTGTTTGTTTTCCAGTTAAACAAATTTTGCTCATCTTGTCCTATCAGTTATTTTTCTATAGTAAGTAAGTAAAGTTTATTTATATAGCACCTTTCACAGAAAAAAATCACAAAGTGCTTCACAAAAAACAGAATCAAACATGATAAAAAAAAAAATTTTAAAGTGAGAAGTTGAACTAGGATTGTGCATCTCTGGTCTGCAGCTGATACGATAGTATCACAACACTCTGCCAGCGATTCAATTCATTAAAGATCCATGAGCAGTTAAAACTGATTCAATACAATTCAGCTCTTATTCACAATGTGATGTAATATAATTTTGATTGATCACAATGAGATTTAATACAACACTAACCATTGTATTTCAATTATTTAGACTAATTTTGTTTTACTTGTTGAAAAATGGCTGCTCAAAAACAGCTGGTGTTTGACTTTTACAAAACACTTGAAAAGTCTCACAATACACAAAAACAAGGATGTGCAAAATGTAAAACCTGCCAGATGTTTACCATATTTTAATAACTCTGCTGTTAAATTAACTTTACATTATAAATACTAAAATGTCCAGAATGTTTTCTAGAATATCAGTTAACATGATCAGAGTGAAACTCACTTTCAGACTTGTTTTTTGCTGGTTGAACTGAAGCTGATGCAGTTCTCCTTTTGAACAGCAGGTGTCACTAATGAAAACTACTGAATAGCAGGAACACTAAGAACAAAAACAGGTAGAGGTGGGGGATTTGTGGTTTTTACCTCATTACAGTGTAGTGGAATTTGTTCCCTGTATCTGGCCCATCCCTGAGGAGCAGAGGGAATCCAGTTTCACGGTACCTGGGAGGCAGGTGAGGGTTCAGTATCATGCCCATCGCCCAAAGATACTTCATCACATGGCTAGGGCCTGGAATTGAATCCTGATTTCCTGATCTCTTTACAGCCCCTCTTCCCCTGATCCATGGTCACCTGTGGGGGCGTCCTATAGAAGATCCATTCTTCAAACACAAATGTATCTACTTTTTAGTAGATATGTTCAGAGCAGAGGTTGCGCTAGACCTTTTTGTTGTCCGTCATTTTGACTGACAGGTTCAATACAGCAGACCGTCACTCATCAGCTCACCATTAAGTTTTAGATTTCTTAACTGGCCCAAAAATCCAACCCGAGCCCGGCCCAACGTCATCACATCCAACACTCAGTCTGAACCCGATTTGGTTTCGAAAAAAAAAAATTTTTTTCCCCCCTTTCTTTCTCTCTGCTGTCTAAATTGACTCATCCTGAACAATTCACTTAATTATTTGGCCTGAACCGAAGGGTAGGGTCGCAGCGCACACACATGTACACAAATACGAACACAAACTTTAATGGATGTCCATCAGATATCCATGCCTAATACTCACTAGAGTACCTCTTTGAAAATATTATGTATCCCTCAGCATATCAATAATGAGACTAAACTATTGAACTTACAATATTAACAGTTCACCTTTGTGGATTGGAATCCGATATCTGCTTGTAATCAAACATCTCACTGCGTCACTTCCTCTTTATTCACCTAGTTTATCAACATTATGGCAGTTTGAGCAATGTCACCAGTGGGTATGGTCCTTACGGTAGATACAAAACTGATAGAAAAGGACCCAAATAACCTTTAAGCACATTTAAATACTTTTTAACAAAATAATTTTTGTGATGACCTGAAAACAAACCCACCACTTAGTAGCTGCTACAAGTTACTGCCAAATACTAAGGTGCTGTTGAGTTGAAATGTGACATGAAAAAGAAAAGGACAATCAAGTGGCTGTAGAAGAATGTGTCTGTCAGAGGTGAACCATGTTGAAATGTGACACGTTCCAGTGGATGCACACCGACACAGGTTCATGTTCACTGATGTGAAGGTTGTCTCTGTGAAGCAGAAAAGAGAATATTAAACAAGATGCTCAGATCACTATTACGTAATACTAATTAGCCATGGTGAGCCATGACTGTTAGACCAGGGCCTTCAGCACAGAAAAATTGCAACTGGTCACACCATCAACGCTTCAGATGTCCTGAAAAAACCTGTTTTGCTTTTACACACCTTCTACACAAAGTAGAGAGAGAGGAAGAAGAAGTTTAAACCATCCCTTCCATAAGTCGCTTTGGATAAAAGCGTCTGCCAAATACATGAACATAATGGGGAACGTGAGATCTCTCAGGAACAAGGTGGCGCTTGAAGTGCTGATGAGGATACAGCCAGAATTTTGGGAATGCAGCATCATGTGTTTCACCGAGTCATGGCTGCAGGATCAGATCCCTGACTCCATCGTCTTTCTGCCTGGCTTTTGGACAATATGAGCAGAGACTTGAAGAAGAGCAAAAAAATGCAAATGAGGTGGATTAGGGTGCTCCTCAACAGCAGATGGTGTAATCCAGGACAGCCTACTGTGAAATATTATCCTGATATTGAACTGTTATCTTAATTCAAGAAGAGTGTTTTCAGTCAGAGGCTTCTTCAGATCCTCTGCAACACACGCTGCTACAGAATGACCTTCCTGCCCTGACTTAGAACAAACTTAAAGCAAGTTACATGTATCATCTAATGTTCCTCTGGGATTAAAAATGTTTTTTTGTTTTTTTTATTGATTCCAACAACAAGCAACAACACGATAAAGCAGCAAAATGATGCCTACCCAAAAAAAAGTCACCATACAAATCTAACATCTTGATGCAAACCAAACAGTCTTTTTAGGGTGACTGTGGTTCAGTGACATAGAGCTCCCCATCCATGTGGGAGAGTGAGGTTCAAACCCAGCAGCACAGCCATGTGTCGATGCATCTTTGGGCAAGTTGAACCTCCAACTTTCTCTTGAGCACCACTAAAAATGGCTGCCCTCAATTCTATTGGTTCTGATTTTTCAGTAGAGATTTGGGTTCCCACAGTATTGCCCTGCATAACCAGAACTGTGTGATTGGTTGCCCACCCATGCAGTCCTTCGTGAAGGCCCATTCCAATTTTTTATAATCCCGCCCACTTTATACCAAAATGTGATTGGCAGATTTGTCAGTCAGTCACAGTTATACCTTCTGTCTTGAGAATGAAGTCTTAACCAATCAGAGAGCTCGCTCAACCACGTTTCTGCTTAGAAACAAAAAGATGATTGGATAACTATTTGTTCAACTGCAGATTAGTTTACAGAAAATAAGGTTGAACTCATTAAATACAGGATATATAGTATAATGGAGAAAAAAAACCCCATAAACTAACCTTTCTTAAATGCTCATTTATTGGGCCTTCTCTCTGAAGGTCCAAGGTTCCTCTCTGCTCATTAGTCAAGTAGATGTAAATAATTATTTACAGTATTTAATGTTTGCCTTTAGTTTGTGGAACAAAGTTATTATTAATATTGCGTTTTATTTATAAAGCACTTTATATTTGACAAGCAAATCTCAAAGTGATGCAAAGAAAGTCAAACTGTTAAAAATGCACAAAGTAATAATAAGAATCAGATTCAAAACAATCTTTAAAAGCACATTAAAGTCCAACAAGTTAATGAGATTAATTTCAGAATGTCAGTAGTAACTAATTAAACTGTGGCATTTATTCAACCTCATAACAGAGTTGTTTTAATATGTCGACAAAGTGCAGACGAGTCCTTTTTCTTCATGCGTGATAATAATTAGACTATTTTACTTCTTCTCAGTGTGACAGGACCAAACGGCAAACATTCAGGAAACCATGGTGACCAAAAAGGCCAGGACAGAGTACATGAAGAAATTCAGGGATCCCAAATGGGAGACGTTTTCCAAATGCTACGAGGACTCTCTGAAGTACCGTCTGACCCGACGGCTGATGGAGCATTCCCACAAGCCTTGGATCTGGGATGGCTGGGACAGCGGTTCTGAATCCAGCGGGTGGTCCACACCCAGGCTGACTAGAAACAAAGTGGCTCCCTTGTCTCTGGCGCTGCCACCTCCATGTTTGGAGGGTGAGCCGAAGCTGTCGGAGCTGAAGACCAGCCCTAGACTGAACTCTGAGGTCACAGAGGCTGAAGTGGGAGCAGGAGAGGTTCCAGCTGGAGATGCTGCACCATGCACAGGTAGAGAAACTCTTCTCTTTTACTGGAGTAGTGGAGTCAGACTAGTCATTATGTTGGGATGTTTCTCATTCGTCTGTGATGTGACAATCTTAAAGGCAATTTGCAAAAACGGAGAAAATTAGGGCACGGTTTGATGACTTTAAGATAACTCATGACAATTTTATGAATTTTATAGTTTTAAAAACACTGTAATGGAATAAGATGGCTGCACATTGTGGTACTCAATGGAAGACATGGCGCTGACGTTTTGTATGCACCTCCTCTCCGTGAGTTCATTGACGAGGGGTGAGGGGGTAGGGGTGATTTGGCAGTGCTGCGCATGTTTCTCAACAAGCTCTCGTGGCCCTATGAGCGCTGTTTCACTGCGTTCTGCAGCGGTATGTAAAGATTAGCATCTAAACATGCCCAAGCATCGCTGGCTGACCCACCACAGGCCCACATTCCTCCTTGATGCCTGAGAAGATCTTGGAAATGAGGCTTAAGGTGGCAGTTGTGAGCAGCCAGGCCTCTCCACAGCCACACCTACAGGTGATAGCCGTCAGCTGCATGCTAACAGCTAGGTGGATATGGTGGAGGATAAGTCCCCACTGCTGCCACGTTTGAAAGGGCTGCTTACAGCGGGGAGCTCGAAATGGCTGGTATGGTGGCAGAAGTGAACTCCGACCTCCTCGACCTGGATGACATGGTGGAAGAGGAGGGTGACCCCATCTTTCCAGCTCAGGCCACCCAGCAGAGCTGGATTTGCTCCTCAGGAGTCTGTAGATGTGCAGCTGCAAAACTGGGCATTCATCCAATGGCCTGCAGCCCAAGACCTGTGTTTCCTCTAATGTTGCTAGAAAAGCAGCTCATCATGCCTCTGAAAGACCTGCAACTATTTTTTTTTGCGGTTTTCTTCCATTTTATTTCTTTTTATTTGTGTTTTTTTATTTGTTTTTTGTGGGACTTCAGTGAATTATTTAATCATGTTCAAAGTAAAAATAATAAAATTTTAAAACACAAAATAAATGTTTTGGAAAACATTTTAAATAAAATAAATAGGTTGACTAATAATTTAATTGATCTTTAGCAACACTCATACAGTATGTGCGTACATGAGAGTGAGTGCCTGCTGACAGCAGAGAGGAGAGAGCAAATTTAACAGGTGAAGTTGGGAACAGCTGGTTGTACATTTATCAAAAGTTAAAGTCAGCTTTATTGTCAATTCTGCTGTACAGTGCATACATATACAGAATCGAAATTTTGTTTATATCTGAGTAATCAAGAAATCGATTGATTATTTGATAGAATACTGGATGTCTGCAGCTCTAATTCAAGTTAAAACATTTTTGTACTTCTGTCTGTCCTGATTGTCTGAAACAGCACTTGTTGAGAACGAAGTGCACGGGGTCAACGGAGGACCAGTGAATGAAGCTCCAAACACCAACGGTTCCTCGGATGACCTGGTGACGGACAATGGGCCCGTCTGCTCTACATCTTCTGATGAGGAGCCAGTGAACCCACCACCACGGAGACGTCATCGCCGTCACTCGCCTCGCTCTGAGCCGGGACGCAAGGATGGTTTCAACAGCAGCAAACCTGCTGTGGTTCAGAAGCCACCAAGAGCCAAGAGCCAACCACCAATCAGCAGCAAGAACAGGAGGCCGTCCAGCCGACTGGACTGGAACGAGAGACCGATGGAGGTGATGTGTGTTTCTGTCTTGTAGCTCTAAACACTCGATAAAGATGTTAAGAAAGCATTTCAATAAAACCTGGGTTTTTTGTAGTCTTCACTACTATTGTTTGACCAAAACATTCTCACTATGCCCTCCTTTGCCTTGAGTTTAATAGAGTTTTAGTTGCCAACCCTAAGTTTGGATCCCAACTCTAACTCTGACCATAAGCCTAAACATTAACCCTAACCTGTACAGCTAGTAGAATAAAATCATTAAGTGCTAGACTTTCCCAAACCCTAATCCTAACTAAAACCCCATCCCCAACCCTAATCCTAATCCTGACCCTTTCCTTGACCCTAACCCAGCCTCGTTGATAAGATTTTTGCTAAGTTAACTCGTCTCTCAGTGGAGGAATCTTATCCTTTAGAACAACAAGGAACTGGAGAAGTTTAGCAGTGACACCAAACACTCTGCTAACATTAATAATGAAGCAGCCTTGGTGTAGATTTCACTGACTGGCCCTCTGGTTTCTCCTCACAGAGCCAAACGTCTGACGCCTGCATTCAAACCCGGCGCGAGTCGGGTAAGCGGAGCTCCAACCTGGACCGGCGACGGGCTCGATCAGCTGACCTGGAGAAGATGAGGCATTCGCAGCTGGCAGTTGTGGACGACCGCTGGATGACAGAGTACATGCGCTGCTTCTCTGCCAGACTCAGGTAGAGATCAGATCCACAAAGACTCCTGAAAACGTATCAGGACATGAACATCAGGAGGTCCAAAGTGTTTACAAGAAAGAATGAGAGCCAAGTTGTCTCAAAGGGGGACAAGTCAGGAAATGGGAGGAGGTGCTAAAACAGAATTAATTCTAAAAACAATCAATGTCATCAGTTGCATTTATTTTTTTCTCTTGTGGAAGAATTATAATTTATCCCCTCAAATACCACCACAGCTTCAATCAGCCTAAGTGTGTTGGTTCTAAACTGTATGTGACCATCCTAGTTCTAAACTCAACCCTAACCTTTAACCCTACCTATAACTCTTATCCTAGTTCTAAACTCAACCCTAACCTTTAACCCTACCTATAACTCTTATCCTAGTTCTAAACTCAACCCTAACCTTTAACCCTACCTATAACTCTTATCCTAGTTCTAAACTCAACCCTAACCTTTAACCCTGGCCCTCACAGTGTGCTTTGTGTACATCCAGTAGGATGATTCTAGACTTTCCCAAACCCTTAACTTGATTCTAGTTTTCTTTTGAGAAAACGTTTTTGTGAAATTGTTAGCGAATGATCGGTATGTAAAATAATACATAAAGTAAACTAAAACATTCCTGAAATCAGTTTTAAACCCAGGATCAGATTAGGTGAGAACAGCTGGGGTGAAATAATAAGAACTTTTAGAAACTTGATTATTACGAAAGTATGTCAGTTATCAATGTTATCATTGTATTTTGAATTGTTGATGATATTTTAATTGTTTATTTATGTAGTAGTAGTACTTTTTATCACTTCACACAGTCACATGTTTAATCCCTCACTGCTTTGAATGAGTTCAGACCTGCTGGTTATAGTCAGCAGGAGGAAAACATGATGCCCTCAGCCATAAGAGGAAACTGAAGCTGGAAACAGACTTGTTCATACTTTCCATGTAGGTGAACTGAACTGCGTGGACTCACTCGTGTTCATAGTTCTATGAACAGCATCACTGATTTGGAAATACATTTAAAAAAGAAGAAGAAAAACGTTTGAGCGATTCCCTCTCAGGATTTTGACACAGTTTTTGTGTCCTAACTGTTTATTTATCCAAATGTTGATAATGAGTCTCCTCACTCAGCATTTCCCCCGTGTTGTTTTTCTTCTTCCACTCATGGTTTGAATTGTGATCTTCTCTGTCGATTGTTTCGGTGGCGCCCCCACGTCAGATGGAGGAGGTGGGTACTGCAAAGGGCATCTTGATGCAGTCACCAAAATCTTTGACACATGTGCTTGACTAGAGGGAAGTGGGTGACTAGCGGACAGATACAATGACAAAAGTACGTCATCGTGTTCGAAAAAAGTATGAACATATATGTTTCTACCCTTAGATACCTCAATGAGTTTCAAATGTATACAAAGTTAAGGAAACAGTGCATTTACCTTGGGCTCTTATTGTGAAGGGGTTCCATTTTTGCTAACCCGACACAGCAGGGAAAGTCACGACACAACAGAATGTCAGATTAGACACTGTAGAATAAAAAGTTAGCCAACCAATCAACATTCTTTAACAAAACTTTCCCTCAGCTCTTTAATAAAATACAATCACCCTATAGATTAGGATTTCTCTGGTGGTTTAAAAACCTAAACCTCAACATCTGTTGGACAATCAAAGCTTACCTTCAGAAAAGAGATATTTGGGTCCTTTTGAAGTGATTGTCTATCACAGTAAGGACAACACCCACCAGTGATATTCCTCAAAGTGGGCAGTCTCTAGAAGCAGGAAGTAGCCTTCTGACTGGAGCGATGCTCATGGCTAGCTAGATCAGGAGAGATGCTTCTGAACGGTAACAAATTAACAGCAATGTTTAGGGTCTCAAAAAAGTAATTCTGATGCATTAAAATGCAATATTAGCTGTTTTCAAACCTCTACAGTTCAGTCTGTTTGAATGGAGCAGGTTTTAATTACTACGCTACAGTATACGTGCTGCTGCAGCAGCATAACCTAAACACACTGAGGGCTAATGGTCTTTATGCACCATGTCTACCAGCATGCTCCTAAACTCACCATGAATGTTTCTTGATTTTACACCGACTCAGCCTCCTCACTCTGAATGTTTCTTTTCTTCGTTATCACAAGATTTTACTTCTTGAGCTGTAAAACAACCGAAACCTCTTGAACTTGTTTACATGTCCATGAAGCAGCAGTGTTTATCCCCACAACCAAAGAACAGCAGCCAGGCGTCTCTTTTCTTCACTGTAAGGAAATGTTTATGAAAACAGAAGTCGTCTAACCTTTAAATCAGCTGCTGACAGTCAATAAACGCCCTAACTAACTAATGGACACTCCATCTGTCCATTTGAATTAAAAACTGAACCAATCACAATAGTTTTGATTATGAGACCAAATTAATGATGATTAGTAATAAATAAACTTTAAAGCATATTTCTTTTATTAAGAGCAACATTTCCTTTTATCAAACAACAAATCATACATGTGGATATGTATGAGAGAAGTTCTAGTTTCACCAAAATGTCTCCGACCTGCAGCCTCTGGTTGGTGTTGACAGAATGTAGACAGGTCACATGGTGTGTCTATGAATTTATAAAGAAAAAAAATCACAAAATATTATAAACTTATGGGATAATAACTAGTCTTTTTGCAGTTGGATTTTTTTAAATTTAAGGAATGTTTAAATAGACATGGCTGTTTGTAATGTGTTGGGTATTTGTTGAGAATCCGGCAGGTTATGATAGTTGTTGTTCTTCCTGCTCCCTTACACTCAATGTCATTTTGTTGAGTTTTGTGTTCATGGTTTGGTTTTATGGTTCTAATATTTTTAAATTGAGTGTATAAATAAATTAAATAAAAGTATCTTATAGGAAAGTGATTCTAGGATTCTACATACACTTATCCTGTTCTGTTGTTCCTGGGAAAATAAGTGAGTTTTAACAATGAAATAAATCTGCAACAATTATCTATTAAAGGGATACTCCACCGCCAAGTTATTTTTTGTCTATTGCCATATTCCTCAGAGTTAGATAAGTGGGCAAAAACTACTTGTAACCAGCCCAGCCGTTTTCCTGATCCGGCAGTACTCTTTTTGCTTTAGCTTAGCTCAAACACTGTAAGTGAATGGTACCAGATAGCATGGCCAGAAAAAACGTCCATAAAACTCACTAAATGGTGATAATAATTCAGCCTAGTGACCTCAGTAAACATATCAAATGCAAGGGAAAATAAAAAGTAACACAAAGGAATTACATGTACTATTTTTAACTCGGGACTACTTTTATGACAAAGAGCAGCTGTAACCCTCCGCTGAACAGCGCAGCTCCGGTGAGCAGCGCAAGGACATGACGCACGGTTTGTGTTTACGGAAGTAGGTGTCTTTGGGGCCGTGCGTCATGTCCTTGCGCTGCTCACCGGAGCTGCGCTGTTCAGCGGAGGGTTACAGCTGCTCTTTGTCATAAAAGTAGTCCCGAGTTAAAAATAGTACATGTAATTCCTTTGTGTTACTTTTTATTTTCCCTTGCAGTCGACATGTTTACTGAGGTCACTAGGCCGAATTATTATCACCATTTAGTGAGTTTTATGGATGTTTTTTCTGGCAATGCTATCTGGTACCATTCACTTACAGTGTTTGAGCTAAGCTAAAGCAAAATGAGTACTGCCGGATCAGGAAAACGGCTGGGCTGGTTACAAATAGTTTTTGCCCACTTATCTAACTCTGAGGAATATGGCAATAGACAAAAATAACTAGGTGGTGGAGTATCCCTTTAAAAAAAATCTATGTAAGAGAAATAAATATGCTCTATGGATAGTTTATGAGGCATTCCATCAGTGAGTTGTCACCACACAGTTGCCAGGCAACAACAGTGGCTCCAAAACTGGTGGGAAAGTGTTGCATAGTTTAACATACAGGAACAAACCCACAACGTTTCTATACCATAATAATTCCCTCATTTTTATCACAGATATCTCATTTTTCACAAGATCATCGAGAGGAATTTTAGGAAAAGTCATAAATTCTGAGACACGTCTGGAAATTTAAGAGATTACAGATAAACTGAAAACACAAAGGAGGTAAAAAAAAAAAGGTATTTTGATAGTTCAAGTGTTAAACAGCCAGGTACAGAAAAAAGTATTTCTAAAAGAATCTAATCCACAGGTGGATAGCTGGTCTTTTTGTTGTGTAGAGAAAAGAATAGATTTTAAAAGTTAAGGTTTGGTTTTGGGTCGTTCCACCTTAAAACAGCTGACTTTAAAAGAGGATAAACCTGTGAATGTGCCTCCTGGTGAGTCTCTATTTAGATCCAGGATGGATCATCTCATTTTTCTACTCAAAAACATTTCTACTTCAATAATATTTTTGTAGGAAAACACAAAGAGGTCTGTATGAAAAGGAACTAAACGAGAATCTAAATGAAAATAAAGTCAAATCTAAAAAAAACGTAAAAATCACAAGAAGTCTTTTTAAAGTGTTGTAGGTGTTGATGTGTGTTTGTTGAGTGTGTTCTGTCATGGTGTCACTTTCCAGATGGTTTTTGGGATCATAGGGAGGACGTGTGTATTCATGAGGGCTGCATTCCATTTCTACAGACACACATCCAGGCTAATGAGCAGTTTCTTCTAAACAGCGTGCTTTAAAATCCTTCAAAATGCTTGAGTTTAAGGTGGCATTTTCAAGGTTTTTAAAGCGCTTGAATTTTGCATAAAGTGCTTGAAAATACAACAGGAATTGTTTTATCGTTAATCTCTTTCATGTTTGTGTTCAAACGTCCAAAAAAACCAACATTTTTTTAAACAAGCTGTGGTGTTTTAGCTGATCTTCATTAAATTATCATCAGCTTTAGATTTAAATTCAGTTTCATGATTCATGAAAAATCTTCTACTGATTTTAAACAGTGACTGAAACTCAGTGGATTTTTCTCCTTTTGCGTTTCTGAGCATCAAAAGTAAAATAATTAACTAATTATAGCACCATGTGGTATTAAATTGTATTGTCATTGTTTTGTTTGATGATAAAAGCAGTAGGTCACGTGATACGAGATGTGTAAATGGTATTTTTGTTCAAAAGTTGTTGTTTTTTTTACCTCTAAAAGGAAGTAAAATTGTTTTAATATTTTAATTGGATTTAGCACAATAACATCTGTTTTTATGG
Organism: Callopanchax toddi; assembly: GCA_006937965.1. NCBI lineage: Eukaryota > Metazoa > Chordata > Actinopteri > Cyprinodontiformes > Nothobranchiidae > Callopanchax > Callopanchax toddi. The sequence continues at coordinate 102,399 of SSNR01000631.1, read as the reverse complement.
AATCAGAAAGTGAAATATTCATCTGGAGCATTTATGAGCTGGAAAATCTTGACAACTCATCTTGAGAGTGCTTGAATTTGTGAACAGTGTGAGAGCCCTGTCTGTCTAAATGGAATGCAGCCTTTGTTAACACAGATGCTACCCTAAAACAAACCCTGCGTGGTGGATGCTTCTGTTAACGTCGTTTTCATGATCATGACATCTGTACAGTTCTGATTCAGGAGGTTTAACTTTGGAACAAAAACATCACCGTACTAACCGTGTCTCACTGTACGATGGAAGATTTATGACATGCCACTCTGTGAAAGGTAAAGGTACTGAATGCATTAGGTTTATTCAAACATCAGGCTCTCCACAGTATGTGACAGAATAACAATGGATGTAAAACAAGTGATGCTATTATTGTTGGATTCTGATTTTTCTTAACAACGTTCTCACGATAAAATACGATAATCGCACCGTGTGAACCCGGCTTAGAGGTGCTCTCCTCTGGGGGTTGTCAGTCTGCATCTGTCAGTGAGGATATTTGAATATCTGTTACCAGACAGGAAGTCTAACTTGTCACACACACACACGCATACACAATACACACACCCAAAAAGAAAAAAGTGTAAACATTGCCGACCAAATACAAATTTCTTAGATATTTCTGATCTGAAAGAAGAAACAGATCTGTGTTTTTATTATTATTATTCATTTTATGAGACAATCAAAAACAAATACTGAGAAACAGACTGATGGTATGAGGATTTATCAATTAGACCAAAACACACTCATACCTACAGTATAGTACACAGAATGTTTGTGCTGAAGAACAGATTTGTATTGTTGACTGTTATCGCTGTTATTTAGATTTACAATCACGGTCTTTGTATTTCTGAACATGCACAATATTCTATTTTCATTCCCTTTGTGGTGTTGCAGTGAATAAATTATTTGAGTAAAATCAGATTTTTGTCATATTTTTTTTATTTTGATGGGGATTATTGTGTCTATGAATTCAGCCTGCATCAATAAAATGATCACGATAAAAGAGTCAGAAGCTGCATGTCGGTACACTAAGAAGCCCTGCTGTCCTCCACTCACCTGTCCACACTGTCTGAGGACACCAGGGACTCAACTGTAGATCTGCACAAGGCTGGGATGGGCGACAGGACAACAGGCTAACAGCGTGGTGAGAAGGAAACAACTGAAAAAAGGAAAAACCTCCAGATGACTGTTAATCTCTCTCAGACTGGAGCTCCATGAAGATCTGGTCTGGTGGAGAATCAATGATCATGAGAAAGGTGAGGGATCAGCCCAGAACTACAGGAGAGGATCTGGTCAATGATCTGAAGACAGCAGGGACCACAGGGTCAAAGGTCACAATTAGTAACACACTATACCATCATGGGTTAAAATCCTGCAGTAGGTCCTCCTGCTGAAGACAGCACATGTCCAGGTCCATCTGAAGTTCACCAAGGACCATCTGGATGACCCAGAGGAGGCCTGGGAGAAAGTCATGATGGCAGATGATCCCAAAATATAACTTTTTGGTATAAAATCCACTCTCTGTGTTTGGAGGAAGAAGGATGCGAACAATCCCAAGAACACCATCCCAACCATGAAGCACGGGGGTGGAAACATCAGGCTTTGGGGTGTTCTTCTGCAATGTGGACAGGACGACTGCACTGTATTGAGGAGAGGATGGATGGGGCGTATCACCAGAAATGTATTTATTCCCAGAGGACTACTACTAATTTACATAGACTCCGCCCACTTTGAGTGATGTCACCTGTTGGTTTAACCCTTGCTGTAGATAAATAACTGATAAAACACAACTCCAGAATGACATAAATGTCTCTTTAAATGCCAAGAATTCAAATGAAGATGAGGTTGAGAAACCAGGAAAGAAAAAATTCATTTCATGTTGTCCACTGGATCAGGAGGTTCAGCTTCAGGAGGGACTTCTGCCTCAAAGTCAAAACTAGTGGTAGGATGATTCCCTGAGTCAGGAAAAAGAAGGCAAACAAAAAGTATGCAATTAAACAATTACAATGAATAAACATACAGAGACATTTACCATCTTGGGATTTCTGTCCAGAAATGTATAAACACTCTTCTGAGCCTCAGACGCTGAATAGGAGGAGGAGCTACACTGGTGACTAACATGAGGAGGAGGAGGAGGAGCTAAGCTAGTGTCCAATATGAGGAGGGGGAGCTTAGATAGTGTCCAGAATGAGGAGGAGGAGCTAAGATAGTGTCCAACATGAGGAGGAGTTAAGATAGTGTCCAACATGAGGAGGAGGAGCTAAGATAGTGTCCAACATGAGGAGGAGGAGTTAAGATAGTGTCCAACATGAGGAGGAGTTAAGATAGTGTCCAACATGAGGAGGAGGAGCTAAGATAGTGTCCAACATGAGGAGGAGGAGTTAAGATAGTGTCCAACATGAGGAGGAGGAGCTAAGATAGTGTCCAATATGAGGAGGGGGAGCTTAGATAGTGTCCAGAATGAGGAGGAGGAGCTAAGCTAGTGTCCAGTATGAGGAGGAGCGAAGCTAGTGTCCAACATGAGGAGGAGGAGCTAAGATAGTGTCCAACATGAGGAGGAGGAGCTAAGATAGTGTCCAACATGAGGAGGAGCTAAGATAGTGTCCAACATGAGGAGGAGCTAAGATAGTGTCCAATATGAGGAGGGGGAGCTTAGATAGTGTCCAGTATGAGGAGGATCTAAGATAGTGTCCAGTATGAGGAGGAGGAGCTAAGCTAGTGTCCAATATGAGGAGGGGGAGCTTAGATAGTGTCCAGAATGAGGAGGAGGAGCTAAGCTAGTGTCCAGTATGAGGAGGAGCTAAGCTAGTGTCCAACATGAGGAGGAGGAGCTAAGATAGTGTCCAGAATGAGGAGGAAGAGCTAAGCTAGTGTCCAACATGAGGAGGAGGAGCTAAGATAGTGTCCAGAATGAGGAGGAGGAGCTAAGATAGTGTCCAATATGAGGAGGAGGAGCTAAGATAGTGTCCAACATGAGGAGGAGTTAAGATAGTGTCCAACATGAGGAGGAGGAGCTAAGTGTCCAACATGAGGAGGAGGAGCTAAGATAGTGTCCAACATGAGGAGGAGTTAAGATAGTGTCCAACATGAGGAGGAGGAGCTAAGATAGTGTCCAACATGAGGAGGAGCTAAGATAGTGTCCAACATGAGGAGGAGCTAAGATGGTGTCCAAGATGAGGAGGAGTTAAGATAGTGTCCAACATGAGGAGGAGTTAAGATAGTGTCCAACATGAGGAGGAGGAGCTAAGATAGTGTCCAACATGAGGAGGATCTAAGATAGTGTCCAGTATGAGGAGGAGGAGCTAAGCTAGTGTCCAATATGAGGAGGGGGAGCTTAGATAGTGTCCAGAATGAGGAGGAGGAGCTAAGCTAGTGTCCAGTATGAGGAGGAGGTAAGATAGTGTCCAACATGAGGAGGAGGAGCTAAGATAGTGTCCAGTATGAGGAGGAGGAGCTAAGCTAGTGTCCAATATGAGGAGGAGGAGCTAAGATAGTGTCCAGAATGAGGAGGAGGAGCTAAGCTAGTGTCCAGTATGAGGAGGAGCTAAGATAGTGTCCAACAGGAGGAGGAGCTAAGATAGTGTCCAACATGAGGAGGAGGAGCTAAGATAGTGTCCAATATGAGGAGGGGGAGCTTAGATAGTGTCCAGCATGAGGAGGAGGAGCTAAGATAGTGACCAACATGAGGAGGAGGAGCGAAGATAGTGTCCAACATGAGGAGGAGGAGCTAAGATAGTGTCCAACAGGAGGAGGAGCTAAGATAGTGTCCAACATGAGGAGGAGGAGCTAAGATAGTGTCCAACATGAGGAGGAGGAGCTAAGATAGTGTCCAACATGAGGAGGAGGAGCTAAGCTAGTGTCCAATATGAGGAGGGGGAGCTTAGATAGTGTCCAGAATGAGGAGGAGGAGCTAAGATAGTGTCCAACATGAGGAGGAGCTAAGATAGTGTCCAACATGAGGAGGAGCTAAGATAGTGTCCAACATGAGGAGGAGCTAAGATAGTGTCCAACATGAGGAGGAGGATCTAAGATAGTGTCCAGTATGAGGAGGAGGAGCTAAGCTAGTGTCCAATATGAGGAGGGGGAGCTTAGATAGTGTCCAGAATGAGGAGGAGGAGCTAAGCTAGTGTCCAGTATGAGGAGGAGCGAAGCTAGTGTACAACATGAGGAGGAGGAGCTAAGCTAGTGTCCAATATGAGGAGGGGGAGCTTAGATAGTGTCCAGTATGAGGAGGATCTAAGATAGTGTCCAGTATGAGGAGGAGGAGCTAAGCTAGTGTCCAATATGAGGAGGGGGAGCTTAGATAGTGTCCAGAATGAGGAGGAGGAGCTAAGATAGTGTCCAATATGAGGAGGAGGAGCTAAGATAGTGTCCAACATGAGGAGGAGTTAAGATAGTGTCCAACATGAGGAGGAGGAGCTAAGATAGTGTCCAACATGAGGAGGGAGCTTAGATAGTGTCCAGAATGAGGAGGAGGAGCTAAGATAGTGTCCAACATGAGGAGGAGGACTAAGATAGTGTCCAACATGAGGAGGAGCTAAGATAGTGTCCAACATGAGGAGGAGCTAAGATAGTGTCCAACATGAGGAGGAGTTAAGATAGTGTCCAACATGAGGAGGAGGAGCTAAGATAGTGTCCAACATGAGGAGGAGCTAAGATAGTGTCCAACATGAGGAGGAGGAGCTAAGATAGTGTCCAACATGAGGAGGAGGAGCTAAGCTAGTGTCCAGTATGAGGAGGAGGAGCTAAGCTAGTGTCCAACATGAGGAGGAGGAGTTAAGCTAGTGTCCAACATGAGGAGGAGGAGCTAAGCTAGTGTCCAGTATGAGGAGGAGGAGCTAAGCTTATGTCCAACATGAGGAGGAGGAGCTAGGCCATTGAGGCTTCCAACATGGAAAATGTAGAAAGTGTAAAAATATAAATGGTGTTTTTTTTTTTTTCCTGATTACTGAGGGACAGTTCATCCACCAATCAGCTCAGAACAAGTCATGTATAGATAAACAGTAAGGGTAGCAGTACTTCCTTATTAGCAGTTTTGTGTCATTTTTCAGGCACAAAATCCTCCAAAACACACGGACAAATGATAACATCTGGAGAGCATGCATGTTCAATATTTACTGAAAATAGATCACAACCAACTATCCACACACTGTTTATATGTCAGTACAGTGAAACCAGCTTAAAGTGACATTTGCATATTCATATCATGAATAAAAAGTCATGAAACAACATAATTATTTAACATATCTCCTAGTCGTTCATCAGTCAGCTGTGTATTTTCAATCTACTTGATTTCAATCAGTTCAGCTGCATTTCGTCTCCACCAGCAGTTTGTTGTTGGAATAGGAAACAGGGGGATCCTGAGGACCCAAGTTTTGCTTTCTGAAGCTTCTTCATTTAAGAAAAGTTTTGTTTTCCATTCCTTAGTAAAGTCAGGGTCTCTGTGGAGCCAGCGTCATGTAGTCACACCTAGACCAAAGGAACAATGAAAATCATACATGAGCTTCCTGTTACAGGCAAAGGAGGGTTTATGATTCATGAAGGTAATGATAATAACTTTGTATTATGAGGCAGCATGTTAATCCACAATCTTACTTTAATGTCATCTAAGCCTTAATTTGCATTGTTGAAAATTAAATTTACAATATATATTTTCAAATCTGATTAGTTTAATACAAAATGAAGATAAAGCAGAGATACAGTCAGACATACTAAACCATTTTCATACCATCTGTCGGGAAAACACCTCATATCTCTAAAAATGCAACTTAATAACAAACCTCGGATCGTCACAAATTCACAAGCACTTTTCTTTTAAAAGTCGTCCCTAAAACCACCAGTAGAGCAGATTTATATAAAAACATGAAAGTGATGAAGAATGAAGATGCGAGGTTTTACCCGACAGCGTGGCTGATTTATAAAACTCAGTCACGTGGTAAAAATGAGAAGTTCAGAAGAACAGGACTTTGACTTGTGTTGATTGCATCAGACGTTTGTTTTAGCTTGAAACAATCCAAATAAAACAGCAGACTCAGGTTCTTACAGTATACACTGTACATTACGAGAACAACATTATTATTATTGCAATCAATATTATTTATATTATTCTAACTGCTTTCGTGGAATAACGACTGTGCAGCCGAGGATTCGGGCTGATAAGTTAATCAAAAGGAACAAAATTCAAACTGACATGCAAATGTTCTGTTTGTCCTCTCGTCTCCTTTGTTGTTGGCACCGAACTAACAGTAAACCTGTAAATACGTCCTTTATGTCCGCTCACAGCAGCGTGAGCTTCTGCTGGCTCAGATTTCAGAATCAGCAGCTGCCGAGGAGCTCCGGTTGTTTGGCACATCTCGTGTTTGGCATCAGAACTCTACTGATATGTGCAAGTTGATCAAATGTACAAATCGGCGTGTGTGTTGATGCATTTTAGGTTGAAAGTTTATTAAAGTCTGTGTTACGATCTACAAAAAGGAAGGAACTATGACTTCATTTATTTATTTACATGAGTCGGAGGACTGACTTGGTTCAACTCAGTGAAGGAAACAAACTTTTCTGAGGCTCTGAAAATGATGAAGTGTTCTGAAAACAGCTTTGATGTTTTAATCAGGTCCGTTTGTTCCACGAGTCCACGAGCTCCATCTTGGTATTGTCCTCCTGGTGTCTTTCTTGCTGTCTGTGTTTGTTTTCTCCAACTTCCTGCCATGTGACTGTTTTTCACAGGATTTGACCAAAGTTTGAATTCTCACGTTTTCAGAAGTCTCGATCAAAATATTAAAGGAATATTTGGGTCATTTTGAAACGTCATCCTATCAGTTCTTTATCTACAGCAGTACGTATCAAATAGTGGGGCTCCCCCCACCCCCCAGGGGGCGTGGTGAGGTGTCAGGGGAGGCGTGTGAAACAGGAGGACTCTTTAGGATTATTGTCTATATATATTCTATATATTTGTGCAGAATAACGTTGAGTATCTGGCAACCCAGAGCGGTTTACAGAGCAGGGAAGCGAGATGGAAACATTTGTCACATTAGTTGGCAGAAAATGACCCAGAAATGCCACGAATCGGATGCAGATTCGCTTGTGTCCACTCTTGGCGGTGGTGGTTCTGCAGAGCGAGGAGGAGGTGGGGGTTGATCGGTCAAACAGGGGTACACAATTACAAACATGAAAGGGGATCACATCCACAAACACTCTGGTGGTCTGAGAGTGGACGCTGCGGTCCATCACTCAGGGGGAGGGGGCGTGTCCTGCACCTCTAGCAGCGACCTCGACCCGCACAACCAGGTCCCTGATCCAGAGGGAGGGGGAGAAGCTTCTATGCTTGTAGGGGGGCCCTGACATATAATACTTTGGTCACGTTTTATACATGGAGCTCAGACATCTACTGTTTAGTAACAGTCAGTGAGGGTTAGTGGTTCCATTTACCAGGAAATTAAAAAAGAACTGATTAAAAAAACAATATAAAAAGATTTTAATAGATCATTTATTGTTGTTTGGCCTAATTTTAGTAAAAATCTCAACCTAAAGTAGTTCCTCTGCTGGAAGTTTAAATTCTTGAAAAGCTGAGGGCTGCACTGTAGATAAATAACTGATAGATTGCCACTTCAGAATGACCCAAATATCCCTCTAAGAACTGTGGTATTTTTAGTTGTTACCAGTGTTTCTGATATTCTGGGTTTCTGTCCTTCTGTCAACAAAAACTGATGAAGATGAAGCTGGTTTGGTGTCCAGGTCGAATCAAATCCTAAACAAATGGACTTTTTTTATAAACTGAACTTATAATTAATATATGTGTGTGTGTGTGTGTGTGTGTGTGTGTGTGTGTGTGTGTGTGTGTGTGTGTGTGTGTGTGTGTGTGTGTGTGCCCATGCATCTCTTGGGTTTGGTATATGCCGTTAACAATAAGGGATTTTCAGGCAGAAAGGATGAAAACAAACAGGTACAGTGCTGTGAAAAAGTATTTGCCCCCTTACAGATTGCTTTTGTTTTTGCTGACTCGTCACACCTAAAAGTTTCAAATCAACGAGCAAATTTCAGTATCAGCTAAAGATAACCTGAGTAAATATAAAATGCAGTTTTCACATGATTTCATTCATTAAAAGAATAAAATTACAATCCAGTGTCAGTGATAACCAGTAATGAGTCTCTCTGTGGAGGAATTTTGTCCCACTCTTCTTTACAGAATTGTTTCTATTCAAACACATTGGAGGGTTTTCTAACATGAACGTCCTGTTTAAGGTCAAAGTCAGACATTCTCCTTCAGGATTTTCTGGTAGTCAGCAGAATTCATGGTTCCATCCATTATAGCATAAGATCCAGGTCCTGAAGACCAGACCATCACACTACCACCACCATGTCTGACTGTTGGGCAGCAGTAGCTCAGTAGGTAAAGCGTTCATCTCGCAGTCAGAGGGTTGTTGGTTTGAATCTCTCTCTGGCTGGGTCACCTTGTCATTGTGTTCTTGGGCAATACACTTCACCTACATCACTTGCTGGTGGTCAGAGGGTCTGGTGGCTCCTGTGTCTGGTCGCTTTGCTTCTGTGGCTACAATGTAGCTCACTGCCTTCAGAGTGTGAATGACTGACTGATATAAGCACTTTGTAATCTATGTGTAGCGGGTGTGACCACTGGGGGTCGCTGTGACTCTGCAGCTATTTAAATTGGAGCCAGCTGTTGGCCTGGTAATTTGCCAGTTGGTTAGTGAGACCAGGGCATTCATTGGCTGGTCTCACACAGTGTTTGAGCAGACTGGGTCACACAGAGTTGGATACCAGGTGGACTGTGGAGGCTTTGAGCCAGGTAGTTGCATTACACAAGTACTATGTTTTGGATAAGTAAATGTCTAGATAAAATGTAGTTGGTGGTTGTAATTTGACATGTTTTCTAGTTTGTCAGTGAGGCCAAGGCATTGGCTGGTCTCACACAAAGTGTTTGATGGGCAGACTGGGTCACACAGTTTGGATAACCTGGATACCAGTTGGACTGTGAGTGGCTGTGAGCCAGGTATTGACACTACACAAGTTTTTAAGCTTTTTGATATTAAATGTTTAAAATGGGTAGTTTGTGGTTGTAATTTGATGTTTGTTTTTACAGTGATGCATTGTTGCCTGCTGTCCTTGTTGGGTTTATTTGTTTTTTCTAGTTGGTCCGCCTCGCCTTTGTGGGGCTTGTTCATTGTATGAACTGGGAACACCTGTAAAGGTGGGCTAACTAGTCTTTGATATTTTTTGTTTGTTTGGGGTCACTTCCTCCACAACCTGCCTTATCTGTCACTGCAGGTTATTAATGGAATGTTTTTAATACTTTGATAATAAATATTGTAATTTTATCTCTGGTTTCCCGATTTTATACTCTGGCACCTCAACATATGACTTAGAAAAGCTGTATACAAATGTGGGACACTATGATGATAGTTTCTGAAATACAGTTAGTGTCATTCCAAATGGAACAGGACACACACCTTCCAGAAAGTTTCACTTTGTCTCGTCATTACATAACAGAAGTCTTGGGGAGCACTTCGATGTTTTTTGTGTGACGGGCCTTTGTGTTGTTTTTGGTTGTAAGAAGTTTCAGCCTTGGAAGGGTTAGGGATTGTTGTCTGACAGGTTCTATTGAAGTGGTTTCTTAATTCTACAGGTCTGGTAGTGATCAGGTGTGGTAGTGATCAGGTCTGGTAGTGATCAGGTGTGGTAGTGATCAGGTGTGGTAGTGATCAGGTCTGGTAGTGATCAGGTGTGGTAGTGATCAGGTGTGGTAGTGATCAGGTGTGGTAGTGATCAGGTGTGGGTGTGATCAGGTCTGGTAGTGATCAGGTGTGGTAGTGATCAGGTGTGGTAGTGATCAGGTGTGGTAGTGATCAGGTGTGGTAGTGATCAGGTGTGGTAGTGATCAGGTGTGGTAGTGATCAGGTCTGGTAGTGATCAGGTGTGGGTGTGATCAGGTCTGGTAGTGATCAGGTCTGGTAGTGATCAGGTGTGGTAGTGATCAGGTGTGGTAGTGATCAGGTGTGGGTGTGACTGGTGAAACTGAACTCAGCTTCTAAATAATCACAATTAATTCATGATTTAACAAAGGGGGAAATGAGTTTTTGATATGGGCCCGGTTGGTTTGGAGCTCTTTTTCCATTTAATAAAAGAAATAATTAAAAGCTGCCTTTGTTTTTACTCAGGTTATCTTTGGCTGATATTGAAATATGTTTGTTGATCTGAAACATTTAGGTGTGACGAGCAAAAACAGATTCAATCTGTAAGGGAGCAAATACTTTTTCACAACACTGTACAACAAAAGCTTGTTTTCGTAACAGCTATTATTTTGGCAAATTTTAGGACATTCTTTTTGTCCACAGTAAAACATTTTAAACAAGATTCTGCTTCTTTTTTACTCACGATTCCAGACCCCATCCCTGATTAATGTTCTTATTGCATGAACGTTTGCAACGTGGTCGTCCTCGTTTCCTGTACAAGAGGAGCCTCCATGGCAAAGAAAATCTACAAAACAATTAATATTTTCCTTTAAAAAACAGTCCAAGTGTGCTTGATAGTTTGTCATGGGTTTGTGTAGAACATGCCATCGCTCTCTCTGGTGCTCCGATGGTTCGTTTACAAGTGTTTCTGAATCCTGACAACCAAACAGTAGGAGGATGTCTGTCTAGTTTCCCCAAGACTGGATGTTAACGAGTAAGGAGTCGAAAGTTTTCCACGACTAAACGCCAGAATGAAAATCAGGACCGGTGATCCATCATGACTGGTGATTTGTCATTACAGAAGAGGTTCACGTCCACGTCAGGGAGTGTGTAGATTGGCTGTAAGGCACTGAGGGGCGTGGTCATGACAGATCAGTCATACTGAGGCTCATGGGTAATCCTGGGCGAAGATAAGCCACTGGAACACGGCCGTTCTCACTCGTTGACCCGGTGATGGACAGGCGAGCTTTGGAACGCATCGCATCTGTGAATTTCATCTGTGGATCAACAAAAACAGACACGTTAGCATCTCACATCGCTAGCATTTAGCACCAGTCTGCAGTGGTGTCTCTTATGATCTGACTGCTTCGTTCATAGGTCTATTTCCTGTTTCTATAGACTCCGCCCACTTTGAGTGATGTTACCAGTGGGTGTTATTTTATAAATGATGAACTTTGATGTGGAAAATCATCACATAAATCGTAGGAACAACTCAGATCAAAGTGATTCAATAAATATATCTGGGTGTGTTCCATTAGTAGCTCCTCCTACACACACATACATTTTACACACATCAAACACAACAATTCCTGCTGTTTAGTTAAGGATTAAAGAAAAACGTTAAGAAAAAGCACCTTCATCTTTTTGGCTTCGGCGCGGCTTTTGTAGCAGAACTCGACCAACGCAACCATCATGGCTAGACCCAGACCACCAACCAGGATGTAGAAGACTCCTGCTACGTTACTCAGAGAGAGAGCACTGGTCTTCTCCTAGCAAACACACACACACGCACACAGAGAAATCAGTCACCCAGAGAAAGGTGTTAGTGTGTCAACAGCTGAGTTTAATAACAGGTACATTTAATTGTTGTCGGCCTCATGAACCTTCACCTTGCTGCGTGAGGTTCTCTGAAGCAGCATTTATCATCGACATGGTTCTGAATCAGTACATTTTATTCTCAGGCAAAACTATTAGGAACATTCTTTACTTTCACGTTTAATATCTTAACTACAGTGAAAACCAAGTATGACTCTAACCTCCACCGCTCCATGCTAGCAGCGGACGTTACAAACCAACGTTTTCCAGTCAAACGGCAAAAAAGCATCCTAGTGATCAGCAGAACCCCCCAATCAAAAGAGTGTAGAGAGTAAGACCATACCTACAGGTAACATCCCCCAAAGGGGGCGGAGTCTCTAGAAACAGGAAGTAGTCCTCTGACCAGAGCAATAATAGACAGACGCTGCTGCAGATCAGTGACAAACTAGGAGCTAGTTTTCAGGTATTTATAACAACTAATAAAGTCACTCTAAAACGTCACTGATGCTTTGAAAGCTTTATTATCTGTTAGTAAACCTCTAGAATTTAGCATGAGACCGTTTGAATGACTACTCTACTGTATGTGATGCTGAGGCTGAAACACCATAAAACTAAACGAACACTTTGAACACACCCCCTCTCTCTGGAGCTGAATGGCCATGAGTGTTGCTCCAATCAGAGAACTACTTCCTGTTTCTAAAGCCTATGAATGATGTCACCAGTGGGTGTGGTCCTTAAAGGGATACCCCACCGGTAAGTTATTTTTTGTCTATTGCCATATTCCTCAGAGTTAGATAAGTGGGCAAAAACAATTTGTAAACGGCCCAGTCGTTTTCCTACTAGCATGCTATTAGGTACCATTCACTTACAGTGTTTTATGCTAAGCTAATGCTAAAGGAGTATCACCGGAGGCGAATATCTGTCTGCCGGATCAGGATCGATAGAACGCCACTTCAGAATGACCCAAATATCTCTTTAAGCTGTGGAGGTTTGAACGTGAGTTGCAGATTTTTACCCCAAAATACAAAACAAACAAACAAACAAACAAGACAAACAAGATAAAAAAATTAGGGAACCAAAGAGCATTGGAACGTGGTGACATGGAGGTTGAAATGAGATGAAGGTGATGGAGGAGGAGATAGAAAAATGGAACGACTGAGGACATCTAGTGGCTACAGGACTGTTACTACATCACAACCAAGAGCATCATTCAACTAAACAAGCAAACAAAACAACAACAATATTTATTCAAAACACTAAAGAACCAACACCAAAAACATGAGTAAAGGCTTTGCTTCAAAAAAACGGTTTAGAAGTTCTTATAAGGAAAAAAAAGTCTATAATTTAAATATTTTTGTTTTGTTTCTAAACAATCTTTATGTTTTATTGTCTAGACTCAGATAAAAAATTAATCAATTAAAACACAAATATTAATAATCAATAATGTTTGTCTTAGTATGATGACAGTTATAAACCCCAGAAAGTTAGAGTGATCAAAGTGCTAATCACAAAGTCCCACAAAGTTTTATTCATCATATCCTAAACATCCTTTTCTACTGGAATTAGGCTTCAGCAGCACCAGGACCATCTCCTAAAACTGATCCAGTACCAGGAGCACCTCCTAAAACTGATCCAGTACCAGGAGCACCTCCTAAAACTGATCCAGTACCAGGAGCACCTCCTAAAACTGATCCAGTACCAGGACCATCTCCTAAAACTGATCCAGTACCAGGAGCACCTCCTAAAACTGATCCAGTACCAGGAGCACCTCCTAAAACTGATCCAGTACCAGGACCATCTCCTAGAACTGATCCAGTACCAGGAGCACCTCCTAAAACTGATCCAGTACCAGGTCCATCTCCTAGAACTGATCCAGTACCAGGAGCACCTCCTAAAACTGATCCAGTACCAGGACCATCTCCTAGAACTGATCCAGTACCAGGAGCACCTCCTAAAACTGATCCAGTACCAGGAGCACCTCCTAGAACTGATCCAGTACCAGGAGCACCTCCTAAAACTGATCCAGTACCAGGACCATCTCCTAGAACTGATCCAGTACCAGGACCATCTTCTAAAACTGATCCAGTACCAGGACCATCTCCTAAAACTGATCCAGTACCAGGAGCACCTCCTAAAACTAATCCAGAACTAGAGCTAACTCCTAAAACTGATCCAGTACCAGAACTAACTCCTAAAACTGATCCAAGACCAGAACTAACTCCTAAAACTGATCCAGTACCAGAACTAACTCCTAAAACTGATCCAAGACCAGAGCTAACTCCTAAAACTGATCCTGGACCAGGGCCATCTCCTAAAACTGATCCTGGACCAGGGCCATCTCCTAAAACTGATCCAGAACCAGGATTGTCTCCTAAGATCCCGGACCAGGGTCCTCTATTAAATCGGATGCAGGACCAGGACCATCTCCTAGAACTGATCCAGTACCAGGACCATCTTCTAAAACTGATCCAGTACCAGGACCATCTTCTAAAACTGATCCAGTACCAGGAGCACCTCCTAAAACTGATCCAGTACCAGGACCATCTCCTAAAACTGATCCAGTACCAGGAGCACCTCCTAAAACTAATCCAGAACTAGAGCTAACTCCTAAAACTGATCCAGTACCAGAACTAACTCCTAAAACTGATCCAAGACCAGAACTAACTCCTAAAACTGATCCAGTACCAGAACTAACTCCTAAAACTGATCCAAGACCAGAGCTAACTCCTAAAACTGATCCTGGACCAGGGCCATCTCCTAAAACTGATCCTGGACCAGGGCCATCTCCTAAAACTGATCCAGAACCAGGATTGTCTCCTAAGATCCCGGACCAGGGTCCTCTATTAAATCGGATGCAGGACCAGGACCATCTCCTAGAACTGATCCAGTACCAGGACCATCTTCTAAAACTGATCCAGTACCAGGACCATCTCCTAAAACTGATCCAGTACCAGGAGCACCTCCTAAAACTGATCCAGTACCAGGACCATCTCCTAGAACTGATCCAGTACCAGGAGCACCTCCTAAAACTGATCCAGTAAGAGCTAACTCCTAAAACTGATCCAGGACCAGAACTAACTCCTAAAACTGATCCAGGACCAGAGCTAACCACTAAAACTGATCCTGGACCAGGGCCATCTCCTAAAACTGATCCAGAACCAGGATCGTCTCCTAAGATCCCGGACCAGGGTCCTCTATTAAATCGGATGCAGGACCAGGACCATCTCCTAAAACTGATCCAGGACAATCTAATTAAGCTGATCCAGCAGCAGGAATGTGACGAAATGACAAAAAAATAAAACCTTTGAGGGCGGTGCCTTCAGGGAACAGAAGAAGTCACTGAAAGAAGAGAAACTTAAATTGAAAAACTGAGAAATGATCATCAGGAAAAGGAGCAAATATTCACTCAGAACATACGTAAACATTTTAACCAAGAGTTAAAAGATCAGCCAGTGGTTTTATCCATTTTCTACTAAAACAGTTTTTAATGTATTGGTTAGTGACAGGATAAAGCTTCTAAATATTTAATATACATTGATCTATTTGTTTATTACCTCTTTCTGACCTTAGTAGGTGGCTATTATTTTACCTGTGCAATGCATTCTGGGATGATGATGTCACTTCATTGGGGATAACTCAAAATGCGCTTGAACATGACGTTAATTTGAGGTTTTAAATCCCTTCCCTCAGTTGAATCAACTCTACACAGATTTAGGCAGCAGGTTTGGAAAAACTGAACAGAAAATCACAGATTTGCTCTTCTTCTTCTATCAGAACGTTGGAACCAAAGCGTTGTTAAAACTCAAACCGTTGAGACCTCAGTGAGCTAATCAACACCAAACATAACTATTTAATTTAAATATAATGTTCATTTTGTTAGTATTGGTGAACAGGTGTGGTTAGCTCTAAGTTTAACGACTAAAAGCCACCTGTACCGGGTCATATCCACTTAAAAAGAAGAAATTCAACTGGAAGATTAAAACAACTGCCTTTGCTTAAACAAAACACAAAATCCAACATGCATACCCTAAGAACTGACCGTAGCAATTGCACAACTTGATGAAAACCAAACAAACTGTACATCATATAAAAGCTCAATTTTCACAGATTATAATAGAACGTTTCATTCCTCTACATGTAAAATTTAACAAAACAGCAGCTGAAGACATAGAAGTAAAAAAGAATTCACTTTAAGCAGCCATAACTAGAAATCATGTCTTAACTTTGCTGTTTTGTGAGTGTAAGTCATGTTTGAGCACCAATATCCACCAGAATCAAGTAATCTATTCTCCCTGTATCACACTGAAATTGTTCCTGACTCTATTGGGTTTCAGTCATTGTAACCATTGGCACTGTTAGCTCCTATAGCAACGGTTTCTTGCAATAGTTGTAGGCATAAGGGGAAAAATGAAACTTAGGATGCTATGTTCACCCTGAGAACAAAAATACGGGTACTTAGGAGTCTGTGTTTGTTGGGAAAACACACATATTGGTACTTGGGAAAATGTGTTCTTATGTAGAACATAAATAGAGTGTAAGTGCCTCCAGATCCCTTTGATCTCATGGTTGTTTGCTTTTAGTCATCCTGAGGTCCAGGCCGACCCACAGAGACAGTGACTGATCCTTTTCAGTTGTCGCTCCTGAACTGTGAAACCAACCCTTCACATCAGACCAGCTCTTTTTCACATTTCTCACTTCATATTCAATAAAACCACCTTTTATGTTGTTCCCAGTAATAAATGTATTTGTATCTTCCACAAACAGTAGAAACGTCGTCAGTACATTTGACACTGTATATTTATATGTAGCTGGTTAACAGCTTTGGGCCTAATACTGACCCCTGTGGGATGCCACATTCACTGTCCAAGCATGCAGATGGCTGAACTGTTCAATGTCAGAGTCATCAGATGCTTGCTGATATGTTTGTTGATGTTAGTGCTGCATGAAGGGACTAAAGCTTCAAATAGAAAAGAATGCTTTCAGTAATTTAGAACATCTATACGTTCTAATGCTGAAATAAAGAGACATTTACAAGAAAAAAAAAACACAACACACACGTAAATCTCATGTTTTCAAAATAGGTTTTCTTCACAGAAGATGGAAAACATAACAGTTCAACTCAGAAACCCACTCAGTGATAAAACAGACTAACACAATGGAACACACAACAACAACAACAAAACGCCCCTTGAGCTGATCTCTCATTTTTTATACCTGAATCTGATTGGCTGGTGTCTTTCAGTCTCTCCTTGATGTATTAACACATCCAGTGCTCGCTTAATGTGCAAGAACGTGTTTGTTTTACCTTTATTTACAGCAGGTTAAATAAGTATTGATCATGACATCAGATTTTTAAATAAATCTCTTTCTAAAGCTGTTATTGACATGACAATTCTTACCAGATGTTGGTGACAACATAACTTTAAGTTATAATAAAACAGAATGACTCAGGAAAAAAGTATTTTAGACTCTTCCTGGTCTGGTCTCCTCTGACCAGACTAGATCCTCCCAGTGTTTTACAGGTTTGTCTAAATGTTGCTCAGTAAACTTTTAACTTTTAACCAGATTTTTTCATCAATAGAGGATTGATTGGTGAGTTGATACAGACCATGGAGGTTGAGTTCATTATCCCTTTTTAAAAATTATTTAAACATTTGTTCCTGCTAATTCCAGGTCCTTCTGGAGAGCTCCACTAGTGGTCCTTGGCCCTTGGACAACTCTTCTGATTTATTGTTTTCATTCCTCTATCTGAAATCCTGCAGAGCACCTGGTTGTGGTCAGGGCTGGAATGGGGGGAAAAAACGACCCTGGCATTTTGGGCCACAGCAGCCCACCAGTTCATTGTTTGAGCTACTTGGCATCCCGGTCAAGCCCCCTCCCACTGGACTGGACTAGCACTGCGCCAGGAGGCGACTACAACCTGCAGCCCTGGATTTACTCTGCGGTCAGGATGGGAACCGGTTTGGGTCCCTTAAATCCACGATGTAGCACACTGCTGCCTGGACCAGCTACCCGGATCAGCCCGTGCTGGTTCGGACCGGCCCAAACAGCCAGTCCATGCCTGGTTTATGGTGAAATGATTTTCTTACAACTTCCTGATTACGACCCCATCAGAGCTCACTGGAACCTTCAGTAGTTTAGAAATTCTTCTGTAACCATCAAGATGTTTTGCAACAGTAATATTGTGAAGGTATTAAGAAGCTCTTTGGTTTCACCCATCATCAAATGTGTTGTGTGACACCTTGGTAACGAGACCCCTTTGTAGACCATCAGTCTGGACTAAAGTGGCTGATATTGATTTGCAGGATTGCGTTTTAATAACTGATCTATTTTGTACTAAATACATTTCAGAAAGTGTCTTTTGTCCTTTTTTGCTGTGTCGTTGCGTTTAGGATAACTTAATGGATGGTTTGATTTGTTTGCATGTGTGGATTGGAAGGGTTGTTACAGACATCTGATGGAACTTTCATGTCAAAAGCACCCTTGAAAATAAATTTACTTAGAAAATTGGTGACGTGTTCAAGACTTTTGTTTACCTGCTGTAAATCTCAGTCACACGACAGACCTGTGATGTCTGTAATGTCATGCAGGCAGAGCTGCATGTTAAATGCATCAACGGCGTGTTTGACCCACAAACAAAGAACTAACCTTATTGCTGGAGTCCTTGAAGCCACACCCCCATCGTACCACCACTTGTTTTTCATCTTGTCTAGGGTCCCTTGCTCATTCAGTTTCAATACGGCAAGGTTTACTGGCACTCTTCAATGGGAATAACATAAATAACATCATTATCAATGTTATCTTATGTTATTAAGAAGGCAGCGGTTCTCACACTGTTCTCGCAACCAAGAAGGGCCCCATCAAGGATTGGTATTTACAAAACCTTTGCTTTAAATTAGTAACCAACCATTACATCTTTAATATATTCTTCCAGGCATGCTGGAATGTAAATATTTCATGTACAAATATTACAATATTGTAGTATATTGTTATAGGGATTTTTGTTTTATGTACTTAGGGCTCCACTATTTAGCCCCAGAGACAGATGATGAGAGGCGCTGCAATGAAAAGCTACTGTGCTGTTTCACCTTCAGTTCCCTGTCAGGCCACTGATACACTGAGTTTATTCACGTCATGCAAATCAGAAGCTCTGCATTCGCTACCATCTGGTTGGAGGTCAGCTGACCCTGATGTGGACTTTAAGCCTCCAAACCAGACCAGACCTCAACCAAACAAGGTGAAACGTAGAAGAAGCAGCACAGAAACCAACGCAGCTTCTTAAAAGTGACTCTAAGAAGCTGCTGCTGTTTTCTGTAAAATTATAATAGTTTGACTCTTTATTTAGGTGGAAGGCTGCATCTTTCTGTTACTGTAACTGTGCTGCTTCTTTACCTTTTTGACATTTAACAAACTAACCATGATTTACCTACTAGGAGTGTGTGTGAGTGTGTGTGTGTGAGGGTGTGTATTAACCTTGCTCTCCCCTCCTCCGCTGCCGCATTCTCCCTTGTCATACCACCACTTGTTTTTCAGTTTGTCCAGCAGGCCCTGCTCGTTCAACTTTAACACGGCCAGGTTCACAGCGTTTCTACATGAACACAAAGGCTGTTAGCACGTCTTCACTTTCAAAAGGCAATCCTCCAACAGGCATGAACATTAGCTTTTAATAAAGAACTCCTACATACATCATCTTAATTCCACACAGAAAAGAAACTGGATTTCTGCTTTAGCTGCTCCATGTCAGTGTTATTTTCTTTGACAAAGATAGGATATTTAATAGAGATTTAAATTCAGACACATGGGTGGCAACAGTTTTCTTGCATTAAAGGCTTATTTTTGTCTATTTTTTGTGTGTTTTAGTCTAACGATTATCAATAATTACTCTGACCCACAGTAGGTACAACGCTGTATTCACCCACTCTCAGATTTCTGTTGTTTTTGCTCTTTTATCATGTAAATGTTTCAGATCAGCAAAAACATAAAATACAATAAAAATCAAACAAAGGGTACTCGAGTAAATATATTTGTTTGGGTCATTCTAAAGTGGTGTCCTATCACATGGTGAGGTGTCGGGGGGAGGGAGAGGCAGGAGGACTTTTTAGGATTATTGTCTATTTTCATGCTTGGGTGGGTTTTTGATGCTGTTGTGGATTTTAATGACTTAGTGTGCAGGATAGCGTTAAGTATCTGGCAACCCATAGCAGGTTACAGAGTTGAGAGGTGAGATGGAGACTGATGCAAGTCAGTTGGCAGAAAAGGATCTGGAAATACGGTGAATCAGATGCAGATCCGTTCGTATTCCCTCTCCGCGATAGCAGCAGCTCCAGGGGGCGGGGCTAATGAGTCAGCCATGGTTGAATATTCATGGGGGGGGGGGGGGGGGGGGCATTTTTGACAGAGGGGGCAGTGAATGGCATTTATGCTCATAGGGGTGCTTGACAGAAAATAACCGAGAACCTCTGATCTACAGTGAGGATCACACCCGCCAGTGACAGGTGGAGTCCCTAGAAACAGGAATAAGTCCTCTGCTCTGACTGGGGCAATACTCTAGACAAATTGAGAGAAACACTGCTGCAGATCGGTGATAAATTAGAGGCTAATTTCCTGGTAATTAAAGCAACTCCTTATTACCAGTTTGTTCACCTCTTTAGTTTTGCATGAGATCTTGTGAGCAGTTTGTTTCAGTGGAATGATGTTTGAATTACTATGTTACTGTATGTTCTGCCACTGCAGCATAAACACCATAAACTAAACAAAAAATCTTATGCTAAAGTGTAGAAGTTTACAAACAGGTAATACTGTATAGCATTCTAATGCAAGAGTTTTTTAAAAATATCTGAAAAATAGACAATAATTTGTCACAATGTGTCTCTCTAGCAATCGCTTCAGTCAGAGGGCTACTTCCAGTTTCAGGCTCCGCCCACTTTGAGTGGTGTCACCAGTGACTATGGACCTTACTGTAGATAGATAAGTGATAGAACACCACTTCAAAATGACCAAAACGTCCTTTTACAGAAATATCTGTGTTTTCTTACTGACCATCAACTGACTCCATTTACCTCTAATGTGGTGAAATCCCAGCTGTTTGATCAGTGCTGTAATTAGTCGCTCTAGTAAGATCAGAATAAAAACAACTGGACTTCTGTATTTACCTCCAGGGCATGTGAATGATTTGATTGAAGTCACTATAAAGCTCCAGTTTACAACACCAGTCCAACTCATCTCAAAGGATCCCAATAGAAAGGAACCAGCAGATATTTTACCTCAATGGTAAATGGCCTGAATTTGTAGAGCGCTTTACACTAGGGTCCGTCATTCACCCACTCACACACACATCCACACGCTGATGGTTGTGAGCTACACTGTAGCAACAGCTGCCCTGGAGCAGAAGCTGGAGTCACCACACACAATCTGGCACCACTGGGCCCTCCTGACCACTACCAGCAGACAAGGTGGGTGAAGTTTCTCAACCAAGGACATAACGACAGCTGGAGCTGGGATTGAACCAGTGACCCTCCAGTTGCCAGACCTACTGAGCTACATGCTGCCCCGCCTCAATGCACTTCAAGCAGCACAGTAGGAGGAAGACAGTGGGAAGGAAAACTCCCTTTGAATAGAACGAAACCTCCAGCAGACCCAGACTAAGAATGTGTGACCTTCTTCCTTGATCAACTGGTGAGGAACCAGAGATGGGGGAGCTGGGATGGATCAGCCACCCTCTGGGGCAGAAGTTGCTGAAGTAGACAAACCTCTATGTAGTGGCAAAGCTCCAGGGGTTGATTAGATCTGTCCTGAATATTTCAATGCTATGGATCAGATACGGCTGTCTTTGTTGAAATGCCTCTAAAACATTGCGTAGACATCTTGGGCAGTGATTGTGGAGTGGAAGTGGTTTTTAAAAAAGGGGACAAGAGGGTGTGTTAAAACTAGGGCCCCCAAATAATATCACAACATTTCAGAGTATTCTGATGATTACAATAAATCTGATGACATAACAAAGTACAACATTTTTTTTGTTAGTCATTTGACAGCATGAACAGATTGCATTCTGTATGTTGTTGTACGTTTTTGGACTGTGAGAAGGTGAAACCATTACTGGATTTAACAAAAACAGAGATGAAAAAGTCAGAGTTCCTCGTTGCTCATTGGTTTTTTGAACATAGGTGTGCTGTCCATGGTGCTGAAAAACTGTGTTGTCAGCTTCTCTCTACATATACCGGTGTTCTGATACCAGCCTGTGGTTTGTACTGCCTTAAAACTTGCTTTGACATTTGGGGTCTCCATGGCTATGTGTGAAAACTCATTTTCTTCACTGAAGAAAGTGTATCCTGATGCACAATGCTGCACAGACGCACAATGCTGCACAGACGCACAATGCTGCAAAGACGCAAAGCAAACCTGATAAAGGTGGCTTTTGAAAAGGACAGCCCAACTTTTTTCAGTCGGACTGTACACGGCGCTGTAGCTGCTAGTTAGCATATCACAAAACATGGAGCTGGATGACATGAATTGGCTCATTTACAGGGACATTTTAATGTAAAAGTATCGAAATCTGTACCGTTTTTATTTGGTACCGGTACTTACTGAATGCTTTCGGTCGGTATCGGTCTAGTACCATGTTTAGGTGCCCAACCCTAGTGGTGAGGGCGTTGGTCTTGCAACCAGAGGGTTGCAGGATCGAATCCCCGCTCCGACTGGGTTACTTTGTCATTGTGTCCTTGGGCAAGACACTTTACCCTCATTGCCTGCTGGTGGTAGTGGTCAGAGGGCTGGTGGCGCCTCTGTGTCTGGTCGCTTCACCTCTGTAGCTCCATCAGCGTGTGAATGACTGACTGATGTAAAGCGCTTTGTAGTCCACTGACTTCGAAAAGTGCTATACAAATGCAAGACATTACATTTACCTAGACCTTAGAGCCCAGAACTTAGAGCCCAAACCTTAGAACCTGGACCGTAAACCCCTGATTTTAGAGGCCAAACATTGAAAACTACACCACAGAGCCCTCACCTTAGTCTCACCCCCTCACCTTCCCCCGCTTCCCCGGACCCGGATAAGCTGAGCATCCCAACTACTGAGTTCCAGACGTCTTCTCCCCAGCCACCTCCACCAGCTCCTCTGGCAGGAGCTCAAGGCATTCCCAGGCCAGGTTGAAGATGTACTTTCTCCAACGTGTCCTGGGTCGACCCGGGGGCCTCCTGCCAGCAGGACATGCCCGAAACACCAGCGACTTCTGCCCCAGAGATCAGACAGTCCATCCCCAGGTCTCTCAGCTCTAGTTCCTCCTTGTAATGTGTGTCGGTGGGATTGAGGAGCTCCTCAAAGTATTCCTTCCACCGCCCAACTATATTCCCAGTTGACATCAGCAGCTTCCTGTCCCCACTGTAAACAGTATGAGCAAGTTGCTGCCTTCCTCCCCTGAGGCGCCGGATGGTTTGCCAGAACCTCTTTGGAGCCGATCAATAGTCTTTCTCCATGGTCTCACCAAACTCCTCCCACGCCCGAGATTTTGCCTCGGAAACTGCCACTGCTACACCCCGCTTGGCCCTCCGATACCTGTCTGCTGCCTCTGGAGACCCACAGACCAGCCACGCCCTGTAGGCCTCCTTCTTCAGCCTGATGGCTCCCCTAACCTCTGGTGTCCACCAGTGGGTATCGGGGTTACCGCCACGACTGGGACCCGTTACCTTGGGCCCACAGCTAGCAACAGCTGCCTCAACAATCACAGAGCGGAACAAGGACCATTTGGACTCAATGTCCCCCACTGCTCTTGGGACACAGTCAAAGCTCTACCGGAGGTGGGAGTTGAAGACCATCTTGACAGGCTTTTCTGCCAGGTGTTCCCAGCAGACCCTCACTATACATTTAGGTCTACCAGGTCTGCGCTGCCTCTTCCCCTGCCATCTGATCCAGCTCACCACCAGGTTGTGATCAGTTGACAGCTCCACTCCTCTCTTCACTCGAGTGTCCAAAACCCCTCACCCTAGTGCCTAGACATTTGAATGTAGACCTTATAACATAAATCTCAAAACCTAGAAAACAAAAAACACAGAGAGGCACAGAGAGGTGGGTGGGTGCCGTAAGTAAAAATGGGGCACATAGAACACGATGATCCGTGTAAGACTGGAGGACCAGAAATACATGTATGCAAGTTGCAGACCGGATTCACTGCCCTAGACCTTAGAACCCAGACCAAAGATCATTACCTAGAACCTCTACCTTAGTAAATCATTCTGGGGTCAATTTGAACAGAGAATAGAACTAAATTCAACCAACTTTCAAAGAAGAGCTTTGTAATTCTTTAGGTAGAATACCACTCCAAAATACATTCTGTTTGTGCTTCATAAATATGATTACACCCAATTTTCTGTTGCCTCCACCTCTTGTTGTATTTCTTTAAAAAGCACCACAGAATTAGCTGCTATTCATGAGCTGCACACAATAAATAATTGATTACATTTTGGCTGACCTAAGCCTTTTCTAAATTGAACTAATTATTTATTTTGAACACTGACAAAAAGTTGAATATGGAGCAACTGAAACTGAAATCTAGGTAGTCTGTGTAAAAAAAATAGCATAGCAATAAAAAATGTTTAATGAAATACTGTTGTAAGATCTAGACTGAATAGAAAGCTGTCTGATTAGTGGATTTCAGGTGTCTTTAAAGTAGATTATGAATAAAAATCACACATTCACAGGCAAACAGAGGTTTAGATCAAAATGTAATGGACAACAATTCCTAAATCCAGGATTGAAAAAAAGTTTATTAATAAAAATAAATAAATGCAATAAAATACTAAGAACCTCCCCCATTAAAAAATTTTTAAATTAAAACAACCAAGAATATAATGCAAAAAGCATCCTTTTACTATCCTCCGATAACGCTAAATGGTTAAAACTTTAAACGTCTAAGTATTTTAGTGAGTGTCCTTTAAAGGGTTAAGACCTGAAATACAGCTGAGACCAAAACAAACCAAAACCCTCACCTGCTTGTCACGGCAACCACCACTAGCCACTGGTCAGAGGTGGTAACCATGGTATGAATACAAACCAGTGAGATGATGTCATCAGGGTAGGTGGATTATTATAACAACGAGTTAGCTGCCATGCCCCATTCATCACACTAGCACACTGCAGAACCCACTCAGCACTAAGGCCAGGGATGAAGAGTACTTACTCCCCATTGTAGATTACTTGAATTTCCAGAGTGTTGGGTGCACAAGAGCGTACCAACAGCTCACACACTGGCACCTGAGCACTGTGGCAGGTGGGCCAGTGTTCTCTGAATATTTCAGAGGCTTATGTGCACTGAGCTAAGGAAATTCTGTTCTGTCTCAGTGCTGCACAAAGCTTGATTTCCTCACATGTTGTCATGTGAAGAAATGTTGGTCTAAATGGGGAGGGGAACAGTATGCTAGGCAGCAGGTTAGTAGTGTAAATGGTACATGGCAGGGCAGGTTGGCTGGCATTGTTATACTGATCCACCCACCTTAATGGGGATCCTTTGGGTGTGGCAATCCCATAGCCTTTGGAATCCAGGTTTCCTCCCACTTTCATGGTGTCGCAGGGTTTCCTCTGCTCGATGTACTCATTCATGGTAGACTCCAGCAGGTAGGCGTACTTCCCTTTGGACTTCCTGACACGCTGTACGCCCTCCGATGTTTTTTTGACGAAGACGGAGGGCTCTGCCGATTTCATGTACTGCCACATCTTGTCAAACAAGGCGATTTTAGAGCGCTGAAAACAAAGACATGAAAAATATCAATTCATTTCTACAATTAATTTGTACCACCAGTTACTTTAAGTTCATGTTTATTTCCAGTGAAAAACGATAAAACCCGGACATTTTCATTGATCTCTGAAACCCCGATGCCCCGGACAGAACGTGACAAGAGGACGTCTGGTCGCCCTAGCTTACTGCCACTGTGATGTAAAACACGTTCTAGTCCATGACTGAGGAAGTGCTACACAAATGCGGACCGTTTCCTATAAAAGTGTGAACTTACCCTGAAGAATTCTTTGGTGGACCCAGAGTCTAGAGTCCCATATGCGATCTCTGTCTGTTTAGCGAGGTCCTCAGCACTCTCAATGGGAGAAACCATTCTTTCTACTGTCAGAAAGGCAGCCAGGTTGGCTGTATACGATGAGATAATGATCAGAGTAAAAAACCACCACACTCCTCCAACTATACGACCTGAAAGAGACCTGCACACAAAAACACAAAGAAAAAAAATGCAAAGTTCTGCATTTCAGCAGGAAAACCTGATGTTTTTTGTATTTGCTTTGTTTTTTTCTGTGGGCTTTAAACTGCAAAAGCCTATTCAAAAGTTTATTCATATTAATATTATGCATTTTCTTAAATGAAATGTAAATGTAGCATTTTACATTACAGCTTGCAATAAGATTGTAACGGTGGATCTGATATAAACTATGTTTATATTTGGTAATATTTTGTTAATATTGTCTTTATTAATGTAATAACCATTACTTATGGGCTTGCATGAAACTGGTCTGGAAACAGTAACAAACTAATTTAACTAATTGGTGAGCATGTTTATTTTGTACAGATTTTTTTTGACACAAACACAAAAAAAAAAAAAAAAAAGAATGAGTGGCCTGACCTGACACAGCTCTCCCCTTGGAAACTGTTTATCTTTTGGACACCACACAACTATGTGTGCAATAGTTTCTTTAAAAAGAGACAACATCCAGAGTGATTTGGATTCGGTTTCATGTAAATGTTGGCAGTGATGTCACCGTATGATTCCCCACTGGAGAACAGCTTCTCATTAAAGGCACAAAAGGCAGTTTTGGCTTGTTTTAGCCCCCCCTAGTGTTCTTTTTAAATCACTGTCATAAGAACAAACTGTTGACCCCTCCCTCCCGCTGTGCGCCCGTGTTTTCAATCATCAGATAAAAGTTTTCTTTGTTTCTTTGATGAACACGATACAACAGATCTCTTAGCTCGTATCTATTATGTCTGTGTCTTCAGCTCGTCTGTCCTGAGCAGGTTCTGAGGTTTAAACATGGATTGCTATAAAGTGTTACTGCTTCTTGTGAGATACGTGACTTTGTGAGACTCCAGGGCACCGATCAGAGACTCTGAAGTTGCAAGTGTGATATTCTGGAGCTGAGTGAGTTTTTATTAATCCTGTAAAGGGTCATATTAGCACATACTGGCTCAAGAAAAATATTTAAAAACATGAAAAAGTTACTTAGTGTGCCTTTAAGGAGAAAAAAAATCTAACAGTGACTGCTGTAACTCAACCAACTATATCTATATATATAACTGGCTAAAAATATACGGTATATTTAAACTTAAGTAGTTAGAAAATTAATATCAATATTCAGTCAACTAAAATATTATAATGAAAGTATAAACCTGTTATTAATCATGTTTATTATTCACTTCACACACAGTCATACCAACCTTGGTGAGATGTCACAACCCTGACGCATGAAAGCCCCCAAAGAGAACCAGAGCGAGTTAAAGATCCCAAACTCGTTGGTGGATTCTGTCGTTAGTGGCAGAGCTCCGTCCTCCGGCTCCTCCAGCGTCCACTCATAAGGGCTGAACCTCGATACCTGTAGTCAGGTAACATTCACATGTCTATAGAATGACGACACCTTCAAATACATGCCTTCAGTGAATACTGACAGACTTTACTGAGCAGAACCTTAAAATACGTTTGGCACAACTACACAATAATCACACTCAAAAATGATTATATATGGTAAACATCCATCACAGTGTCACGTGAGACCCTCAATGAGGCCCCAGAGATCCTCACATCTGCATTTGTATAGCTCTTTATCAAGTCTGGAGACTCCACAGTGCTTTACACTATAATCAGTCATTCACCCACTCATTCACACGCTGACAGCCATAGCTGTCCTGGGGTAGACTGACAGGTGGAGCTGCCATACACCAGGTACCACCAGCAGGCAAGGTGGGTAAAGTGTCTTGTCCAAGGACACAACTACAAAGTGACCCAGCAGGAACTGGAATCAAACTGACAACCCTCCAGTTGCAAGACCCAGAACATCCACCACAGTGTCTTGAGACCCTCACAGGGGTCCTAGAGATCCCCACACCCTGGAGATCCCCACATTGTCTCTGGAGACCTTCATGTTATTTTCTCAATTAATTCTCAAAAGTCAACAACTTGTACTTTCATGATTTATTAGTGATGGTACTTTCTTGTTTTTTGTCCCAGACTTTCCCAGCATGTTTGCAGAGTATTTAGAGGTTTTACTGCAGTCAACCTGCCTGAGTCAAACT
Source organism: Callopanchax toddi (assembly GCA_006937965.1). Taxonomy (NCBI): domain Eukaryota; kingdom Metazoa; phylum Chordata; class Actinopteri; order Cyprinodontiformes; family Nothobranchiidae; genus Callopanchax; species Callopanchax toddi. The sequence continues at coordinate 74,594 of SSNR01000631.1, read as the reverse complement.
AGTGGAGCAGAAGGAAATGTGGGGAAACATCACTGATTTAAAAAAACAACGACTCATCAGCAGAAGGAAATAGCTGCTGACTGATGTGTCTGAAGTTCCTCAGACTGGTAGGTCCACTTACCAGAAAAAGAACAACGCTAACGCCGATGTAAGCGAAGACAATGCACATCCAGATTTCATAGGCCAGTGGGTCCAGAAAGGAGAAGACTCCTGGTTTGGATTTTTGAGGCTTCTTGATCATGATAGAGATTCCCAGTGACATGAAGGGTTTGGAGAAATCAATCACCTCTTCACGGACAAGTGTGATGGTTAGCGGAGCAACGGCGATATCTGCTTTCTGTAGGAGAACAAAAACAGAGAGTCTGGTTAGCAGGGTTATGATTGGTGCTTGGATTTTAAGATGCATCACATGACTTTTACTTGAATTCTTTTTGGTGTGCAGATTTAGCTAAATTTGGAGGAACCAGGAGATGTTGATGCCCCCACTGACCTATATAGATGATGACGTGGGAATGGGAAAAAAAAAAAATGTGTAAAATCAAAGGGGGCCCAGAAGATAAAGATTGGGAACCACTGAGAGGATTTGTTAATTATTCTAATAGATGTTATTTTGGATTTTAACTATTGGATCTTTGTTTAAAATGCATTTCCCCAAGTTTCAATAAAATATAACATATATAATGCCAAAGGAGTTAGCATTATCTCCCCATGCATGTGTGGGTTTCCTCCAGGTATTTACTTTTTAAATCAAATTATAAAACAGTAATTAAGAAAATAAACTATTAATTATAAATAAAATAGGCTCTTTCAACCTGTAGATCTTCCACCAGAGGGCAGTAGACATGTATAGGACTAGATGAGACAGCTTTTTACTAACTCTAAACAGGGGTTAAAGTCTTACCCCGTATACCAGCTCTCCAACCATTCCATTCCAGATTTTGGTCTCAGCATCTCTCGCTCCATATTTGCCGTCTCCAACAATCTTCAGCTGGTAGCGTATACCACAATGCTTTGCAATTTCTGCAGCCAGGTCAACACAGTAACCTGGTAAGGAAAAAAGATAGTTATCAAAAAGTCACATAAAGGCAAATCAGAGAAGTCATGTGGAAGTATTTGGTATTGTACGTACAAATATTACTAATATGTTTAATGTGTTGTAAGTACAACTAAGTAAAGTGGTGTTTAATGTGGATAGTAACCTATTATCATTATTGTTTAAATGTTTATGAATACAGACAGAAATGAAAGCAGAAACATATTGAGGAGAGGAGTTGTGATTGTGCTTGTGTTACTTGGGATCACGTTTTTCATTTTTACAGCTGAAATAAGTCACAAGTCAAGATACAAGCATCGATACATCCTTCTACTCTGAGTGATGTCACCAGTGGGTGTGGTCCTTATAAACACTTCAAAATGACCCAAACATCACTTCAACTGGACATAATAATACAATTAGAAATGGGGATCCGGATACTGGATACACGCCAAATGACCTGGCAATAAACACAAACACTAATATGTCACTTAAAAAAAAACGAACCTTCATAACGATCATTATCCTGGAACAGTTCAGCATTCTTCTTTAGCATCACATAGGGAGCTTCCTGTATACACAAACACAGATAAGGTTTAAGAAGTATATGAGTACCTTCTAGGTCAGAAGCACTTTCTGGTTTTTATTTAACGGACATCAAAGACCTGGACGTATTAGAGCATGTTTATGGTCATAACACTATACATAATTAATGCAGTTCTATTCCAGTTGTGTTGATTCTGAAAAATACAACAACTAAGACTTGGTTTGAGTTTATACTGACATCATTTCTGGTGAAATCAAAGACATTGTACCAGTATAGTTGTAACGATGACCGTCTTGTTTTCCATCCCCATCGTGTCGTTAGGGTAAAGGTCAGACTTTGTTGCCACCATCTTATCCACTTCGTTCCAGAAGCCAATCTGAGATACACAAAGTTATTTACTGGTAAAAGCATACAGTTAATCCTCATCCATCCATCATCCAGCTGAATAAATTCATGTGTTTCTGTCCATAACTCATTGCTTCTTGGTTTACCTTAACAGGTCCACTGTTCTTTAGCTCCATGATTGTCACCGAGTAGTTGATCCTCTTCCCATACTGGTCAAACTGAATGTTTCCAGTTAAACCATTTACACGAACCTAGACATACATCACAACAGTTATAATTAACCTTAACAGACTGTTCAAGCTAAAAGTAGACCACACAGACACTCACTCTCACCACCAGACCAGCATCTAGAGCTGCAGCTCTATAGAAATAGATTTTATGGTCCAGAAGTTCAGTGGGTGTAGAAAAGAATCAGACCCTTTAAAAGACTTTAAATTCATTTCCTTTACATCCTTAAATGAAAACACAGCTCACCATCCACAACTACAGTAAAGCATGGAGGTGTCAGAGTCAGAGTAATGAAATGAAAATATAGATATAAGATAAAAATAAGAAACTTAATATAGGGTAACAACAAGATGAATATTATGTGTTGTTTTTACTGTTGGGAAAATTAATTCACCCAATCAACCATGTGCATATATCAGTGCACCACCAGTTCAGTTCTTATTAATTAATTACAAAATCTTTTCAGAACATTTGTCTTTATGTAGATATTTGTGGTAGTGGGACTCGATTAAAAACATTAACTGAAATAATTACAGACTTTGTAATTAATTAATTGCAATTAATTGCATTTTAAACTAACAAGAAAATTTGCTCAAGTAAGCATTTTTAAAATTTAAAATAATTTTAATGGGGGACAGAATCAAATAATAGAGCTGAACTTTAATATTTATAAACTCTAGCTTCTTAATTTATGAAAAAAAGCATTTAAATTGCATTTCAGTTCAAAACAGTAGAAAAAAAAATCAAATATCTCTGACTAAAACTAGACAGACCCTAAAGTACAGTACTTTATTTATTCATCTTAAGTACATTTTCAGAAGGGTATTGTTTTAAAATAATAATAAAAGCTTCCCACTGGCTGGATCCTTCAAAGGATGCAGCCTCTGAATTCACACAGGCTGCGTCAAGGTCTGATCTGTGCTTCAGGGTAGCAGGAAATCGTGCTTCAAATGAAAACTGTGATTAATTGTGGTATTTTGTGTGTGAATGTTGGTGGTGGTCAGGAGGGCCGATGGCGCAGAATGGCAGCCTCGCTTCTGTCAGTCTGCCTCAGGGCAGCTGTGGCTACAGACGCCTGTCATAGTTTACCACCACCGGTGAGAATGACTGTGTGAATGAATAATGCAACTCTGTAAAGCGTCTTTGAGTGACCTAGAAAAGTGCTATATAAAACTGATGCATTATTATTATTATTATTATTTTCTATTATTGCGTTATTTTGATTCTAATTAAGTAATCGAAATGAACGCGTTAAAGTCCCACCCCTAATAGATATATAATAAAGCTATAAGTCACTTTACCCTACAGCTCAGTCCAGTGTAGAGGTGTCAGGATGTCAGTTATTCACATAACGTTGAGACAGACACAGAGCTGAGTGAGAGAACTACCTGAAACTAGAAGGAGTTTGGTCTGTCTGACTACAACAGTTGTGTCATTTGATAATTCAGAACATTCGGTCTTTTCTTGTGGAAATATTTCTGACTCCTAATGAGTCTGAAAGAGACTTCCTCATTGGATGAGATGTTCTAAGTCCTCATGCTGCAGAAGTCCAGCAACTCCCAATTCTTCTAATTAGAATATATAGATATTGTTCAAAAGGATTTATTTAATCTCAAAGCAGAATCTGTTCATAAAGACGCACTTTTACTATTTCAAGTCTGAATGTGTGGAGCTGAGTTTAACTTTTAGTTATCAAATTACTTAATGAAAAGGCGATCGATCAGTTACCTGTTTGAGGGCACGCTCGATCTCCACCCCCTGCACCCAAGGTACTGCAGGATTCGCAAGGCAGTCCCCGCTGTTGCCACGGCGACTCATGTCTATTCTTTGCTTGTGCAGGAAGCGGAAAGCCTCGGTCATCACATGAACTGCATCAAAGGTGAGAGCTGAAGTGTACTGGAAGATAGAAACAAACAGATGACTTTGAGTGACCTTTAACCTTTACTTAGTAGGTAAAGTCAGGTGAAAACACTCTACGCTCACTAACCAACAACACAGCTCTCAGTCCACTAGACGGGTTCATGTGTGAAGGATCAGACTTTAATCAGTCTACATCACTGAGGTAAGGGGTCTAAAACAGTGCGAGGCGTCCTGTTCTTACTCTGATTCTTGAGTCAGCTCCTGGATACTCTTTCTCCTCCAGAGCCTCCCATCGCTGATCAAACTTTGCCACCATAGGATCATCGAAATCTACCAACTGAAATCCAGAAACATTTGCGCCTCCATACTGGATTTTAGAGAGGTCGCCATCCACAAAACCCTAGAAGAAAATAAAACAACAATTAATGAAACCGGGTACTTTAAAAAATATAAATGAAGTATATATCTGCTCCTCAGGGATGGGTCAATGCAGAGAACAAATTCCACAACTTTGTACTGAGGTACACTGGTTCCTCGCTCTTTCGCGGTTCACCTTTCGCAGCCTCGCTGTTTCGTGGATTTTTTGCATGCTTTTTTTTTTTTTCTTCGGCGCATTGTGTTCTGCGTCCTGAGGAGATCGATTGCAGCTCCGACGCTGCTGCCTGTGTTTCACTGACGCGGGGTGCACGTCCTCTCTGGAGATCTTGAACTGCGTGCCGGTGAAGGTACCAGATGTGCATCCCCAGCAGAATATTCTGCCATTTCTGATCACCAACCATTGCTTTAGGTACATTTCTGGTTTCAAACACTTCACTGAAAATTCAAGCACTTTATAAAACTTGAAAATATATTTTTAAGTTCAAGCATTTTTAAGAAATTCAAGCCCCTGTTAGAACCCTGAAGCTTTAGACCGTGTATCAGTGACAGCCAGTAGACTCTAATGTCTCTAATGTTTAATAGACAGCAGGGCGATCACTCACTAAGTTTGCGATGATGTAGTGGTATCCCTTCACATGCTTGCCTATGGTGATCACCTGAAAGAGATGAAAACAAATGTTTTAGTTAAAAACGTTTTCAGTAAAAACTCCTAAAGTAAAGTTTCATGTTTACAAGTCTGTTGATTGATGCAAACTAGGATCTTAAAGAAAAAAAAACATTTTATTTTACTGCTCCACTTTATGTATAAATGAGTAAATGACATAATGAATTAATGATTATATAATAAATCAGAAACAGTCATGAACTCAAGCAGATCTCTTTCATCTAAAGAAGGCAAACAGACCTGCTCCAAAATGTCTTTGACTTTATCCTGTTCACAGTCCAGGATGATGCGACGTTCCTTACGGATTTCTAGGTCCTAAAAAAAAACAGAAACAACATTTATCATCAGTCCTCAGTAATCTGCATCCCACCGCCCTGGACCTGTTTCTGTTGATGTCAAGATTCAGAAGAATGGTCACGTTAGTCCTGTTGGTGTTTTACTGACAGTAAGGTCAATGGAAAATATCTGATATCCTATCAGGATTCCTCCAAAGTGACCTCTGCTCGTCACTTTAACACGACTTAAAGGGAGGTTTGGGTCACTCTGAAGTGTCGTTCTATCAGTTATTTATCTAGGACCATGCTCATCGATGACATCACTCAAAGTGGGTGGAGTCTCTAGAAAAAGGAAGTAGTCCTCTGACTGGAGTAATACTCATCGCTAGTCAGATCAGGAAAAATGCTGCTGCAGATCAGTGAAACATTAGCAGCAAATTTTCAGGTATTTAAAACAAGTCTAACTCAAAAACATCATTAGAACTCTCTATCACCTGTTAGTAAACCTCTACAGTATAGCATGAGATCATTTATGGTAGGGCTGTCTAAAGTTTTAATGAAGCCAAGATGAAAGTCGTCACCGTTCACCACAATTCAATGTTTTTAATTGAAAAATACAAAATGTTTTTTTAATTGTGATCTTTGTTATTTGTCATTTGTGAAGAACAGAACATAGTATTGTAGATAAATAACCAATAGAACGCCACTTCAGAATGACCTAAATACCCCTTTAAGATTCATCCCTTCTTTAATTCACATACCAGAAATGTCATTCAATTCTTTATCTGTGTCAAATAGCCTCGAGTCCTCATTCTTCAAACGTCACTATAATTGTGTCACTCTGCCTTTCAGAGCGCCTATCTCCTCCACATCCCCCCAACAGGCTCCTCCAGAGCATCTCAGCCGCCTCCTAACTGAGCCTCCACCAGGGTCTGGACTCCAGAGGGCTTCTGTTCTTAGATCAGAGCGTGCATTTACCCACAGACACCCCAGCTTTTTGGTTTTATTAAAATCAGAACCCTTAAATATTATAACTATGTGAAAGCACACCACTGGACCAGTTAAGATGTGTATTTTTTCTACTGAGATTTAAACAGGAATTTTCAGCCATATTCTTCTTGAACCGTTTGTTAGTATGAGGTGCTTCCAAGAGCCAGCTCTGACCTGCTGAAACCAATTTCGACACATTCTGACTTATCTTAAAGAAGCAGAATATATATTTGTATTTGTTCTAAAAAAAAAAAAAGATTCTAGAAGTAAAGAACTTCCATATGGAAGATCTCTTAGTATGAATTAGAGCTTATTGAGTTCACAGGCCAGGAAAAATGTCGGATTTTTCTTCAGTTGCTACTTGACAACAATGCGTTTACTGCAGCAGCGTCTCTCCTAATCTGACTATCCCTGACTATTGCCCTAGTCAGAGGACCACTTCCTGTTTCTAGACACTCCACCCACTCTGAGTGATGCCACCAGTGGGTGTGGTCTTTAACATAGATACATAACTGATAGAATGTCACTTCAGAATGACCCAAACATCCTTTAAGCTGAATTTCTTTGGAGGCAGCAGAGGTGAAGCTCCCTTCTGAATGTGTTATTTTCTTCTCAGTACCTGAAACAGGGAGCGGTAGGCTTCATCCTTTCGCTCATCCTTCAGGTCTCCAACATTTATTGCCGTAACGACCCACTTTTTCTCTGCTGCCGTGTCCAGCACCACCTGAAGAGTCGACAGACCTACAAACGCATTAAAACACAAGCAGTCGTTTGTTGCATGTGATCTTTTTTAGAAACTCAGTTGAAATTTCTAAAGAAGAACATAATGAGTTCTGCTGGTGTGCACCAGTAATCTGGAACATCCTAATCTCTGGAACAAAGGTTATAAATGGAACCCAAAGCTACTGGATCTCCTGCTGGTTACTTAAGTTCCACATAAACACATCAAGTTAGTTCTTTAAGCATTTTAATAATCATGGATCATCAGACTGATCATCAGAGCATTCAGTTATAATCTGATAGAAGACAAAACCTTTAGAATGAGATAGAGCTGGGTGACATGGGCATGCTGATTTATAACAATCATTTCTTGTATTTACCACAAAGATGATGAAAGTGACAATATTTTTTTTCGATTTACCATGATACTTCTGGCTAAAAGTACATCTCTCACCAAGGACAGTCCAGACTCAGATGAACTAAAATACTGTGGTTAAAATTAGGCCTGCAAAATAGATCAAAAATGTATTTTCCTTGCGATATCAGCATGTGTGATTTTCCCATCACCGCGGCGTCTCTGTCCAGACAAATGGGCTCTCCAAAGCCCTCAGTCTCCAAGTCCGACTTTAGGTCGTGGTCTTTATTTGAAGAACAAGTATTTAACCAATCAAATGTAGACCTTTCATTGTTTGACCAATTAGATGGATCATTTAGGTTAGAGGCCCGCCCCCTCAGTAGACACTGTGGGATGGTAAAAGCCTGAGTTAGTTTAGTGTTGCAATGTCTGGGAGCAAAATAAGTGTGGAAAATGTCAGCAAGGAAGACCTCATGGTTTAAAAAAACTTAACGTCTTTCTTTTGGAGATATTTTGGTTACAAGAGAGACAACGTTCGAAAACACAGGTACGCTGCAATACATGCTGGACAGTTGTGGCAACCAGTGTTGAACATTTTTTGGGGGTGGGGCGCATTTTTGCAAATCAGTTTTGCATGATAAAAACTCCCTCTCCCTCTGCGAGCTACATGGAGTTTCCGGGTCAAGTCCTGGTCTGAGCTGAGTCTACGGTCTTCTGCTCATGCTTCGGTCGCTCAATTCTGCAATCCACGGCTCTCCTATACTTTGTATTGAAGGGGGTTCCAGTGCACATGCACCAGTTATAGCGTAGGTCTATGGTAAAGATTGTTGCGCCCGAAGCATGCGCAGAGGACCCCCAAAGAAACAGGAAGTACATCACACGACCTTTCGGTCTGGTAAAAAAAAGTGAGAAAACAGTTTCAAACTACATGCAGATTATACACAGCAGTTATGTATAATGGATAGATCGTTTAGTTTAATTTTCATGGTTCTTTTAAAACTATTTTGTGATTCCAATCTTCTTCTTCCTCCTCCTGTGAGACTGGTGGGGCGGCGCCCTAACGCCCCCTATTGACGGGCTGCACTGGTGGCAACTTGCTGGGGTGATGGAGGAGTCATGGAAGTTTCACATGTTTGTGAATCTGGAGAAGGCTTATGACCATGTCCTCAGAGGCAGGGGGTCACTCAGAATGTCAGCCTTTTGTTGAGAGTCATTCAGTCCCTGTACCAGAGGAGCACTAATCTGGTCAGCAGCCAGGAGTGAGTTGGATCTGTTCCTGGTGAAGTCTGGACTCCACCAGGGCTGCCCTTTGTCACTGGTTCTTTTCATAACATACAGCAAATAAATTAGAAATATGTCACCAATTTTATAAGTAAAAAATAATAATTCTAAAACTCCTCATGACATGTGATTTTCACCAGATATTGGTAACAACCCATCCAGTTCACACAATAAATCCATGTCCATACACTAAGATATGTGTATTTAAATGGAATAGGAACAAGTATTGAACACATGGAGAATGAAAGGTGCAAAAAAGCATGTAAAGTCCTCACACCAGCTGGAATCTATCAGTAATTAGAACACATTCCTGTCACTTAGCAAAAATCAGTATCAGCTGCTTCAGTCCCACTGATGGCCTAGAAAAGGGGTCTCGTTACCAAGGTAATATTTTGATGTATTTATTGCATTTGGATTGAAGTCAGTTTTATATGCAGTTTTTCCTGGATAGCAACCTCATACCAGATGGGAGATGAATAAAATCTTCCCACAAAGGACGGTCCAACACTGTCCCTGCCTAATTTACTAATTATCTGTTCCAAGTTTCTGACAGGGACTGCTTTGTTTAGCCAAAAACTCGCTGTTTTCACAATACCAGAAAAAAGTTTGTTTTCTTCTTGTTGAGAAATTAGCACACAGCGAGGGAAGGCACAAGATTTATATAAACCCAATAAGTGATCTGTAAAAGGAAGGAAAAAAGATCAACAGTGTTTTGTCTACATTAACAGTTCTGGCATTTGTCCACAATTGAACCCAGGTAAACATTACAGGCTTGCCATACTCCTTATCAGGGGCGGCACTAGCTCAGTTGGGAGAGTGGCCGGTCTGGTAACCAGAGGGTCACCGGTTCGATCCCCAGCTCTGGCTGGGTTAGATTGTCGTTGTGTCCTTGGGCAAGACACTTCACCCACCTTGCCTGTGTGAATGTGAGTGTGACTGTGTGTGAATGTTGGTGGTGGTCAGAAGGGCCGATGGCGCAGAATGGCAGCCTCGCTTCTGTCAGTCTGCCCCAGGACAGCTGTGGCTACAGATGTCTGTCGTAGTTTACCACCACCGGTGAGAATAACTGTGTGAATGAATAATGCAACTCTGTAAAGCATCTTTGAGTGACCTAGAAAAGCACTATATAAAACTGATGCATTATTATTATTATCAGAGTTGCAACATCTTTTCTCCTCTCTATCTTGTAACAATCTAATTAAACTGTCTGCTATCTGCAGGAGGTGTGTCAATACTCCGGTTATTTGTATATTAAATGTACAGGATAGAGGACGAAGGAAAGTATGCAGTTAGGTGCTGCTGATCAAATGAACAGATGAACTGATTATCTGCACTCATCAGCTAATCAGCAGTCTGATTAAATACTGAGATAAATGTTTGTAGGGTGTGATCTTGTGCAACAGCTGCATCAATATAAAAAAACCATGAATCAGTTACCTCTGTCGCTGTCGTACAGATAGGCAAACTTTTCCCACTTGTAGTATTCCACCAGTGAAACCAGTGGTCCCTTGATGTCTGGCCTCATTTGAAGAACAAACTGATTCATTCCTTCCACTGGGAAAGACGGCGTGATGAAGGAGACATGGAGCGTCTCGCAGAAGGATGTAATAGTGTTGACCGACTTCTTGTCGTAGAATCCAAAAATAGCATAGACCCCTCGAGAGAACTGGGAACAAACTAGGAGAAGAAAATAAAAAAGATTTACTTAAATATTTCACGATGACAGATCAACAACGATAACAACTCCAGGGAGGAAACACGATTAGAGTGAAATGTGATAAGATAATAGGATTGGGTGGTTTAACTTTCCCTTGTGGGAAATGATCACAGTACAGCAGCAGATTCACGACACAACTCAAAGAATGTAACAATAAGGACTTTATTCTTTTTTGTACTATTTGTTGAGCAGTCTAATGGCTGCTGACAGAAATGAGTTCCTGTAAAGTCTGTCCTGCAGCCTGTAGTTAGTAGGTTTGGTGTTACTGAGGATAGAGTTCAGTTCTGACTGGATATTCTCACGCCTCTCCGCTTATCTGGGTCCGGGTCGTGGGGGCAGCATCCCAAGTCGGGCATCCCAGGCCATCCTCTCCCCGGCCAAGTCCACCAGCTCCTCAGCTGGGACCCCAAGGCGTTCCAAGGCCAACCTGAAGATGTATTTCCTCCAGCTTGTCCTGGGTAGACCCGGGGGCCTCCTGCTGGCAGGACATGCCCAAAACACCTCCCGAGAAAGGCGTCCATTAGGCATTCTAACCAGATGCCCGAACCACCTCAACTGGCTCCTTTCAATATGGAGGAGCAGCGGCTTTACTCAGAATCTCTCGCGGATGTCCAAGCTCCTCACCCTATCCCTAAGGCTGAGCCCGGCCACCCTGTGCAGGAAACTCATTTCGGCCGCTTGTATCCGCGGTCTCGTTTTTTCGGTCATTACCCAAAGCTCATGACGATAGGTGAGGATTGGGACGTAGATCGATCGGTAAATCGAGAGCCTTGCTTTCTGGCTCAGCTCCTTCTTCACCACAACCGATCGGTTCAGCGTCCACATCACTGCAGACCGCCTGTCGATCTCCCGCTCCCTCCTTCCCTCACTAGTGGACAAAATCCCGAGATACTTAAACTCCTCCACCTGGGGTAGGACCTCTCTCCCAACCCAGAGTTGGCAAGCCGGATATTGTCCTCTGATAAATGCTGAACTGTGTCTAGTTGTGCTCCACATGTGGAGCCAGCCTTTCTGATGACTTTATTCATCTAAAATATGTATTTATATATATGTATTTATACCAGTGGTGGGCATAGATACATTTTTAAAATCTAGATTAATTTCACCTTAATCTTGGAATTATCTAGATTAAAATGGCTCATTTGAATTCTGCCAAAGGCATTCATAATATGTGTGTGCTACCTAAATAATGACTAAAAGGAAGTCTTTGAGAACAGGTTTCTCAGGCCAGGAGGTGCAGTAGACTGGAAGAACTCGTACAGCAAACAAATTCTGCATTGCACAATGTGCAAACAATTTGTCTTGTTGAGGTTTCCATTGGGAAGCAGTCACATTTTTCCCTCCTTCCAACCGCACTACCCACCAGAACTCCACTTCCCATCATCCCACCCATCATCGCACGTAGCCTACGTCATCAAGCTCCCCTATAAACAGACGCCATGTCCGTCACTCGCTGCTCAGTCATCGATACGTTCAATCCATGCCTTGAGTCCTCAATCTACCAAACCAAGCTTCTACCAACCATTAAGTCTACTTACTTACTCTCCAGAGGTCTTTACGATCTCGCTACCATCGAGGTTTGCACAGGTGCTCCAAGATTCACTGCATGTATATGTCTCCCAGCGTTAGCACATCTGGGTCGCATGCACGCTACAAACAAACTCCACGTGGTCTCAGTTCGTTCCCCGATCAATTCTGACAGAAGCTTCTTAAAAATCCTTTTTCCCTGAAGCAAACCTGACGGCCTGATAGCTACATCCATGTCAGCACGTCACGTTTGGTAATTAGGCCTCCACAGATGATGTCTGAGTCGTTCTCACCCCAGGTATACATCCGCGCTAGAATATTAATGTAAAAGTCATCATAGCTTGCTTAGTATAGACCCAGATCCCAATCCAACTTTGAGAATAGATTAACGTCGACATTTTTTATGTTGCACGATGAGTCTGGCATTAATGCAACACATTAACGCGATAACGACCCACCACCAATATATACATTTAAATAATTGTATTGATGTTGATTTTCCTCACTTCAGATAATCTGAATGTGTAAAGTAAAGGTCTTCCCAGTATACGAGCAGCATGCTGGCTCAGTAGTAGGATAGACTGTGTTTTCACTGCTATTATATAAAGTCATTTTAAATTGTGGAGCTTTGAGCTGCAGGCCACCATTACATCACGCTTTCATAACACAGGCAGAGTCTTTGTTCAAACTGCCTTTACGCCTGCCTCCAGGGCGATTGGAGTGATCCACTGACTCAAAACCATTCCTCCAATAAAACAACCTGTTCACTTACATGGCTGGGTGTTGAAGCCTTTTCTTATTAAAGTATTTCAGCTTGCAGAATGTAAATAATGAATGTACGCAGGCTCATATCTTTCACTCACACTTTTAGTCCTGAGTTTTCCCTGCTGAGGCAGTGTGTTCTATTATAAATTTACTGGATGTTTTCACCTGTGAGCCTCCTTCTCACCTGCATTTGGGTTCTTTTAACAAATGCATTTTTTCATGACAAGAATCAAGCAACAGTCTAATTAATATGTTGGTACATCGCATAATCATTTATCATTATAGACACCTTAGCAGGTGCCAAACCTCAATGAGAAATGGAACAAGACACCACTGAATGAGGACAGATAACTTGAGACTGTTGGAATGTTTCTATGTGAGCAAACCAGGTAAGCAGGATGATATAAAGAATGTGGGGACTCTGGAAACTTCAATACCCATCATCCAATCTGACTAAGGAGGAACTCTGAACCCCGTGTTCCAACAATCTTCTATCATACCTAGAGATTGATGAGGTACAACAATGACGGTCAGGGGGGATTTATCATCATCGTCTTCTGAATATCTAAACCAATCCTTGTTGAGAGACCCTGATGAATGGAACACAAGGACAGCCAATCTCAGAATTAGGATTATGAGAAAGTTACACACCTACAGCATGCACCCCTTTAGGCTAAGTAATAAAGTACCACCTGAAAGTCTACTAAAATATATGAATGCAGAACTACAACCTATCCTTACTGGTACAATCACAGAAACAAATGAGCTGATATACACCACAGCAGCAGGTGCTCCTTCAGCTGTTTGGCTGTGAGATGAAGACCACAGGCCACAAGGTGCATCCCAACCCCATGGAGGAGGAGGAGGCTTTAACTAAGATCAAGGCAACACAGAGAGAAATCAGCCAGCTGTTAAAATACCAGAAATGTGCAATGAAGAGATTCTGAGAAAATTCAAGAGCTGATCTCCTAAAACAAGAATCAAGCACAGTGGTAGGCATCCTATAAGAGTCTCAAGCATTAAAAGTTAGACTGCACCAGGTCCTGACATGATCTACATGAACGCCTGGCAGTACAGGTGAACCGGGAATCATCATCTACATGCCTTTAGAGTTCTGTTAGTTTAGTTTAGCATCAGGTTACATCCCCTGGATCACTTTAGCCACTCCCTCCTCAGCACCACTCTGGTTTCTCTTCCCAGTTGATCCTCATTCTGTTGATTACTGACACTAGTCCCTCGTCGCACTGATCACTTTCCAGTCTTTTTAAAGCCTTTCCAGTTCTTTGTTCTTTACTTTGTCATACATCTCACTCCAGTCCAGCTCCTGGCCTTGTCCTGTTTGTCTGAAGAACAGCAAACAGGACCAATATGGGGTCTACCAGACAGGACTCAAGATGCAGACAGTGCAATGATGCCCTTGAGATAGTCCAGCCCATAGTAATGAGATGTAAGATACATGTAGGCAAAGAGTGCACAGAATGCCATAACCAAGTGGCTTGAATAGAGTAAAGAGTGACAGAGCTAAAGTACTGTAGTGTCAGTGGTCAGCAAAGCAATTGGGGATGTGACCCCAAACTGGGAGAATGGCTCCAACAGATCACAGAAACAACCTCAAAGTTCTTTATCCAGTGGAGCACAGCTCTAGGAACAGCTAAGATACTGAGAGGAACCCCCAGGCTCCCAGGCCTCTAGCAGAGGACCCAGGCTTGAAATGAAAATGTGCAGTCGAGATGAAGGAAAAAACAGATCTTCTGCCTTCTGGGAAAGGGCCACAGGTCCATTATGTCCAGAACTATAAGACTCAAGAACAGCTGAATTCCAAGTGCCATCACTATGCTGAATACAAACATGCACTAACTAAAAATAACCAGTTGTCCTCCTTATATTTTGGAACTATTTAAATGAGAGAGAATTTCAGTGTAAAATTTCTAAGGAACTGTGAAAAGTTGTAACAGAAAAAAAAAACAAACTTATTTTCCACAATCTAATTTTATATCTTTATTTATCGTGTGTGAAATGTGTGCAAAACAAGGCTACATGGTAGCATGGTAGGTGTTTCCAGCAAGAAGGTTGTAAGTTCAATTCCAGGCTGCAGCCTTTCTGCAGGGAGTTAGCATGCTCATGTCTGGGTATCCTCCAAATACACTGTGTTCCTCCCACAGACCAAAAGCAATTGTCCCTAGGTGTGAGTGAATGGGTGAAGGGTTGTCTGTTATGAGGGGCCATCAGGGACATTATTCTAAATGATCTTTCATAAACACATAATAAAACCTCACACAGGCGTGAAAGCCACTTATCCACACATGTGGAAACCAAACCTCTACAGTATGAAAACATTTTATGCACACATGTGAAAAAACTTTTATACACAAATGAAATCGCTCAACAAGTGAAATTTCAGTTGTGTGATAGTGTCTACAGTTGACAGTGTTTGCAGAAGCCAGAATATTAGGAAACAATGCTGCTGCTTCAGTAAGTTGTACTGCAGGTTAATGAGCAGACATCAATAATTTGAACTAAAATCATTTACTGTCTAATGGTGTTGTAAAGTTCGCATTTAACACACAAACTTCTGTTTCCTGTGAGAATCCTTCCATTTCCAGTCAGATTATAGTTGTGTGTACATGTTTAAACAGGGGTGCACACAATTATTCCACTGAGATACTGAAGGGAGATCCCGGCGCTGATGCTTCGTGAACACCAAATCTCCGAGTTGTTGGGGGGAACAAGCTGATGTCAATCTGTGTTGCTACTGCCGTGCACGCGTATGTCACCGGTGCTGTGCGCAGGTATGTCGATGGTAACCCTAACCCTATATAAAAGGTTTTATTATGTGTGTATGAGAGGTTTTGTTTTTGCTAGTGCTGGCATGTGATTAAAAAAGTTGTGTGATTATTTATTATGATTATAATTAAAGCCCTCATTTTGAGGTGTTTTCATTTAAATTCATTGCATTTTTGCGTCAGACCAATAGATTGATATATAACAACAAAAAGTGTCTTTATGAAGTCATTTATTGTGTTTAACAGACTTGAACAGATGCAGTCCCAGTGCTGCTGAAACCTTTACTTTGATCACTGGACACTCTGCTCTGTTAACCCCTCATCTTCCACCAAGGAGGACATTCTGATTTCAAAGGTGGGGGACACAACTGAGTACAGGGGTGGGGGACAGGAGGTGGAGAGGAGGGACTTGAACTGTTTAAACAGAGCCATGATATCAACCCTAGACCTAAAAAAAAAACAACAGCCAGTATCCATTTAATGTAGTGGAACATTGTTTTAGACAGTAAAAACTCCAGGGCTCTAAACTTTCTTTAAAAAGTGCAGGGGACATGCC
>SSNR01000631.1:34323-53428 GCA_006937965.1 Callopanchax toddi | reverse complement strand
ATATTTAAATGTTAAATTTATATCTAAATGTTAAATTTAGATATAAATTCGGCCGATGTCAGCTCTTTTCGCCTGAGGCACAGACATCCCACTCTGCCTCTCTCCACGACATGGGAAAAGAAGCCTCAGCTATGTTAGCTCAAAATGCTAACCAGTACAGTGCGCTGTGCACGCCGTGCATTGTGCTGTGTACGCTGTGCAGTGTGCTGTGTACGCTTTGCACACTGTGCAGTGTACTGTGTATACTGTACAGTGTGCTGTTAACACTGTGCAGTGTGTTGTGTACGATATGGACGCTGTGCAGTGTGCTGTTTACGCTATGTACGCCGTGCAGCACGCTGGGTATGCTGTGCAGCGTGCTGTGTACGCTGTGCAGTGCATTGTGTACGCTGTGCACACTGTGCATTGTACTGTGTACGCTTTGCACGCTGTGCAGTGTGTTGTGTATGCTGTGCACACTGTGCATTGTGCTGTGTATGCTGTGCACACTGTGCATTGTGCTGTACGCTGTGCACACTGTGCATTGTACTGTGTATGCTGTGCAGTGTGCTGTGTACGGTTTGCGCGCTGTGCAGTGTGTTGTGTACAATCTGCACGCTGTGCAGTGTGCTGTGTACGCTGTGCAATGCATTGTGTACGCCGTGCAGGATGCTGTGTACGCTGTGCAGCATGCTGTGTACGCTGTGCAGTGCGTGGTGTACTCTGTGCACACCGTGCATTGTGCTGTGTACGCTGTGCAGTGCGTGGTGTACTCTGTCCACACCGTGCATTGTGCTGTGTACGCTGTGCAGTGTGCTGTGTACGCTTTGCACGCTGTGCAGTGTGCTGTGTATGCTGTGCAGCGTGCTGTTTAAGCTGTGCAGTGTGATGTGTACAATATGCACGCTGTGCATTGTGCTGTGTACGCTGTGCAGCATGATGTGTACTCTGTGTCCGCTGTGCTGCAGGCTGTGTACACTGTGCCGCGTGCTGTGTACGCTGTGCAAGCCGTGCAGTGCGCTGTCTATGCTGTGCAGTGTGCTGTGTATGCTGTGCAGAGCTCTGTGTATGCTGTGCAGCGTGATGTGTACGGTGTGCACGCTGTGCAGAGCTCTGTGTATGCTGTGCAGCGTGATGTGTACGCTGTGCACGCTGTACAGTGTGCTGTGTACGCTGTGCAGAGCTCTGTGTATGCTGTGCAGCGTGATGTCTACGCTGTGCAGTATGCCGTGTATGCTGTGCAGTGCATTGTGTACGCTGTGCACACCATGCATTGTGCTGTGTACAATGTGCAGAGTGCTGTGTACACTTTGCACACTGTGCAGTGTGCTGTGTATGCTGAGCAGTGTGCTGTTTACACTGTGCAGTGCTCTGTGTATGCTGTGCAGCTCGATGTGTACGCTGTGCAGTGCTCTGTGTACGCTGTGCATGCTGTGCAGTGTGCTGTGTACACTGTGCAGTGTATGGTGTGCATGCTGTGCAGCGCGCTGTGTACGCTGTGCTGTGTGTTGTATACACTGTGCAGTGCGTTGTGTAAGCTGTGTACGCTGTGCATGCTGTGCAGTGTGCTGTGTACGCTGTGCAGCGTGCTGTGTACGCTGTGCAGTGTGTTGTGTAAGCTGTGTACGCTGTGCACGCTGTGCAGCGTGCTGTATACGCTGTGCAGCGTGCTGTTTACGCTGTGCAGCGTGCTGTATACGCTGTGCAGCGTGCTGTATTTGCTGTGCAGCGTGCTGTTTACGCTGTGCAGCGTGCTGTATACGCTGTGCAGCGTGCTGTATACGCTGTGCAGCGTGCTGTTTACGCTGTGCAGCGTGCTGTGTACGCTGTGCAGCGTGCTGTTTACGCTGTGCAGCGTGCTGTGTACGCTGTGCAGTGCGTTGTGTAAGCTGTGTACGCTGTGCACGCTGTGCAGCGTGCTGTATACGCTGTGCAGCGTGCTGTGTACGCTGTGCAGCGTGCTGTGTATGCTGTGCAGTGTGCTGCTCCAATGTAATTTTGGAGTAGAAATTATCATAATAACAATATACTAACCTGAAAGAGCAACTTGTCTTATTTCAAAAACCGTTTGAACTATTTTTTACAGAACAAATCATTGCAGGGAGCAGAAATGCCTCAAAGAGGAAGCGCTTGGTGTTAATGCCAGGTGGACAGTGTCTCAATTTCTGTGGCACATGAAAATTAAGGAAAATGCAGGACAACCCTTCACAAAAACGGGACATCTGGTCACCGAGGTGCCAGATCAGCTTGGAGAGCAGCGTGCACATCTGTAACCGAACCGGACAGCAGAGTGAATCGCTTCCGGCTCAAGTGTTTCCTGCAGTGCAACGAGTCTGGGAACGGAACAAACCATTTCCCAGGCGGGGGAGGTTTGCTGTATTTTAGTTGTTAAAATATAAAGTTTCAACCATTTACTGTATGTGTTTTATATATTTACTAGGGTTTTAAAAAGAACATGAAGTTAAAAAAACCTCTTTAAATCTCAACTTTTAGGGGTGCTTCAATTTAGGGGTGCTGCAGCACCCCCAAAATGGGCTAAAATCGTCCCTGGCTGCAGAGATGATGTTTCTCAGTGAAATGTCCTGGATTACAGTCTGTTGGCAACCACTGCTAACCCACCTCCTTTGCTTTTTCTGCTCCTCTTCAAATCTGTCTGCTCATATCATCTGAAACCCGGTCAGAGAGACTAGGGGTGGTGGGATCTGATCCTGCAGCCATCTCAGTGAAACACATGATGTTTCAGCTGGTTCCTCATCAACACTTCAAGCTCATTCATTTTATTCGAGAGATCTCCCATTCACCATTAAGATCGATGGAAGCCATGCATGGTCAACATGTCGAGGTTAAGCATGGACCCTGTAGCGAGCAACAACTACAGATACAAAAAGTACATTTTATTTTAAAATGGTGAGATGAGCTGGTTCTTTGGGGATCGGAGGCAGAGGGAGTCCAGGGAAGCTCATAGAGAAGAACAAAGGTCTGGTAGATGGGCAAATAGTAATACTGGACAAAATTTGGAGCGCTATGCTTCCTGGGAACTGGATGGCTGAGTACTCCAGTAGGGGAACGACTAACCACTCAGAGCTAGTGTTGGTTGAGGAGTCAGAGGGTAGACAGACAGGCTTGGTGGTGAAAGGTTTTTGCACAGCAGTGACCAGGAGGAGCAACTGGAGGAGAATACGGCTGGGCTCTGGAGAGAGAGAACGGAGGCTCAGAGATGTTCCAGGAGTCCAGGAAGGGAAGACTGCGCTGGAGTGTGAACAAGAGAGACAAAAGGTCAGGGGGAAAAAAACCCAGGTAAAGTCACATGGGGAGGCCAGATTACTAGTGATGAGGACAATCTGGTGTCTTCCTGGAGAAAGTCAGCTCCTTATAAGCTTCTCCTGTTGATTGTCTGATGTGGTTCAGCTGTGCAGATAGCCTGCCAGGAAAGGAGAGTTAAAACACAGCAGCCCAGGGTGCAGCTCTGAGGACATTTACACTTCCTCTTCCTCTCTCTGCTCCTGCTCTACATCCAGGTCTCCTGCTCTTTAACTCGTCTCAGGTTTTGGGTCCTATTTTGAGTATTTGAGCTTTTAAGATAAAGATCTGTTTAATCCAGTCAAATGACCTATTTATGTATCGTTATTCATTTGTTATTGTGAGTTACTTATCTTGTTTGAACTTTGTATTATTTTATTTACATGTAACCCTTATTCAGCTGCATGGTGGCGAAGTTAGTTAGCACTGTTGCCTCGCAGCAAGAAGGTCGTGGGTTCGTGTCCCTGCTCTGTGGCCTCTCTGTGTGGAGTTTGCATGTTCTCCCCATGCATGTGTGGGTTCTCTCCAGGTACTCCGGCTTCCTCCCACAGACCAAAAACATGACTGTCAGGCTAATTGGGCTGGTAAATTGTCCTTAGGTGTGAGTGGGTGTGTGGTTGTTTGTCTCGTTCGTCTCTGTGTGGCCCTGCGATGGACTGGCGACCTGTCCAGGGTGTCCCCCGCCTCTCGCCCCTTGACCGCTGAAGATAGGCACCAGCTCCCCCGCGACCCTCTGTGGAGGATGAAGCGGTTTAAGAAAATGAATGGATGGATGGATGTATGGATGGATATAACCCTTATTAATTTACTGATCATTTCACTATTTTTTTTGTCTGAATTTCAAAGTGTCCAGTAGAGGGCAGTACCCATCCACACAGTAGTGTGATCATGAGGGAGTGGAGGAAAAAGAGCAGAGCTGAGCAGACTGCTGTCTGGAGCCAGCAAGAGAGAAAATAGTTCTTTTCTAGGTTAAAACTAAGGATTGATTACTGTTGTATTACTGGACGGGTCATCGAAGAGATGATCAAACTGGAGGTTTTTCTTCTTTTGACGAATGTTTTCTTCGGTGAGGTAAGTGTTGTTTGTATGGAGGACTGATCCTGTCATAAAGGACAATATAAAAATAATCAATCATAATCATAATATAAATGAGGAAGTAAATAAATAAATAAAAGATGAAATATAAGTGGACATTTATAAATAAAAATATCAGGAAATACATTCATTTACTTCCACATTCATTTATTTCCACCTTTATTTTTCCTTCTCCTGTGTATGATATTGAGGTGGGTGTTTCTACCACTATCCTAAACCATGATTGGTCAGCTACAGAACCTGTAGAACCAATCAGCTCCCAAGAAAGTCACAAACTCTCTGGCTGATCCCTGACTCTTCAATACCTCCTCATGATTAATGAAGATTTAGTGAGTTCTGAGGCCAGCTCAGTCATTTTACTGACATTTCTTACTAAACTGTAGTCTACTGCTCATTTACAACTTTAAATCCTACCCAGGTTTAAATAAAACCAAGCAACTGTTTGTTTCTTTTACACCAAACAGCTCCTCCCGTCTGTGTGTCTGACTGACAGCAACAGACAGCAGGTGCAGTGACGGCAGAGGCTAACTTTCCTTCTCCAGGTTCCTCTCCAAACTCAGGCCTGTAGTTGCAGATTGGAGCGTGCAGATGTCCATGTTGTTTAACTGGTGGGCTGACATTGTAGCAACATCGATACCCATACAAACCAGGTAGACCAGCGTGTGGGACAGGCAGTCAGCCACCATGCTGGACAATCACATGCTGGATGTCTGTGGTGGACTCTGAACCCACAGTGAGGTGTCACTGATGGCGACTGGATCAGGATTCAGAGGTTATAGCGAATACCAGAGGTTTGTGGTTGACGTATATGGTGAAGCGGCAGCCTTCCAGCAAAAACGTAAATGTCGTGTGGCCAGGTAGAGTGCTAGCAACTCCCTATTGAATGCACTTAATTTCAGCTACTTGTTATCCCGTAACGAGCGACTAAAAAACGAGTAGTTGCCACACGTTGAAAACCCGCTGCTCCAACACGGCTACATCCAATGTATCAGTAGTTAAAGCGAAGGGATACTCCACCAGAAAGTGATTTTTTTGTCTATTGCCATATTCCTCATAGTTAGATAAGTGGGCAAAAACCATTTGTTAACAGCCCAGCAGTTTTCCTGATCCGGAAGTATTCCTTTAGCATTAGCTTAGCGTAAAACACTGTAATTGAATGGTAACAACTAGCATGGTGAGAAAAAAGTCCTTAAAACTCACTCAGTAGTGATACTAATGATACTAATTCTGCTTAGTGTCCTCAGTAAACACATCGACTGCAAGTGAAAATAAAAAGTAACACGAAGGAATTACAGGTACTGTTTTAGACTCGGGACTACTTTATGGCAAAGAACAGCTGTAAGTCTCCGCTGAACGGCGAAAGGACATGACACTTTAACACAAAATAACTAAAGACAAAGAATCTGTAAATATATTAACATTGTTGTTCTGTTTTATTTCTCATTGACTCAACAGCATTAACCATTTGGATTCCTGTACATTTTACATAAAGTCCTTTTAATAATAGCATAGTGGAAGTGGTGTAACCACTGCATGGTTCAAGTTACATAAAGCACAACGTCCTTAACATGTAAACACATGCAGTCCTTGTATAGTTAATGGGCTAAAGGAAAAGAGCTAAACAGACACAGGGTTTATACACAGTTACTCTGCACGACTAATCAGCCCCTGCAGGTTTTTACTCTCGTCTCTGAAATGTAATGTCGTCATCAGTAACATGAACAGAGCTCGGGATATTATTTTGCTTTCCAACTTGATAGTCCATCATATTATCAGTCTTTAATCAAATCACTTTAGTTTTCATTGCTGGTTTGCCATCCTTCCATCACAGATACACTGACCAGTAAACAACATTAAAGAATAGGAATGAGAAAGGGAAGAGGGCTCTTGCATAGAGGTCGATGCGTTTAGCAGCAGCAGGAATGACTGGTTTTGCTGGTGGAGGTTTCTTGTTAACTTTGTTTTGGGATTTAAGGGCTCCTGTAACTTCAACTGGTTTACCGTAACAGTCAAAGTTGGAAAGTTCAAAGTCTCGAGGTAAAGATCCCACGATGCTGAAGTCATTGGAGCGAAGGTCTGACTTGGAGGTGCAAACTTTCTTACAGCGATTTTCAACCACCTGCGGAGGTAAAGGTTGAGTAAAATCAGATGATTTAATGACATCTGAAACATCACCGTGCAGTCAGACGAGTTTAGTCCTGTTTTAAACTCCCTACAGGGTTCTTATCATCAAAATCAAATTCAAGCACTTTCAGGATGAGTTTTCAGTTGTACGGTCGTGAAGATTTACACACATTAACATACTCAGAATAATTATTTCACTTCCAGGCTGCTTTTCATAATGTGTTTTGGCATAAAACCTAAAAAGTTTGATTAGATCATATTTAAAAGGTGACCTTCTTTCCAATAGTAAACATGCCACATTCAAACATGACTTCATCCTGTGGAATCTATTCCAACATGTCACTGGTTCAGTCACCTGTAGGGTGTTGACGTGTAAAGGTGTTCCACCTGTCCCGTTCACTGTATTGTTGGATTTGTTTGAAGGCTTCTTTGCTTCACTTTCTTCCAAAGCTTTTTGCTTTGTGACCATTTTGGCTTTTTCCTGTTCAATCAGTTTGGGGCTGTTCAGGATCACCTACAAGACAAAAACAAGGACAGGGAGGTGGGTTAGTGGTGAGCACATTAAAGGGATTTTGAACATTTATTTGATTTTTATTTGTTTATTTAATGAGGGGTTATGTTGTCTACATTTTTTAACTCTGTGCTTGGAGTTGTAGAATAAAACATTATTCTTCTCTCACTATCGAGATAATAATAAAAAAATTCTATTATTTTATAATTATTTTAGTTTTAGTCTGTGAATCAAAAGTGAGATTCTAGTTGCAGCTAGCTAACACCAACAACACTTCAACAGCAAAGTGTAGAAAAGAGAAAATAAAGTACATGACAGTTATGGGACGTAGTATTAGACCATAAGATAAAACTACACACTGTTTATGAAGCCAATTAAAAAAGGCCTGCGCAGTGTCTCTGCACGCCTAGGTGCTTTGATGGGATATGTGCAGAGCATAAAGGAAAAAGCATATTTATAGCATTTTAAAGTGTTTGTTTGATGCTAATAAATCAACCTTACATCCATTTAAAACAAAAGCCTTTATACATTTATGCTTTTTCACATGTCTGGTTCTGACAATCTAGGCGGATAGAACAAGGGATCTTAATGTCTTATGGTGTCAGAGCAGATTTATTCTACAACAGGAGGAGTTCTGGGTACTCCTCCTGTTGCATCTTTAACTTTATTGAATTTATGGTATGACAGACTGCATCTGGCACTTGAGTGAAAATACAGAGAGACAAGAGGAAACAAATAAAAACTGGAGGAGAAATAGGTAACGTTTTGGACACTCAGGTAAAGAGAGGAGCGGAGCTGTTGACTGATCACCACCTGGTGGTGAGCTGGATCAGATGGCAGGGGAAGATGCCACGCAGACCTGCAGACCCAAACGTATAGTGAGGGTCTGCTGGGAACACCTGGCAGAAGAACCTGATGGTCTTCAACTCTTTTCTCCAGCAGAGCTTTGATCATGTCCCGAGAGCAGTGGGGGACATGGAGTCCATATGGGCTTTGTTCTGCTATTGTTGAGGCAGCTGTTGCTAGCTGTGGTCACAAGGTGGCCGGTGCCAGTCATGGCGGTAACCCCCGTACCCGCTGGTGGACACCAGAGGTTAGGGGAGCTGTCAGGCTGAAGGAGGAGGCCTACAGGGTATGGCTGCTCTGTGGGTCTCCAGAGGCCGCAGACAGGTACCGGAGGGCACTCACAGAGTGATGTCACTGGCGGGTATGGTTTTTACTGTTGAAACATAACTGATAGAACGCCACTTCAAAATAACCCAAATATCCTTTTAACAAAAACAGTTCACAAACATATGTGTTTGTTGTGTGTGTGTACTGACCTGTACCACAGCGTACTCCACCAATGAGGAAAACCCAAAGAGCAGACAGGCAATCAGCCAGATATCAATGGCCTTTACATACGAGACCTTTGGTAGTTCTGAAGCCAAGGACATACTCTCACTGGACAGAGACAGCACCGATAAAATACCTAGAAAAAGATATGGAAAAAAACATTCATTTCAACCATTCAGATGAGTGTTTTAGTCATTACCTGCAACAAGACGATAAGGGAAATGTGGAAGGAGAGAGTTGTTTTTGGGACAAAAATGACAGAGTGTTGTTTTTAGTGTTCACCACAAGGGACAGTGAGGAGCACGCTGTTGCTCAACCCTTAAAGGGATGTTTGGGTCATGATGAAGTGGCGTTCAGTTGTTTATCAACAGTAAGGACCACACCCACTGGTGACATCACTCAAAGCAGTCAGAGTCTTTAGAAACAGGAAGTAGTCTCCTGCCCATCACTGGGCTGGCATACCAGGCATTTGCCCGATGGGCCGATGGTAATTTTGGGCAGCCTGGGCACAACTGTGTTACATCATAACACAGGGCGGGGGGGAAGCAAGGCCTTTTTCCCCCCTTTCTTCTGTTTTTTAAATTTTATTTGGGGCAATAAAGTTCACAAAATAATGTAAGGTAATGATAAAGAACCCATCATGTTAACCCTTTACCTGGCAGGTCAAAAGCTATAGCATATTTCAGTCCCTGTAGATTATTGAAGCACGTACTGAATTTAACAGAGAAAAAAACCCTACTTAACTAAAATTTTTCTTAAAAAATATGGGGACCTTTTAATCAAAATGTAAATAATAATAATATGTGGTATTAATTTCAAATTATTTATATTTAACATTTTAATACATGCATATAATTTACATTTTATTATAACCCTTTTTGCCACAAATAAATTAAAAAAAAGTAAAATGTTCATTGCTTGTTAATTCTTGCTGTGGATGTTAAAGGGGTAATTTTAAGGTAATAATGTTGAACAAGTTTTAAAAACATCCCCATATTTTAAAGAATTTTGTTAGTTTAGTACATTTTTGAGGCTATGTTCAAAGTAGCAGGTGGGTTTTATAAAATGCATGCTGGCACCAAACCTTTCCACTGTAAAGTTCAAACAGAGCCGATGTGCAGAACTGAGTACTGTCTACTTGAATAAATGAATTTTACACTGTGAATGTGTATTTGTACTCGCCCAATGGAACTCGTGCAGCCGACGCGTCAGGATTGATCCAGAACGACAACCAGGACAAAACAACAATTAACAGAGTTGGAGCGTAGACTCCCATCATGTAGAAACCAACCTGCCGACGCAGCGTAAAAATCACCTCTACACAGGTGTAGTACCCTATAATCAGACACACAAAGAATAACTGATCACTCTGAGGACCCATGATTATTTAGAATACTTTTAAATCTAAACTATGTTTATACTTTGGTATAAATATATGAAACATCCTTGTAATGAGGTAAATACAGGGCACACCTGTCGATATGGAGGGGCAAACACAGGTCTGTTGTCCTGGACCCGATTGGGGGGGGGGCAGAACTGGGCACACATTAAATTAGGAATAATTTTTAAAAAGTTACTTTTCACACTTTTTCAAAATAGGCCTATTTTTTTAAATGTAATCTCTGAGTTACATGAAAGATTTATTTGTTTCCTTTTCCTAATTGTTCATGAAATAGTGGTAAAGCACCTGGTCCGCTGGGCTGCACTATTATTGGTGGGGATGCAGCGCTATTACTGCACCCTTGGATCAAGTTATTGGTGGGGACAATTCAGTGATTGCTGGAAGTGGTGGGGACACGTCACCTCTGTCCATGGTAAATACAAATACAGGGGTATGTAAAGGTGTACGTACAAGGGTTTATACAGTGTATCTACCCCTGTAATTTGAATTACTCTATATGTGCCCCTGTATTTGCCTTGTATATAGCCCTGTACATACCCCTATAACTACATTGTATTTTCCCCTCTAAGTACCCTGTACTTACCCCTGTGCAAAATCCTGCATTTACCCCAATTATGAGAACATTGACCAAGTTTTCTGTAGAACATCAAGTTAAAAAGTCTACAGATAAATAGTAATATCACCTGATATAGTTTTTCTACAAACAGAAAAAAAATTAATAAACTATATAAAAAGGTAGGTGATCTCTGTAAAACATGTAAAGTGATTGTTGAAAACTCACTCACCTGTTCCTTGGTAGTACTTTGTGCAGTTTCCATATTTTATGTCCTCTTGTTTGATGTCAAACTGTGGGAGAGCAATTTCATCCATTTGGACGGGGTCTGACTGCCACATGAACACCAGATCACTGGTGGTGTAGCCAACTACAACATAAAATTCAGATGGTTAATCATTTGTAACCATGTTATAAGAAATTGTACACATTTTTCTTTAGCAGGGACTACCGTGAGGAGGATACTGAATGAATACAGAAACTAGTTTCCTCCACAGGGCAGACTCAGCCTTAGAGATAGGGTGAGGAGCTCAGACATCTGAGAGGGACTTGGAGTAGAACCTCTGCTCCTCCACATCCAGAGGAGTCAGCTGAGTTGGTTCGGATGTTTAGTCAGGATGTGTCCTAAATGCCTCACTGGGGGGTGTTTCAGGCATGTCCTGCTGGCAGGAGACTGAGGACACACTGGTAGAAATTTAATCTCAAGGCTGGCCTGGGAAAGCCTTGGGGTCAGAGCTGGTGGATGTGGCTGGAGAGAGAGGACAGTCTAGTCTTCTTTGCTAAGACTGCTGCCCATGCAGCATGAAGATGAGGTAGACAGTGAGTAACAAGCGTCTCCTGGACACCTCCATGGGAGGAGCTTCTAATGACAGTAGCCTCTGGGCCAACCCAGGACATACTGGAGGGATTAAATCTCTAGACTGGTCTGGGAATGCCTAGGGGTCCCAAAGGAGAAACTGGTGGAGGTGGCTGGGAGGAAGACAATATCAGCATTTTTGCTAGGGCTGCTCCTGCAATGAAGATAAGTAAAAAACTATGAGTGTTTTACAGGAAAACCAGCTCTTTACCCTTGTTGGGGGATGGACGTCTGCCCAACCAATCCATGTATGTTTACTGGATCTGGAGATGGTTTGTGAATGGGACGCTCAGGGAGTATGCATGGCCATTTGTTGAGGACCATTTAGTCCCTGTACCAGAGGACCACAAATCTGTTCCCAGTGAGGGTTGGACCCAATCAGGGCTGCCTTTTGTCACTAGTTCTGTTCGTAGCATTTATGGACAGATCTTCTACAGGCGTGGAATGTGTCAAATTTGGTGGCAGGAGCATCTTGGCTCTGCTTTTTGTGGATGATGTGGTCCTCTTAGCTTCATCAAGCTCTGAAGCAGCTGGGATGAGGATCAGCACCTCCAAATCTGAGGCCAGGGTTCTCAAGCAGAAAAGAAAAATTAAGATGGAGCTGAACCAGAAAGCAAGGCTCTCGACTTGCCAGTCAGTCTATGTTCCAATCCTCATCTATGCTCATGAGCTTTGGGTAGTGACCAAAACAACAAGACTTCTAATACAAGCTGCAGAAATTAGTTTCCTCCGCAGGGTGGCCGGGCTCAGCCTATAGGGTGAATACCTCAAACCTGGAGGGACCCAGAGAAAACCACTGCTCCTCCACATCGAGAGGAGCTAGCTGAGGTGGTTCATGTAGTCAGGATGCCTCCTGTAGAGGTGTTTCAGCCATGTCGTTCTGGGAGGAAGCCCCTGAGGGGACCCAGGCTGACCTGGAAACACGTTGGGGTCTGAGCACCCCTATGACAGATGCTACCTCTGCAACCCGGATTTAGGTCACTGGAAGATTGCAAGGCAAATTTCTTTTACTCTCTGCTATACCTAAACACACATGGTGCCAGCATGTGAAGTGTGTTTATACTCACAGCTCTCCAGCTGCATCTTACAAAGTTGTGTGTCCATAGGGAAGAGTGTAAGATCCAACGGACAGGACAGTGTCACAGAGAGCCTGCGTGCAACACACACACGCACGCACACACACACACACACACACACACACAAATGGTTCAACTCTAGAATGAAATAACTTGCTGTACTTGCAAACTGTCCTTTGTATAGTTTGTGTGAGTGTGTTTTAGTTTGGAGCCACTGTGTTTAAATATCGTGTATTGTGAATGGAAATAAAAGAACAGAAATTTTAAAGTTAAAAAGTACAAACATTTCAAAAGTAAACAACACAATAAAGAAAGAAAGAAAAGCAACAGAACTTTAAAAGTTACCTACTGTAATTTGTACTAGAACTTTTAAAAAGAAAGAAAAAACAACAATTTAAGAAGTAATTTCCAAAAGTAAACTTAATAAAATAAGTTTTTGAATTACAAAAATGTTTTTACACAATCTTCAATGACACTTAATGGTTGAAGCTTTAAATGACCAAGTATTCCAATGAGTGACTTTAAACGGTTAACCATGACTCAGATGAAACTCTCTTGTGCAAAAGAAGTGAAATTAAAAGTGCATACCTCATGCTGATTAGAACGTCTCCATTTCTGAATATGAACAGGAGAATGTTGTCTTGTGTGACGTCATGAAAGTTTGCATTTTTTTCATTTGCAAAGAAAAGATCTGGTTTCCACAAACACTGGAACATCTTGGGGTCGACTGTCAGGGCATCGCTTTTAAAATCAGTAGGAAGCCGGAGGCGAGGGTCATTCCATCTCTGACGAAGAAATATATTAATTCTGTAGTCCTGGAACGAGAGGACAATTATAGTCGTTATTCTCAACACTTTTCTGTTAGATGTTTCATTCATTCAACTGCTATAAAATCCTCTGAATGAGAATAAATACAAATATGTTAGTCATAATGAAATTTAATTATTATGAGTCATCTGGAGCAAATAAAATCCATCATCCATCCAGTACTAATAACAGTAATTTGATAAAAGTCGTTTTCATCATCAGAGGAAACAGTTTGATCACTCAAATGATCCATTGAGATTTATAGTTTTGTACCGGAGCTAGATTCACACACCAGAGAAAGCTGAATAAGCACTAATTGTGTTATAGGTGTGTGTCTCACCATGGTTTGCTCCTGAATGGACCCAAAGCTGTTAATAAAGATGTTCACCCTGGACTCAACTGGGATTCCTGGAACAAAAATACACACAAAAAGACACTTTGACAAAGAATATTTAACATAAGACAAGAACTTTCATATCTTATGGGTGTCACCAACAATTGTGACCTTGAGGTATTTTAATAAAATTTCCAGTAGCCAAACATCTCTTCTATTTCATAACGAGGTGTTTGCTCACATAATACATTTAGGGTATTTGTAATACTCGTAATCTTGTATTTTAACCCTTTACAGGGCTCTCACTGAAGTACGTACTTGAAATTTTTTAATTTCCGACCTTATTAGAGGATATAACTAGGCTTTTGATTTCCTTTTGTAGCATTTTAAAAATCTTAAAATATTAAATCAAGCTTTAAAAAGTGTTTCTAGAGACTCCGCCCACTTTTAGCAATGTCACCTGTGGACCCTAATGTAGATAAAGAACTGATAGAACACTTCAGATTGGTCCAAATATCTCTTAATAACAATTTGATGCATTTAGTTTGTTCAAACTGGGGAATGCTCATGAACCTTCTGGTCTACCTGTCACACTGAAGGATTACCTTGAAAATTAGGCCTAATTCTTGGGTCATAACTGACCATCAGACGATTCAAGATGTTGGATGTGGAGTTAGCTGGAACCTGGGCCAAATCTTCTGGAGACAGTTGTCTGTAAAATGAGGGGAGGAAAGAAGATTAGAATGAGCTGCTGCCTGATTCATCACACTGAGAAATTTCTGAGAAATTTGTTATTTGTTACGTCCCCAAAAATGTCTAATAGAAACCCCTACTACTAGATCTAAATAACTAAAAATGCCTACCTACACAATCGCTGCTACACAAAAGGCTATATGCCGTGTAAACAACCAACTACAAAAATAGCAGACTACAAAAGTAGAGCTAGGAATGCGAACATGGGCTACAACAACACCAGAACCAAGGGGGACAGCAGCACAGATCTGCTCCCCCGATCGACTGAAAGGAAGCTGCTTTGAAAGCCGTCTTGATGGCTGATCAGACACAGCTTCGTGGCTCCTCAGTGTGCCGCTCTCCATGGTGCTGAAAGGGAGGAGCAGGACATGCCTGCTGAGGGGAGGTAGACAGCTTGCAGGCGCTGTCCGGGGTGCTGAACGCAACCCAAAACACGGGCACCGTAACACCATTAGACTAATTTTGTTCATACTAAAAGTGGTTGCTCACAAACACGTCTTGTTTGACATGTTTCATAAAATCTGATTCACATTTAACAAAATGAAAATCAGGTAGTTCCAAAACTTAAAAACCTGCAGATGTTTGTCACTCTTTAATAACTCTGCAACAAAGTTCACTTTCTATATTATAAATACTTAACATTAGATAGCATGATCAGTCTAACTCAGTATCTCATTTTGAACAGCAGGTGTCACTAATGAGAACTCAAATGGCAGCAGAAGAAGAGTTGTACTCTGTAAAGTGTTCTACAGAAGATCCATTTTAAAAATGCAAACATTTCCTTTAACAGCAGAAAGAACTAAACTACTTGCAGGTTTGATGTGATGGTTAAATAGATCAGAATTTATTGGTCCAATGATGTCATAAACCAATGTGTTTGGATTTAATCCCAAATCTGTATTAATACAGTATTGTTCTACTGATCCAGTCACATCTTCCATGTGCATGATCGAAAATCAATACATATTTGTATTTTTATATGGCTACATTTATATCAACTTCAAAAAAGGCTACCATGTTACTGCATTGCACGTTACGACACGGTATCACCTCAACTTAGTTAAAGATCAGGTTGGATTTAAAGAAAATGGCGTTGTTACGTACGATGGACAGACGACTTGCTTTCCTTTCTTCCCCTTGGATTTTCCTTCTTTGGCTGTGGTAAATTGCCAGCAACAGAGGAGAAACAGCAGCAAAATGATCGATGTCAATCCAGAAGTCATAGTGCCTGTTAAAAGAAAATCAATTATTTAAAATGCAAAAGGAGGGATCGGAGTCAAACACCCAGTATTTTATGGTTTAATCTGGATCAGAAGGAGAAGTTAGAGAAACAACAGGTTTTAACACCGAAGGTCTCAGTGAGGCAGGAGTCTCCAGTAAGAAGAGTTATCAGAGGAAACTGAAGTGAGAGCTGTTGACCTCCTTCCCTCAGACACAGCATCATAATCAGCACATGCTCAAAGCACTCACACCAACAAGAGAACACGCTCTTTGTGTCAAGAGTCAAAGCCCTTCAGTGTTAGTACGACTGAAAATATCATTTTTATAACAATACTGAGATTGACTGTCTACTGAGGAGGAGACTAGGCGGGGGTCAAACCCCAGCCAGGGCCACTGTAGATGTGTCCCTGAGCAAGATACAGAACCCCAAACTGCCACCCGGACATCGTCCAGATTGACAGCTGACTGCTTCTCATACATGAGAATGGGTCAAAAACAGAGAAACAATTTCCCTACAGGGATGAATAATGTATGAAAAAATTGATATTTTTAATGTTTTTATTATTATTAGCATTCATACAATCAATAAACAAGCAAAGGTCCCCCTAAAAACACCACAGCACAAAACAAAATCAATCTACGGAGTCACAACTAAGTGTACAACATATGTATCGAGTACAGAGCGGATGACAGAATCCAACTTGTAACTGCTTGCTGAGGATTTTATTTCGAATTAGATTAGTTTATTTTACAACAAAAAGCCAAAGCTCAAGGGTGGCAGAGTTAAGATCATCCTGCCACCAAACTCAACACCCTCTACCAGTGGCGTAGATTTTCTCTTGACATTGCTGGGGACCAGGACGGGATGGGGGGCTCGAGCTTGCGTTGAATCAGGAAGTGCAGATTAAAGCGATCCATCTTGTAACGCTGGTAGCGGTCCGGACAAACGGTAACGGTCCCAAACTTAACACTACCGGATCCACATCCAGACCCAGAGTAGGTGCCATCGGTGTAGGCGGCTAGACACGGGGGAGGGGCTTGTGCTGGTCGATCCAGACACGTACACCTTCTACCCCTGCTCACAGGTCCACGCACACTCGCGCAGCACCTCAGTCTGCTGGGCTGCACGTATTATTGGTGGGGATGCAGCGCTATTTCTGCACCCTTCAATCGTAATATTGGTGGGGACACGTCACCTCCGTCCATGCTACACCCATGCCCTCCACACATCTGGAAATTCTGTCCATAAAGGTTGTGAACAGAACCGGTGATAACGGGCAGGCTTGTGGAGTCTAATCCTCACCGGGAACACGTCAGACTTACTGCTGGCTGAGGACCAAACTCGTGTTTGTTTGGCTCAGGAACTGAGCGGCCATGAACAAAAGACCATCCACTAAATACTCCCTGAGCGCCCTCCTGCTCCTCATTCAGCTCCACTTATTTAAGCTGCTCCTCATCTCTCTGTTCACCTGACCATGTGTATAAATACCAGCCCAAATCATTCACTCCCTGTCAGATCCCTCTGTTAGCTACTTGGTAACTTCCTGCTGTGCATAAGTCTTGTGTTTGCTCTCCCGGTGCTCCTCTTGATTTTCTTGGTTTAGTTTGTATTGGTGCTTCATCGTCAGCCTTTTTGTGTTTGTATTAAAGTCTTTTGAGGTCAGCTCCCAGATGCAGGACAACTGATGGCAACTGAAATTCAGAGTTGAAGTGGAGTCATTCCGTCCCACTGTCGCCCTCGTGCTGTGCAGCTCAGAATGAGGAAGTAAAGTTTCAGTCCAGTCAGCTGGTTCCTTTAATGGGTTAGGGTGTTTGATGATTTTATTACAGCAGCCGAATCACATTTATTGCCTGAATCTGGACCTGAAACGATCTGGATCTGTTGCTTTGTTCAGCACTTTGAGATGACCTGTTTTATTTATAGATTCTCTGTTTAACTGAAAAGCTGAGTGGAGACTTCAGCTGTTCTGACCAACTCTTGAGTAAAGTACATGTGAGCAGTTAGGGCGTGTTCTGCTCTGAGCTTCATTTATTGGAGTGGAATAATTTGAATAAGACCTGAAAGCTTATGTAACGTAATTACAGCAATTTACTGAGCGCTGACTTGTCTTAGTGCTAAAACGAGTTTCAACTTTTAAAGTGATGTTTGGGTCATTCTGAAGTGATGTTCACTCAGTTCTCCATCTACAGTAAGGACTACACCTAATGGTGATGTCACGCAAAGTGGGCGGAGTCTATATAAACAGGAAGTAGTCAGATCAGGAGAGACACTGCTGTAGGTCAGTGACAAATGAGCAGCTAATTTTTAGGGATTTAGAACAACTCTTGCACATTAGTCACCCTGGTGTGTTAGAACTCTATTTCACGTGTCTGTGAACGTCTAAAATTTATCATGAGACCGTTTAGTTTGTTTCAGCTGAACAATGAATTGCTACACTACTGTATGTTCTGCTGCATCAGCATAAACACCATAAACTAACAAACCATCTCATGCTAAATGCTAAGTCCTAAATAACCCAGCTGCAGGTGGCTTAGCAGGTAAGGACAGTTCTCTGCTGATCAGAAGGAGAGCTGTTCAATCCCCAGTTCCAGCAAACAGGTGCTGAAGTGGGTAAGACGCTGAACCCCAAGGTGTCGTCCAAATGGCAGCACACTGATCCTCAGAGACCGGTCAAATGTAGAGGAATTATTTTCCCAAGGGGACAATAAATAATCAATTATGAAATATCCCTTTAAATCAAACTGGCAAGAATGCAGAGTTTTCTGTGCTTTGCATCCCTTCCCTCCGCTGTCTGCCTTTTGGGTCAGGATAACTATTCACAGCAAACCAGGTGGCTTGCTCGGGTGCTTTAGCGCTCTCCTGTCAACGTGAACAAAGTATCCCACAGCTCCATGACTGTAAGGTATTACTATTTTAAGCACATTGTGGGTGCTTACAGGCCGACATACAGCAGGGAAAATAAGTCTTTGATACACCGACAATTTTTCTAGTTTCCCCACTTACAACAAATGGAGAGGTCTGTCGTTTTCATTGTCAGTACACCTCAAATAGTGAGAGAAAAATAAAAAAATAATATCCAGAAAAATTCATTGTATGATTTTAAAATAATTAATGTTACAAATGATTGCAGTAAGAGCTCATATCGACCAGCCTTATTACAGAGTTAACACAACAACAAGAGAGGAGCAACTCCTGCACACTCAGCAGATCACCTGACATGTAGGACCCAAAAAACAAATCAATATGTAGGAAAACATTCAAAGTCCAAAACATAAAGACCTACACCAAGCCAACAAATCAATACCTAATATATATTGTTGTATTTATATACTGGGGTTATGCCTTAGAAAACATTAAAACATTTAAAAATCTATCTGCTGACTGAATATTCCAAATTAACCCAAACAAGCCATTTCAGAGACTAAACATGCATCCACAAGAATAATTTTCCTTGATCCAGAACTGATGCTGCACTGCAGTCTGTCCATCAATGCTTGTTGATGTTTACCCAGAATCCTCCAGGGTTCTTACCACTGTTTGAAATCCTTGAAAATCCTAGAATTTTAACGAGGTATTTTCAAGGTAAACTTCTCGAAACTAACCAAAGTTATTTATAGCACGGTAAAATTTCTGAGCCAGTGAAGTATTTGTTGTGAGTGTATACTGTATGTACACTGTAAAAATCTCATTAGAAAAACAATGTCCTGGTCATTTTATGACAGGATTTTTTTCTTTAGAGGAACATTTCAGTCATTTTG
>SSNR01000631.1:16823-29323 GCA_006937965.1 Callopanchax toddi | reverse complement strand
ATAGAACGCCACTTCAAAATGACCCAAACATCCCTTTAAACCTGTTTTAATAGGAAAAATTGCTGATATTTGGCTCTTCCACATCTTGAGACCTGAAATGGGATCCTTAGTTGTCTCTTGTTGCTTTCAATTCTTTGGACATTAATTTTCAAAACATTTTTCTCCTTAAGAGGGGAGACAGGATTAGGGTAACCTACACTGCTGATGCTACAAGCAGGAGTTTAATTGTGGTCTTATGAGATTTGTGTTGAAGGGCTTTTGGGCTCATTATGTGGAGTAAGGCGTTCTGTCTACAGTTAGTGAAATCCCTCTAAGTGTGCGGAGCCTCTAGAAACAGAAACCAGAGCAATACTCATGGTAGATCAGGCAGACCCTGCTGCAGTTTGATGATAAATTAGTGGCTAATATTTAGGTAAGAAGTCATCCCGGTGTGTTAGAACTCTATATTACCTGTTTATAAACCTCTACCATTTAGCGTGAAACTGTTTTATTAGTTTGTTTCAACCAAACTACTCTGAATTACCATGCTATGTGCTGCTGCAGCTACATAAACTCCATAAACTAAACTGACAGGAAAAACGCCACAAGCAGGAATTTAAATGCACCTTGTGTCCCTCCTGAGGTACTGGCTATGACTGATCTGTTCAAGTGGTGTGTATCCATCCAGAGGACTGCAGAGCATTCTGTAAGCTGTAAAAACAAACAAAAAAAACCCTAATAACAAATGACCTTCTTACACATGATACAAAACGCTCTGCCCAGTGGAACGTCCTTTCTGAATTATTACCAGCAAAATGTTAACGGCCCAGTTTTATGACTACGGTAAAACTGTGAGGTAGTTCTGTCTCTGACAGAGGAGAATAAAAAGAGGATAGATGACATTTTTTATTAGATATAGCTAAGTTTAATTTAGATTTGTTCTGATGTATTCACTGTATGGACTCATTTAAATTCTAGTTAGTGATTGTTTAAAATGAGAGATCCAATTTTTTTGTATCTATCTATCTATCTATCTATCTATCTATCTATCTATCTATCTATCTATCTATCTATCTATCTATCTATCTATCTATCTATCTATCTATCTATCTATCTATCTATCTATCTATCTATCTATCTATCTATTAGGGCTGCATGGTGGAGCAGTTGATAGAATTCTTGCCTTTCATCAAGAAGGCTGCAGGTTTGATTCCCACCTGTGTGCTGTAGAGTTAGCATGCTCTCCCCATGCATGTGTGGGTTCCCTTTGTGTATGCCAGTTTCCTCCTACAGACCAAAAACATGCACGTTAGGTTGGTGACTCCAAATTGACCCCAGATGTGAGTCAGTGTGTAAAGGGTTGTATGTCTTGTTTGTGTCTGGTCCTGTGATGGACTGGCGACCTGTCCAGGGTGTCCCCCGCCTCTCACCCCATGACAGCTGGAGATAGCAGCTTCCCACGATGCTCTTTGGATGAAATGGTTCAGACAATGGTTGGTGTTATGGATGGATTATAGTTTTTAAAACAATGTATTGACTGCTATGGATAAACTTAAATATGTGGGTCAGGTCAGAACTGTTGTGAAAGGAGGTCAGACACTGAGAGGAGCTGACTGAGAAACCATTACAAGCCTGCATTGACTCAGAATGGACAGGAAGAGGCACTGGGAAAGGAGACCCTCCAGACCTGATTATATAAGGTGTGACTTCCTTATCTCAGGGCAGATTGTGACGCCTTTGGACATTTGTTTGATGTATTCACATCAGAAAAGCTGAATACATTTTCTTAACTTTGTTGTATGTTTGTTTTTTTGTGTGTGCTTTTTTTTCCATCCTGGTATTATGCGCTGTAGCACATCATGACTGAAGAGGCATCTTCTGCTTCTTGGGTCATGTCCTATGTGTTAGACCCTAACCTCTATTGTGTTCTTGTCTCTGTACTGTCCTTCAGTCCAGCCCCTTCTAGCCACTAGCAGGATTTTGGAATATCAGTCTCCTCCTCAGTCTGCCTGTGGTTCTTGCCCTCCCTCCACGACAGCTCCTCCTCTTCCACATTGGTTTCCTGCTGCCTGAGACATTCACTTAGCAGTTCACCACTGGGGGCTTTCTTACTGATGTAGTCCAGGATCTTAGTTGTTTCATCCTGTACAGTGGTTCTAACACTCACTAGTCCTCTGCTTCCCTCCCTTCTCAGAGCGTACATTCTCAAGGGGCTGGACTTCGGGTGAAACCCTCCATATGTCGTCAACACAAGCTTCTACTGTATATCCTTCTTTGGCCAGGCGTTTATACCAGCAGGGTATCTGATGAATGTCAGATGATAGTTCTTAGTGTCCTGTTGATGTTTTACATTTTCTAGCGCTCCAGGATCCCTGAGTGTGATCAAGTCATGGGATTTTTTATAGACAATCCTGGAAATGCACATGTTTGTGTCTGGTACAGTCTTGGGCAATAATTGTGTCAGTCAATAGCTGTTGGTTCATTGTTGTTTTTTCACTCTTCTGGTAATTGGACAGTGGTTAGATGAAATTGTCCCATTCTGGGGGTCCGTCATACCTAGTCGCATTTCTTCCAATTTTTAGGTCAACATGTGACAGACGGAACAAATCTGTGCCAGAGGAGGCAGAAAGCAACAAAATCACATCTAAACAATGGATGGATTGAACAACAACTTTCAAATTGTACACATGCTAACATGTAGCATTCATATTTACTTCCATAAATGTAGCATGTCACTGCATGCAACAGCACTCCTTCTGTACATGTGGGTCACTTCAGAACCGTAGACTGTTCACTCTGGATTCTGGTAGTGGTTGCATTTAAACTATAATGTGAACGACCACACAAATATTATATCTCATTAAAAAATTGGAACTGAGCACTCAGTTCTGCAGTGTGAACATAGCCTTATGATCTACTGCTCACCCATGTCTGTGGTTCCAGAAGATCTGCAAACATGACAAATATTGGCCCTAACAGGTGGGAGGAAGCTGAGGTTGCAGCTTTTGGAACTAGACCATCACTGCAGGAATCTGCCGTGCTGAGGGGAGACGCACCTCTTTACTGCAGTCAAAGAGACGAGAGAGAGAAGTGAGAGCAACAGCCACTAGGCCCCTCTCCATTCATCTGTGCAAACTGCAGAAGAGACTGTCTCTAGAGCGGGGCTTTATAGACGATATCAACAGCAATAAATGTTGTTGACCTCTGGGAGCGATCCATCATCGACTCTGATAGATGAATACCTCCTACGCTGCAGCTGTTTCATGCACCTTTAGTACAATAAGGTGAAACATTTGAACTAGGTGATAAGCAGGTCAGGTTGTGCATCCCTGGTTTATGACTGACTTATCTAAGTACACTACCACTTTGATAGATTAAATGAGCAGCTAAATGTGATCAATTACACTTCAGCTCTTACAATTCAATATGAGTTTCATTCAACCCACAGATATTTAATGCAAATCAACTAACAGTTTGTGTTGTGTTCCACTCCCGTGGTGTTTGGTTTTGAGTTTGTACGTTAATACTAACGTGTCATTTATGTTGGATGTTTATATTTCTGAAGAACAAAAATCTGATTTGATTTTTTTGTCTAAGTTTGACTTAAAGTGATATGTGGGTTATTTTGAAGTGATGCTCATTTGTTTAGACTATTCTGCAGGTCATGTGAGATTTATATATAAGAAACCACAAACTGAACTGAAGGCAAAGGGGTCCAAG
Source organism: Callopanchax toddi (assembly GCA_006937965.1). Classification (NCBI taxonomy): domain Eukaryota; kingdom Metazoa; phylum Chordata; class Actinopteri; order Cyprinodontiformes; family Nothobranchiidae; genus Callopanchax; species Callopanchax toddi. The sequence continues at coordinate 25,624 of SSNR01000631.1, read as the reverse complement.
CCCCCCAACACTTATCATCCCCAGCACTATCACCCACATGTCACCCTTCAGTGAACCATGTAATGAGCTAAACACAAACACACACACACACACACACAGCAATATACAGTAGTAGGGAGTCATATTTGTGTCCCAGGGCTCTTAACCATTTATTACAAGTGATAACAGATCATTTGCTTTGAATTTTGATCTGCAGTTTAAACCTGAAAGGTTTTAGTTTACACTGATTCTAAAAAAAAATAAATACAAAATGTAAAAGAATTGAGGAAAAACAACAGAAATTTTAAAGGTGTACAAACCCTAAAAATTACAACAACAACAACAAAGAAAGAAAATCCAGGTCCGAGTCGCAGGGGCAGCATCCCAGCTAGGGAATCCCAGACCGTCCTTTCCTCGGCCACCAGCTCCTCCGGCAGGACCCCAAGGCGCTCCCAGGCCAGATTGGAGATGTACTTTCTCCAGCGTGTCCTGGGTTGACCAGCAGGATACTGTATGTCCAAAACACCTCCCCAGGAGGGCGTCCAGGAGGCATCCTGACCAGATGCCTGAACCACCTCAACTGGCTCCTCTTGGTATGGAGGAGCAGCAGCTCTACTCTGAGTGTACTCTGGTCGTTTTCATCCGTGATCTTGTTCTTACGGTCATTACCCAAAGCTCATGACCATATGAGAAGATTGGGACGCAGATCAACTGGTAAAGTAGAAGTCTCGTCTTCTGATTGAGCTCCCTCTTCATAACAGACCGGTTCAGCGTCCGCATCACTGCAGACGCTGCCCCAATCCGCCTGTCGATCTCCCGCTCCCTCCTTCCCTCACTCGTGAACAAGACCCAGAGATACTTAAACTCCTCCACTTGAGGCAGGACCTCTCTCCTGTCCTGTTGGCAAGCCACCATTTTCCAGTCAAGGACCATGGTCTCAGACTTAGAGGTGCTGATCCTCATCCCAGCCGCTTCACACTCAGCTGCGAACCTCCCCAGCAAGAGCTGAAGGTCAGAGCCTGATGAAGCTAGGAGGACCACAGCATCCACAAAAAGCAGAGATTAGATTATCCAGACACCAAACTCAACACCCTCCACACCACGGCTGCTCTAGAAACTGTCTAAAAGGTTATGAACAGAACCGGTGACAAAGGACAACCCTGGTGGAGTCCAACCCTCTCGGGAACAGGTCCAACTTACTGCCGGCTGTGTCTTTTCTGGTGTAGAAAATAATGCATGTGGGAAAGAGTTAGTCTGCAGCCATAAAGGGACATCTGTGATGGAATTATAGAGGATCACCTTTACAACATGAGGACTCTCCTATTAGCCCAGTAATAATGTCTGAATACTGGTAAGCCCAGTCCTACTTTTAACCAAGGCCTTTGGAGAGTTTTTTTTTTTAATTCTATGAGTTTTATTTTTCCATATAGAATAATCAAAAGCATGTTTTGTTGTTGGATATTGGTTTTATTGATCTATGTAATGTGGATTTTTTTCACACGTTTATAACTCATGTTTGGTGATAGCCTTGAGGACCGGCTCAGCTGCTGGTTTCCGTCTGGTCCATAACACGGCCAGGCCGGCCTCTCTGAAGTTCTGATTGGAGCAGTAGACCAGAGGGTTCAGACAACAGTCCAGATATGCCATCACCGAGGACAGAGTTCTCAACCACTCAGGCGCCGGCGTCAGGTCCATCCTACCCAGCAGGATCAGCTGACGGGTGAACAGAACAGAAGAAACAGACTGTTACTACCAGGAGTTACGTTTTCACACAGAGCCAGGTTGGTTTGGATAGATTTGTTTCCTTAAACAATGAAATCTAGTTTGTATTTACTCACACATCAGTGTGTTCATGTTATTAATGAATCTGTAGCTCTAATTATATCCAACCTCTCCTTTATTTCTAAAATTCTTTAAAAAAGTAGTGGCTAAGCGAAGCAGTGTTGGAGGAGTTTCAGCCAGGATTTAAAGCTCATCACTTGATAAAAGTTACTGATGATAATCCTGTGGCCTCAGACAGTGGACTGGTGTCCTGTTAGATCCCAGTTCAGCCTCTGATCCAGTTGACAGACCTCCTCAGGCTGGATCACTTTGTCTTTGTGTCCTTGGGCAAAACACTTCACACACATTGCCTGTTGATGGCGGTCAGAGAGTCCGGTGGCGCCTGTCTATGGTCACCTCCTTCTGTTGCTACAGTGTAGCTTACCGCCATCAGCGTTTGAATGACTGTACTGTAAAGTGTATTGAGGTCCATGACTTCTGATATTAATAATAAAAATCATTTTATTCATAAGCATCTTTCAAGACTCTGAAGACTGCTTTACATCAGTTCTGTTATTTTTTGAATGGTTGTCCTGGATCTGGACCTGACATGATCTGGATTTGTTGCTTTGAGATGGAACTGGAGATTTACAAATGAACTGAATTAAATGAAATAGGTGCTGCCTTCACAAATATTAGCTTGTGTTTTGTGTCGATACCTCAGAAACACAAAAGGGAGTGTAGCAGACGATGTAAAGAGTCGCTAACAAAGGAGCCACCTCAGACAGATCTTCTTCATCGCTGTGGCAAAGAAAACCAGAGAGAAGAATCCTGTTATACATACAAACTAAACGAGTTTAAGGATATTTGAGTCATTTTGAAGTGCTATTCTATCAGTTATTTAACAAATAAGTTTTGCTCCATTTCATCAAAATCCGAGCTGCTCAGGGTCTCCCATTTATCAACTGATATTTTTGCTTTTTTTCCACATTTCCTTTGGAAAAATAAACATGAGAGGCGATGTTCTGGCTGTGATAAGTTGCTTTTAAAAGGTAATGATGACTTTTTTTGTAAAAGTTGTCCATGTTTCCAACAAAGGACTACAACTTAAATTTGTCTGAACCAATCAAAATCTTTAGCGTCTATGTTTTAATGTAACTTTTATGAACATGGTAACGTAACTTCTGTAAGTCGTATGTCCAGCCAATTTAGTGCAACGTCATCAGCAGGCGCAGGCCCCCGGCTAATCTAGCACCCCGAGCACATCTACACCGGCACGTCAGAATGACCCAAACATCCCTTTTTGCAAGCTTTTCAACTAGTGCTTCAGTTAGCGTTTCTTTAGCTTTGGATTGCAAGAAGTCATAAAAAAGCATAAAACTAAAGGAATGAACCAATGCTGTGTCATCACATAACATTTAAACAGAACAAAGAATTCTTTTAAGCAGTAGAGATACGTTGCTTATCCTTGCTCTGCTCCCTCCCTCTGTACCTGCTGCTGGAGTGCCAGCTGGTGGCGCTCAGCACAGAACAAACGAGCATCAGGAACAAGGGGATGAAGATGCAGATGGAGAAAGCACAGAGGATGTAGATGGTCATGTCTGAGTGGCTGCTTTCCCAGAAAACGGCACACAGCATTTCTGCAGGATCGTACCTGAAAGCAAAGGGAGATGTCTTCGTTTTGCCCTCAGAGACACTAAAAACTAAGAATGAGCTACACACACCTGATCCAGGCAAAAACTACAGGGATGCTCCCAAACACCAGTCCCGTTAGCCAGGAGGTCACACATGCCGTTACCATGACGGCAAATACAACACTTCTGGTAGAGCTGGCTCCAATGTGCCGCTGCACACAGAGAACTGCTGGAAAGAAGAAGAGACAAATCGATTTAACCAGAGGAGGGATGACATCATTCATTACTACATAAACTATTTATAATAACAGGTGTGATAGTCCAATAAGGTGTGATGAACTCAGGTAAGCTGAGCTGTCCTGATGGCATATTATGAATCTCTGGTGGAAGATAATGTGTCTCTCTGAAGATGTCTATGGTTCGGATTATGGTCACCAGGTTTCTACTGATTGGAGCTTGTGGATCCCTGGGGGACTGCAAACTTTTGGAGAAGACAGGTTCTATTGGGAAACTACCCGCTCTCACTCAGTGTGTTGGGCAGGGGGACTCAAACTCTGGTGGTGCAAGATCTAATCGTAAGATCGTGGATCTTAGCGGACTTGTGTGCAATTTGGGAATCAGCTTGGGCCTGGCTCGAAAGGATGTCCATAATTCAGCTGAATTGGATGTCTGGAGCCAGCTGCAGGACTCTAAGGCAGAGAAAAAATGGTTCTCTGTCTGAAGCCAAAACAAATCCAATAATCTTACCTTGGACTCCCTGCCAACCTTGAAGTTGGGACTCTACACCCCTCCTCTGGAATGCATGATGAGGAAACTGCCCTGGAATAAACCTCGTCCTCCACCTCCCATCAACTCCTTCCACTTCTGTAAACTCGGTCTGAAGGCTGCACAAATGCTGCAGACTCGATCGGGCGCATGGGGGCTCCCGTTACCTCCCACCCACTATCACGGGTCTTATGTTTTGTGACTGTCAGAGTTTGTGCTTTATATGTCGGAGGCTTTTTCTTTTTCCTGTTTACGTCTCTGAGCTCCCTTGAGCCCAGGGAAATTGACATGTTTTTTATCACCTCCCCTCCAAGCATGTCCTCTTTACAAAATAGGGAGCGCATCACTGCGCATGCTTGCAGGCACCTGTTTTCTGTTTGTGTTATATGTTGTTTGTCTAAATCTTGGAAACAGCTGTACTGATACTGTAGTTTCGTTGTATCAGGACGCTGATTCAATGACAATAAAGTTCATCTTGTAATCTTGTAAAAAAATGACCCAAACATCCTTTAAGCTAGAAACATAAGTACTGAGTAAGCAGAATTATGAAAACGTTACTAAACCTGAACTAACTCGGAAACTATCAATAACAAAACATTATTCAAAACATTATAAACAGATGTTCTGTGAAGGAGTGGGCGGGCAGCCATCTATAATGAAATGCACAAACAGGAAGACTCAACACACTGCAAGGAGGTGAGACTTACAGTCTTTTAACAGTAAATAGGAAAACTTCAAACCACAGAACCTGAGGTAACAAAACCAAACGTGCATGAAACTAAAGACTGAAACCAAAATGAAACCCAAAAGATTAGAAAACTCTCAGATCATAGCAGCCTGTCTGACCTACAGAGTTGTTATCAACACCGTGCTCAGGTCCACAGTGGAAAGGAGCAAGTTGGTTCAATTCATGACAGGCTAATGTCATAACAATCATCCATCATCCATCCATCCCACCACCGTTCATCATATCATCGTGACTTTTCCAGTGTGATTCTACCGTAGATTACCGATGCTTCCGATTGATGATGTAATAAATGCAAACTTCAGCAGGCTGACGACCTCACACCACGGTGACCTCTGACCTTGTGTCAGAGTGGCCAGCAAGGAGCCAGATGTGATGAAGATGGTGCAACCTTCAAAACACAGCATATACTTAATCATACACACTCCCACTAACACACACACCACTCACATTTACATACACAAAGAAAATAAGCCAGCATGTTACCGCCTAACACAGTGGTGTCCAAAGTCGGTCCTCAAGGGTCGGTATCCAGAATATTTTAGTTCCTTCCTCGCTCCAACACACCTGAATCAATGGTTGAATCATCTGTTCTGCAGGTAATCAAGCTCTGCAGAAGGTCTTTAATCAGCCACTAACTGAAACCAGGTGTGTTGAAGCAGAGAGACCTCTAAACATGCTGGATACCGGCCCTCCAGGATCAGGACTGACTGGACACCACTGGTCTAACAGGATCTGTTCCTGTTTCAGCCACAGTTAAACACAGACGTCTTTATGGACAGAAGTTATGGGTAAATCAGCCTGGTTGTGTCGGTGAGAGACGTACCTAAATCTGACAGGGTGAGGCTGAGGAAAGGAACCCAGTAGTGACAGCACAACTGACCCCTGCACTAAAACAACAAACAGAAACACGGAAATATTATTACATTTCACTTTCTACTTTAGATTTATTTATATTTGGAATATTTTACTAAATAAAAGGATTAATAGATGAAAACATCTGTGGAGGACCTCAATAGATTCCGACATGTTGAGAAAACAAATCTGTAAAACTGCCCATCAAGTTCTTCATCCATCCATCCATCCATCTTCTGAAACCGCTTAGTCCTCCACAGAGGGTCACGGGGGAGCTGGTGCCCATCTCCAGCGGTCAAGGGGCGAGGGACACCCTGGACGGGTCGCCAGTCCATCGCAGGGTTCTTCATACATGAAAGGTCTTACTCAGACAATGACTATGGTTTTCTGCTTGCTCACTATGTGCTGCAGCTAACATGGCAAGACTTTTAAAAACATCAATCAATATGTCCGAATGTTCATAACCTGTAAATAAACCTTTTTCTCACATTACAGATGTGAGAACCAAACCCAGAACAAAAGAGTCACTCGAACAAACAATGTGTTTAATCAGAAGAAATTAGGAAAAAATTCCAAAATAAAATCACTTTTAACAAAACCGAGCTACTGAAACAAGCTGCCACCCTGTGTGGTGCTGCTCTAGACCTCTGATGACATGGTACAGTAATCCAGGAGAACTCAGAACAAATGTAAGATGCTTTGGAGTTCCTTTCATTCCTCCTGACCAATCAACACCCTTCATCCACCTTTGGAGGGAAGCTCATGGAGGTCTGTTTCAGCTGTCAGCACTGAGGGGAAGGTTTTTTTAATACAAGCTCTCCCTTGAGGTCTATCTGATAGAAAGAGGTTGCTGTAGAAATTCTGACCTCTACCCACTTACTTTCATTGATTTTCTAAATCACTTTATCCACTAATGATCATAGGGAGCAGGTGCCTACTACACCCAGCAGTCACAGTGTGAGAGGTGGGGGACACCCTGGACAGGTCACCAGTTCATCGAAGGGACACAAAATGAGACCTTTCACAGTGACTCACACCTAGGGACAATTTAGAGCTGCCAGTGAACTGAACATGCATGTTTTTGGTCTGAGAGAGGAAACCTGGACACCCAGAAATAAAACACATGCATGTGGAGAACATGCAAACTCTACTCAGAAAGGCTACAGCTGGGAATCAAACCTGTGACCTTCTTGCTGCAAGGTAACAGTGCAGCTTTCATCTACATCCTCCCTTGTTTTAACCTCTTGACCGCACCTGGACCACCCAGGAATCCTATAATTTCACAGTTTTAAACTTTAAAATCAGGTTTTCTATAGAAGAACAAAAATAGAATACGTTTAATGGCTCAATAAATGATGTCACAGAACCAGGAGTGTGTGGCCCCTCCCATTTCCTCCACTGTCAGTTCTGGACCTGTTGCATCATGGTAGATCAGGTTGCCATGGCTACCAAGGACTGCTGCCTTCATATCTTCTCATCTTTTTGCTATGTCATTGCATTTGATCCCACAATTCACAAGTGATCAAATATGGCCACTTATCTACAAAGGGTTCAACTATAATGTGAAGAACAACACAAAAAAAAAATCAGATCTCAGCTGATGGATAATTTTATCTACCAGGTATTTTGGTAAAATACACGTAACTGGATGAAAATGATCACAGATAATGAAAATAAATGAGACCTTTGTCCCTGTTGAATCACTTCATAAAGAGCACAAATCATTTACGATACTACGAAACCACCTTACCACAACTTTAACGAACAGAACGAGACCGTTTCCCACGACTCCCACAATGATCTGTGCTCCTAACACAGCCACAAGGAGCCACTTCTCTGCCTCTGACCAGCTCTGCTCAGGAAACGCCGTCCCGTTCAGCCACTCGCTCACTGTGAGACAGAGACAACAGCCAGGTTTTCACAGAACTAACGTTCATTCACAGGTAAAAACACCTGGCTGTGAAAGGGAACGATCTCTTCGGCCTTTTAGAGCACATTGAACAATTTTCAGAAACAAAGTATTTGATCAGTAAAAGGTGATGCTTACTTGTACAGCAGGCTGAGCGATCTTCTCCTTCAGCAATAATTATCACATGATTTACAGCATTCAGCTCAGATCCAACAGACTTACAATTAAATTTCACATGCTCTGTTTGACTCCTCTAACGAGGCTCTAACACACTCCTGTGAGTCCTGGTACTATAATGATGTGGGTGAGAGGAAAGAACCTCAGCACAAAGCATTAACTCTTTACTGGGTAAGTGGTCATATCTGGTTTCATCCATGGAGATCCACTCTGACGTCACTGCAGCTCTTGTTCTAAGATATAAGCTGCTTTAAAGGGTCATTCTGAAGTGGCGTTCTATCACTTAGTTAAAGACCACACCTACTGGTGATGTCACTCAAACTCAAACTGCTGTTCTATGAGTCACTGCTGCATAAACACCATAAACTAAACAGTCTCATGCTATATTGTATAGGTTAACAAACAGGTGTTCTAATGCATCAATATGACCTCTTTTAAGTAAGAGTTGTTTTAATACCGGTAATAGAAAATTAGCTGCTTATTTGTCACCAATCTGCAGCAGTGTCTCCCATCTGTTTAAAGTGACATCATGGTTTTTACTGTAGGTAAATAACTGATAGAACACCACTTCAGAATGACCCTTTAAAGCAGCCAGATGTAGGATTAGTACTTTCATCAAAACCTGTCAAATCCAGTCTGCATGTCTGCTGCCCTCTAGTGGAGGAGCTGCACCAATGAATGTGCACCAGGGACATTGAGCTTCTGGCAGGTTTTGTTGCAACTTTGTGTGTTTTTGACATTTTCGCTTTATGCAAATAATTTCTCATGAGATTATTATTCATTCATCCATCTGTCTTGTCATGGCTCGGACGTGGGAATTGTCAAGTTTTATTTATGTATTATTACTGTTATGTTATATAATAAAAAAAAGAGGATGATTATATAGTTGTTACATAAATATTAGGAAATAAGAAGTTCAGTTTTTATCAATTTCAGCCTTCAAATGATTAAAGATCCTATTGATGTCATTCAACTC
>SSNR01000630.1:203133-229819 GCA_006937965.1 Callopanchax toddi | reverse complement strand
TTAACAACACAACAGCTTTAAGCTTTTAATTTTAAAACCGCCAGATTTTAATATACTTACGTTTAAAAGGTAAACTCCAGCCGGTCCTACATGTCCGCCATTAGGTAAACAGCACTGCGCATAAGACCCATCCGGTTTGTTCTAAGGAGCCATGTGATTGGCTGAAAGGGAACAGACCGGGTGGAATCATATATTTGATTGACAGATTCATTAGCCAATGAGGACGTTTGTTGACCTGCCACGTTAGAAGAGTCTCAAAATGACTCGCACAGAATATTCTCACAAATGAGGATCAGTTTTGAATGCACCACACAGTTTTGAACGCACCACACAGAATTTTCTCACAAATATAGGGATTTTCACAAATGAGAATCATTTTTTAAATGCACCACACAGAATTTTCTCACAAATATAGGGATTTTCACAAATGAGAATCATTTTTTAAATGCACAACACAGAATTTTCTCACAAATATAGGGATTTTCACAAATGAGAATCATTTTTTAAATGCACCACACAGAATTTTCTCACAAATATAGGGATTTTTACAAATGAGAATCATTTTTTAAATGCACCACACAGAATTTTCTCACAAATATAGGGATTTTCACAAATGAGAAACAGTTTTTAAATGCACATTAAACAATTTGTAAGATGTGTTAGTTTATACTACAAGTGTTCCTCCAAATTATATTTGTGAACCACAGCGTGTGAGTTTCTGAATGAGCATTGTATTTTTGTGGAAAACGTTGCGTGAGTTTATTCTTAATGAGTCTCATCTGATTCCATAGCTTTCCTTACTTTGCCCTGTATTTCTTCTTCTTGTGAAGTCTCTAAAGATTTAATGATTTCTTCTAATTCCTGAGTTCGTTTGTTCTCTGTTCTTTTCTTATGTGCTGAAAATGACATTATTTTACCTCTCATTACAGCCTTTCCAGCTTCCCAGAGAACAGATGCTGATGTTCCAGGCAGGTTGTTATATTCTAATATAAGGCCCACTCTTCTTTAAAATATTTAATAAAATCTTTATCCTCAAGCAGTGATGTATTACAGTTTTTCTCAAATGCTAAAACACATTTGACAAATGTGAAAAACCGCTGGTTGTGAAGTGTTAATTGCTTCTCAATACTGCAGACCACACGATGCATGACAGACGATGAATCCTAAACTTGGCCTGATTTCAAAAGTTGTTGCACAGGAGGAAAATCAGCTCAGGATGAGCCAAAAGTGAAAAACAGAGAAAGGTAAATTTACTTGACCTGGTGATGATTTAGAAGAACCAGTTGGTGACTCCTCGCTCCTTATAAAGCTGGTTATTAACATAAAGTTTATACACAGAGATCACAGCTCGTTTACCTTCATAAAACAACTTTTTGCGTAGAAGGAAAAGGACTCTGCGACGATCCAAAATCTCCTTTGGAAACTGGTCATTCACACTGAAGTCTTTACCTTTCAGTTCCCTACCGTGACTTTTAACCAGGTCTTTCTCTTTATAATGTTTGAATTTGGCCACGATCGGACGAGATCTTCTTCCGTCTCATGTTTAAATTTAAAGTATTTCAGTGATCGCCCTGTAAAGGGTTAGGAAGACAAGTAGTGAGGTTTACTCTTTTAAATCCTATCACTAAATCAGTTAAAAACTAAATGGTTTAACTTTTTAAAAGCTGTCTGCCTTCCACTCAGCTCCTATTTCACCTACAGCAGTTCTTCTCCCACTCTTCAGTCAGCCAGCTTTCCTCTGGAAATCTAATCATCAGCCCATCAGCTAGTCATGTGACTCAGTCACTTCTATAATGGAGCAAGGTTGAATATTGACTTTGCATTAGAACAGAAACTGAGTCAATCTATGCACTCACTACAGTAAGAAGGATTCCTTGAATTTTGATGACCTTGATCAGAGCTGCTCTCAGGCAGACGGATGTGCTAAATTAGCTGTGACCTAGAAATTATTCTGCTTGGAAGCCTCAGAATCAATCTGAAAACTATAATGACAGTCCTTTTTTTTCCACTCATAAAATGTGAATCAAAATGAAGCTACAGCATCCAGTCTGTGACTAAGTGTTTGAAGCAGAAACCACACAGCCAAGTGAGTCTCGGGGTCCTGTAGCATGTTGGACTGTAACATTTGAGCAAATTAACAACTAAAGAGTGTTTCAGTAGAATTTTGGAGATGATGGTAGCCAAAAAAACCCCAGTTTTTTTGTTTAATAGTATTAAAATAAAAGATATGATCATCTTGTTTTTAACCAACATTTTTTTTTAAATGAGAGACTTTAACATGATCAGTTGGTTTATGACTTTCATCCACAGTCACAAACACTAAGCTGTGAAGACAAGCTCTATTTTAACTCACCTGTAGTTGTTCACACATAAATCAATACAAACAGCTGTAGGGGTCAAAAGGTCATGCAGATGTCAAAGGTCAACAGACCTTGCTGGTCATTTTATTGACCAGATGTGCAGACAGGTACGACTTGCTCCAGAAACTGTTTTGGGCATGTCCTGCTGGCAGGAGGCCCTCGGGTCGACCCAGGACAAGCTGGAGGAAATACATCTCCAGGTTGGCCAGGAAACGCCTGGGCGTCCAGCTGAGGAGCTGGAGGACTTGGCCAGGGAGAGGATGGCCTGGGATGCCCTACTTGGGATGCTGCCCCCACGACCCGGACCCGGTTAAGCGGAGGAAGGCGAGGTGATTATTTTGTATAATCATTAGTTATAAAAATATAGTAATAAATTGATTAATAGGGTTTTTTCATTTTTTTGTCATATGTTTCTATGGTTACTGAAGATGAAATGCAGTATTTTGTGAGTTTTAAATACTTTTATTAACAACTGACAATTACATTAAGTTAACTATGCAAAGAGTCAATATTTACAAAGTTGGTCCTTCTTTTTCAAGACCTCTGAAGTTCACCCTGACATGTTGTCAGTCAACTAATAGTCCAAAGTTCCGACTGATGGTCAGGGGCCTCATTTATAAAACTTTGCATATCCTTACTAAAAACGTTCTTAAGCTCAGCAAAACATTTTCACTTACGCAAAATCCATTTCCGATTTATAAAACGCACAGATCCACGCAACTCTGCTTTATAAGTCACTCTCATACTAGAACTGTGCTCAGCTGTTTTTGGATCATAACCCTCCTCGTGCACACCCACATTCTGCCATATATGGTCAATAAAGTACACCATGAATAATTGCATATACATAAGCCGGAGGAGACAGCCAGTCCAGACCTGGTTGATGACTTGGTTGGAGTTCTGCGTGAACTCTACCAAGCTGTTGCTGCGGGTTTGTGACTCAGTCAGCGCTCTGAACCACACGGTCCAGTTCAGGAGGAGGGGGCGTATGCCGAGGTTGGCACGGGCGCACAGCTCCCGGACGCGCCTCTTTCACCTCCTTGGGTCCAGGTGAAAGTCCTGGACCGGAACCAGCTCCCGGTGAAGGAGGCGCGATCAGGAAATGTGAGGTGTGTCTCCCGAACGCGCGCTTCACCTGGACCCGCGGCTCCCGGTCCGGGTGAAGGATTGGTTCGGGAGACGCCTCCTTCACCGATATTCAGCTCATCATCTCCAACACCTCTGCAGCGTCATGAGACCGGAACATTTACTAAACACCCTGAGATTTATACTCTGACATCTATGACAACCTTTAAATCTAAACTTCATCAGGTTATTATGTATAATAACTAGGGATGCTGCGATCACGTTTTTTGCTGCCGATCACTGATACCGATCACCAATACCGATCACATGGATTGACTGTACATTTCACATTGTAATAATGATGAGGGCTAATGGCTACTTGATCTGTAGAAAATGAACCATAAATCTCCTTCATTTGGACAAAAACAGGTTTTACTGACTTTTTCTAAGATGAAAAAAATACAAAAACTTGAAGGCACCATGTAGACATCCATATAGAAATATATTATTTATAGATATATATTTCCAATACTAATAGAAATCTATTTTTTTTAATATATATTTAAGTAATTAAACATATATTCTTATGCACACGATCCCCATTAATTAGTTTGTGGTTGGAATAACGTTTTGAGAAAAATAGTTTTTTTTTCTACTGCTGTTCAGACACAGAAAAGTCAGCTTTGTTTTGACACTCTGGTCCATTTTATGCCCAGAAAGAACAAACTAATTACTGACAGTGATCTGATCATTACTAACGAGTCTACCTGCTGCTCTCTCAGCGCCTCCTCCCTCCACCTGTCTGATCCACCTGATGCCATGGCACGCTGCTCTCTCTGATCCTCTCCACCTGCGTCATGCAGCTTTCCTCTCCATAAGCGCGCGAGCTCTTTTCAACTCCGTCATTAATATTTAAATTATTGTCTTTTAATACCAATTTGAAGACTTATCTCAGCTTCCTGATGCGGGGTGTTGCGCAATGTGCAGAAGCAGCAACAGACTCTCAGGAGCTGCAGGATGGAACGCAGCTGTGCGAGTCAGCGGGACTGGCCTCCAGGACCGGATGACTGAGAACCTTCACCAGCATATCAGTAGGCTCATTCTTCTGTGGGCTTCTTTTGAGTGGCTGCCTTCCACTAATTTGCTTTTCATAGTGACTCTGGGCCTTGAAAATTTAGAGCATTTAAAGTAATAAAGAACAAACATTTTTAGCATCTGCTTTTGTGCATATTTTGGTCACTGAGTCAGTCTGGGACTGTGTTTTTTGTTTCTTAAAAATGAAAGAATTATGTTGCTGACACAGTAGGGAAGCATGTGCTTGAAAGCCAGTCAACACTCATTGCATGAGTGTTTGAACTTTTGATTTTGTTTAACTTTAATTTAAATCATTTGCACTCCACTCTCTTGACTAGCTCAGGAACACAAGTTGTTTTTCTGTCTACATTATACAGACCAGAACAGAAATAACTGATTTACTTGTCAGGGACCACAGTAACTTGGGTTAAAAGTTTAAAAGTCACATTATAATTAAATCTAATTGTGTGAAAATATCTAGGGAAACAGCTTTTTATTAGTTGGTTGATTTGGCACGGACCTTATTGTTTTTCACACTGAGCTTTTCTAGATTCATGACTAGACATGACCCATTCATAATTAATAAGTAGGGCTGCGAATCGATTAAAATAAATTAACTAATTAATCGCAAATCTGAAAAAACTTTATCGCAATTAATTGCTTCTATTCAGAAAAAATAAATTACATGCAGTTTACAATGTTCATCCATGAAATATGCCAACATGTTTAAAAAAATAAAAATTTTAAAGCTTTTATAATTTATGAAAAAATGCATTTAAAGCCATACTCAGTAGCCAGGTAAACAATGTAGCTTTTAACGTTTTTTTTTAAAGCCTCTTAACAACGTTCTAATATAGTATAGTCATAAATATATTGTGGAGATTAAAATAAAAAACGAAAGAAATCAATAAAGTGGTTGTCCCGCAGTTCTCTAAAAACTTCAGCCAATCCGATCGTTCGGTCCGAACGATAGGATTGGACAATCCAGTTGTCTGTCTGCCGCATTCCCTCACTGCTTGGATTGGCATTAATCCGTCCGAACACATTTTGAGGCAGAACATCCCGGAAGTGAAAGTGAAAGTTAGAAGTAGGACAGAGAGCCGGCGTTAATGCTTCCATTTTAAGATAAAAATACCAGAGTCCCCCTCAAAAAACACATTTTCAGCTAGCAGAAAACTAAAATTGTTTGGAGGTGAAAAGAGGAAAAGCTGGGGGAACATTTCTGCGGCTGGAGTTATACTCTGCTTTGTCACCTTGGCAAACCGTGGTCCCATGTATGCGGGAGGCTGGCGTATGGATTTTACCCGAAGGGAGGGGTGAGTTCACCGAGACGTGTTTCTGTAAAATAGCTAAAGAGACCTTGTTTGTTTACCTGGCTACTGAGTATGGCTTTGAATTGCATTTCAGTTCAAAACTGTTGAAAAACAAAATATCCCTGACTACAGTAAAACTGGACAGACCCTAAATACAGTACTTCATAAATCTATTTGTTTATTTTATGTACAATTTCAGAAGGGTATTGTTTTAAAATAATAATAAAAGATTTCCAACATGGCTGCATGGTGGCGCAGTTGGTTAGCACTGTTGCCTCGCAGCAAGGAGGTCATGGGTTCGCGTCCCGGCTCTGCGGCCTCTCTGCGTGGAGTTTGCATGTTCTCCCCATGCATGCGTGGGTTTTCTCCGGGTACTCCGGTTTCCTCCCACAGTCCAAAGACATGACTGTCAGGCTAATTGGGCTGGTAAATTGTCCTTAGGTGTGAGTGGGTGTGTGGTTGTTTGTCTCGTTCGTCTCTGTGTGGCCCTGCGGTGGACTGGCGACCCGTCCAGGGTGTCCCCCGCCTCTCGCCCCTTGACCGCTGGAGATAGGCACCAGCTGCCCCGCGACCCTCTGTGGAGGATTAAGCGGCTACAGAAAATGGATGGATGGATGGATTTCCAACATGTGGAAACACTACGAGAGAATCATTTTTTGCAGTGTCCAAACTGACCCACGGTCTGCCTCGTTTTCAATGAGGGGTCCGGGTCACTCAGGTCTCTATTGTTTAAAGACTAGTGTGGGAATGGGATCGCCTCGGTTCGGTACTGGTTTTTCTTTTCAGATAGGGGTAGGGTCTGGGTTCTACCAATCAGAACTGACATCTCCACTCGGACCGGGACTAGACCTGTAACACCTGTTCACTGAACTGAACCGAACCGTACGTCGAGGAAGGAGCAGGAATAAACCTAAAGGCTAGAGACCATCCAGTTTCACCGCCGATTACTTTCGGTTTTCAGGTTGGAAGGAGCGGAGGGTTGACAGGTGAAGCGTGTGGACTGATGAGATCCGAACAAGCGGGTGGGGGTGGGCTGGATCCATACGAATGATACGAGGGACTCTGGATTCAGAAGTTGCCTAATAATGGAATTCAAACTGACAATTATTATTATTATTATTATTATTATTAAATAATTATTTTTAATATTTTAACGTTTCAACTGAAATCTTGATGTTTTTCTTCTGGATGGCTCTAACAGGCTGTCAGACCTTTACTCCTCCATGAGATTATTTTCTAGTTATTAAATTATATAATAATTATATGATGGATAACAGTTTTTCTAAGTCATTAAATCAGACACACCAACAAACCTGAGGCTCATGTGAAAAATAAATTCTGTTTTTGGACATGATGCTGTAATAAACAAAGTCCCTGAGACCAGTGCACTGCTCAGTGGTTTAGGGTCAGCCATGTTTCTTTGAAATGACTCCAATATCATCATTATGAAGTGATGTTATACTGTGAGTAACAAACTTACATTAGCACATTATTTATTGATGCTTTATCCACACAGATTAGAAATCTGTGAATTTTCTTGATATCTGATTTAGTACTAAAGGAGTTTCTGATGTTGTAAAGAGTTGGAGATTTACCCTTTAACTCAGGTTCTCATTTTTATCAAATCTAAGTTGTGATGAAACTGTGTCCTTGCAGAGGAAAAATATATAATAGTATTTTTAAAATGTGCAATACATTTTATTTCTTTAAAAACATTTTTTATATTTATTCATTATTCAATTTCTAAGGTCTGGATATCTCTGAACACCTTTTTGAACAGAATATACACTGAAAAAAGAAAACGGGTCTAACTTTAAAAAATTGAAGTAATCGGTCACATGTAATTAAATTAAGTTCTTTCAAAGTTAATTTATTAAGTTTGTTCAAAATAAACTTAAAAAAATTAACTTGGATAAACTTAATTAAATTACTTGTGACCGATTACTTCAATTTTTTTAGTTAGACCCCTGTTCTTTTAGGTTAGACCAATATTCTCTTTTTTCAGTGTAGATTCTGATATTGTTGAAAAGGATGTTATAAAGAATAACGTTGGAGACGTGACCTGATGTTGAACTAAACCTACATTATGAAGCAACCTTTACTTCCACTGAATTGGAAATAATTCAGAAAAGTACACTGAATTGCAACAGTGTGCTGTTGTATTAATTGTTGTAGATTTAATATATACAAGGTTATGATCACGTGATTTTAATAATAATAGGTCGGGAGTCTAAAGTGGGCCGGTCTGAAGCCTGAAGCTCCAGGGCTGAAAATGAGTCCCACTCCGGCCCTGCTCTAACCTAGGTATTCCTGGAATCTCCTCAAGCTTAATTATATTTATTCATTTATTAGACGCTTTTATCCAAAGTGACGTACAGTACATACAATTAACAATCACCCTATCAGGCATGTTATGATCTGTGGGGGGAAACCAGAGCACCCAGAGGGAACCCAAGCGTGCATGGGGAGAACATGCTAACTCCACACAGAAAGACTGCAGTCGGGATTCAAACTTACGACCTTCTTGCTGCGAGGCAACAGTGTTAACAACTGCGCCACCATGCAGCTATGCATTTAGATAATTAACAGCTTCAAACCCTAAATTCTGTTCTATCTCACCACAGAGTTAATGTTGAGACATTCAGAAACATTATGACTCGTAATTAGACACGTGTTTCTGCTTCTAAACTATATCCAATTAGGTATTTAGCCACAGGGGCTCCAGTCAATTTCTCAACACATGTCAAGACGAGACGGCAGACAAGTGAATTTTATTAGATTTAGCTGCTACAGTTTACTGATCTCTGGAAATGCCTTAATGAGGAAAAAACGAATGTCCTCCTTGATCCGCTCCAAAGCCCAGATCAATGCAGAGGGTTGTGGCAGGAAAGGCAACTGATGTAAAATGTTACCAAATAAAACATGGCAATCAAAAGAAAGAACTCCATACCAGATTAGTGGAGGCCTGGGTTAACAACAAACAACACCAGTGGACCTACAGGGTTCTGCTGGAAACTGGGCTATTGAAATTCGTTTTTTATAGTGTTTGATTGGCCAAAATTGAAGCTGAAACCTGTCATGCTGAGAAACAGTTGAAGCTGTGCGCTCCTGTGATGCACATTCACTTTATGGCAAAACAACTTCTAACTCTCTGATAGTGGATGCATGTGTGTTAAAGCCACATTGTGGAGGATTTCATCAGGAGAGCAGTTTTTGAATCTAACGTCCAACGGCTCCTCCTCAAAACACCTCGACACGCGCGTCCAGTGCACCAGTGTTGTTGTTGGCAGTCATCTGAGTTTTAGTCTTAGTCTTTTGGACTAAAATGCTGATTAGTTTTAGTCCATTTTAGTCATATCTGTATGTGTTAGTTTTAGTCCAGGTTTAGTCAACGAAAACTCAAAAAGGTTTTAGTCTAGTTTTAGTTTAAAAAAGTATTAATCCTTTAACAAAGTAATTTATGTCAATAAGTTGGAAGTTAGAATCACCTGCTGTCTGTCCAAACATCCCTACATGCTGTTTATTTAGTTTAAAACCTGTGAACTCCCATTCTGTGCTGCACACTAAACGCTGAGTGTGTAAAGGCGATATGAGAGGTATAATATATGATATGTATAATAGTATAAATATAATCAGCTACAAATAACAATTGTAGCGTTTTGAAATAACTTTTAGTTATTTTAACTACACCCTCTTCAGATAACATTAGCTTATTGTTGGTTTATAATGAAAAGTGATAAACTGTCATTTAACCCTGATAATAGCTAATATTTATTGAAGGTATCTAGGTTCTTTGAACGAGTACAGTGAATTGAAATACCTTATTAATAATGTGAAACTGAGACCAGATAAGATTGAACAACCATTTAATTTGAAAAACCTAAGAACACAGACAGATAAGACAGTTTGAAAGTTTGATGTAAACACAATTAATATTCTTAAACATGTTGAAGATGTTAAAGATAGGTTAATTGTGAGTTTTAACGGACCGTAGCATATGTTTTAATGACTAGGGAAGTTAGTTAATTTAGTTAACCTAGTTGTGACTTTAAGAGTCAATTTAGGCTAATTTGAGTTTGGACTGGAATTTAGTTTTGGCTTAATTTAGTTTGGAAGAATTAAGCTTTATCAAAGCAAACCTCTCAATCAGAAAGTGGTGTTCGCTCACTGAAAGGTGGACGCTCCTGGATCTGGCAGGCGTTGGTTTCTCCACGAGCTGAGGCTGGAGTCCCCAGACTCGGAGTGGTGGTCCTGGAAGGCGTGGCCGCCGAGGACCTCGCCGGACAGTCCGTGGATACGTCCCGGTCAGCAAGGGAGGCATTTCAGGAGGCATGCTGAAGTCATTTCTGACCAGTTCCCGTGGTGAGGGAGAGACGAGAGGGAGAGACACAGGCAGGTGTCTCTCAAGGCCTTGTTCAAAGCTGATGAAGGTTCAGCTAAGATAGCAGCATAGCAGCTCCGACTGCTTTCAGGCTCAGACAAGACTGTAGCAAAAGACTATGAGGACTCGACAAGACTGGCAAGACCGGACCTGAGTATTAGTTTTGAGACGAGTTATCTTAAATTCAACCAATCAGAAGATATTAAGTGTACTAATCAGAACTGAGTTAGTGACTTGTGAATGGCTCTGATTGGATAAGGGAACCGTGAGGGAGTTTACCAACTCACATGACTTCCGCCCGTTAAAACACTCACATTATGGATGTGATTAAAAATAGCAGAGAAGCATATTATAACACTTTGAGTGTGTGAGAGGGCAAATGCCCTTGAAGCAGGAACACAGGCGAATGTTCTGTAAACAAGAGATTACAGTTGGAACACCAGTCTGTGGTGTTACAGAAGAGACTTCTTTACAGAGAGTTTTATTAGACCAGCTAGTGTCCAGTTAAGGTCATCTGGGAGATGGACACCTGAAAGTGGACAGTTGGACACCTGTAGGGATCTTGATTCAGGGTTAAACATAATCCAAGAGTGATTGTATTCCAAGTTATTGGGAAAAGATGGATTATTGTTGTGATGGTCAACAGAGGTCAAAGGTCAGAGGATGTAGCCTATTTGGTGAGGCTACACATCCCCCCTTTATTTCAAGGTCAAGGATGCCTAGCAGAAGGTCGTTGCCTTGAAATACCAAATCCGATGACGGAGGACATCATTGATCATCATGAACCAAAAAGGAGGAAGGTTTGTGGTACCTTTCCAACGGACAGAGTCAATCAAAAATGAGAATCAGAGTTTGAGTTTAGAGATTACCAGACACAGGGGCACCTGTGTCGATGACCTTCAGGAATTTTGAGCATCCCACAACAGAACAGAATCAGGAGGAGGGCACCGATCCAAACGATGCCAGGAGACTGAGGAGTGGGGCAGTTTGTGAAGGAGTAGGCAGCAGCGGAGACGTCGTTGATGAAGATCTCCAACCCAGAGCAGCGTCGGCAGATGAGTCGCAGATGAGACCAGTTGGGACCTTGGACGTCCGGCGGCTGGACAGAAGAGTAGAGCAGAGGCACAGCACAGCAAAACAACCACAATCTGATGGAGGGCATTCAAAAAGTGTGAATGTAGGCAGATTTGGTTAAAATAAACTAGAAAAAATTAATTAATCTAATTTTAAAATAAGGCTATGTGTCATGCCATTACATTTAATTAAGGAGTTAACCTATTTAAATGATTTAAGAGCTCTATTATTTGTATAAAACTCTGAAGAGATTGACTTCACCCCCATGAGGTTACTCTAGGAGTGACACTTTTAAAGTGAATTTGGAAAGACTTTACGTCATATTTTAAACTAAGTTTAAACTATTTAAAGTTTTGGAAATAACTTATTAAACTAAGGATTGAGATTTTGATAACCAAAAATTGAGTTTTGGAAATAGTGAAATCAGTCATATTAGATCTGAAATCTAAAGTTTTAGAGGACATTTTGTTTTAAATGACCTGAAGTATATTTTTATATCCCTAAATTTGATTTAAGGGAGATAAAGTAAAAATTGACTTGGCTCGCCTTTACAGTAATTATTATCATGAAATAATTATTGTCAATAGTAGTAAATTAAACATTAAGTTTGATTTAAACATAAAGTAATTTTACTAAATGAATACAGCATTAGGCTGTAAAACAAAGGAACTCTGGCTTAGTGTTTACCAGGATGGACGCACAGCTGACTGGAGTACAGCAGGCGACGTCAACAGCTCGACCAAGTCTGTTTATCAATAAAACACATGGTTAATAACACATGGTTACGGAGGCATAAACATGGAAACACATTCACGCCAATCAAACAGAAAAGGGAGACAGCTGGTGTTAGGAGTCAGAGAACACAGAGACTCATTAGTTGGAGTGAAAAAGAGTCTTAGAGAAACGTCACCCCCCTTTGCGTGGAGGATGAGGTCGTTGTTAGTTCTCCATAGGTTAGAGATTGTCATAACCGGGTAAGACTGATCTTTGAGAAAGGTCGTTTTTATAGGACCAGGGTCAAAGGGGAGTCTGGGAGACTTAGCAGTCGCGTCGGAGGACACGACTGCACACACCGTTAACATCAAAAGCATCGCCGGGCCGACGTATCGAACGCTCGGGAGGCGGAGACTGAATGATGAAAGAATGGTTGAGGTCCCTTTGGAGGAACCACCAGGGATGTGTGAGAAGAGGTCACACCTGAGAAGGTGGCCTTGAGTCTTTTCTTAATTGCAGGAGGACTGCAAAGAAGAGTAGTGAGTTCTGTCTTTGACAGAGGAGTCTTAACCTGCACTTCCGGGGGAAGAGGAGGTTTACCTTGAGGTCCAGTAGGAGGAGGCTCAGCGTGAGGTGCTGTAGGGCAGTCTGGTTCTGCAGGGAGCAGAACGAGTTCAGCTCGGGGCACCTGAGGGCTGAGTGGGATTTCCTCTGGTTCTACTGGTGACAGAGTAGAGTTGACCTGTTCTACCTGAGGAGGAGGAGGAGGCTCACCTTGAGGACCAGCAGGGCTGACCAGTTCTGCGGGGAACAGAAGTGGTTCCTGCGGACTGAGTGGGAGCTCCTCGGGTTCTGCTGTTAAGAGAGGGGATTCAGTCTGGGGTGGCCGATTCCGCGGGGAGCGGGACGGGCTCTGTGCCGGACGCCAGAGAACTGCCCGACTCTGAGGGAAGCAGAGAGATGTTGGGCTCAGGAGCGTCAGCGTTGACCTCTGGAGGGTCTGCGCATGACACTGGAAGGTCAGAAGTTGTTAGAGGAGGATCAGGTTGTGATGTGACCCCCCTTTCCTCAGTGATGGAAACTGAGGTTGGTGGATCAGATGCAGTAGATGGACTAGCATCTGTAAGATCAGGTGTTAGATAATGATCTAAGATGGCTGGACGTAGTAGATCGAAGTTCACTACAATTTCCCATGGCAGAGAGTCTATGACCATCTTCAACGAACCACTTGCAGCGCGTCGAACGAGACTGGCCTTTTCCCAGCCTTCAAGGCTTTGGGTGTCGATCAGAATGAGAAACCTACGAATACATCGAGGATCATTAGGATCTGGCAAGTCTTTTTTGAATCGCTCTGCCATCTCCTGCAGTTGAGAAATTGCAGGTGAAACAGTGGTTGGACCCTTAGACACAGAAACTTTAGGTACTGCAGGCTTCTGCACCGACAGCGGAGGTGGGCAGACAGGAGTCACCTCGGGGGTGAATGTCTTTTCTGCACTCGCTGTGGCAGGAGTCTGAGGAGGAGGCTTCTCGGGTCTCCCAGCCGGGAGGCCTGCTGCCTCTTCATCACCGTAGAAAAACATGGCGATTTCACAGCGTAGACGGTTGAAATCAGATTTGACTTCTGGTGTCTGACGATCGATGAGGTTCATCCACATCAAGTTTGATGAGTGGTAAAGAAGAAAGATTTTGTCTTCTAAACATGTCAGGATAGTCTTCCAAGAGCCTATCAAATTTCCTGAAAAAAGCAGATAGCTTTTCAGGGTACATTGTTTGGGGTACAAATTTTCCCAAATCCTGTGAGAAGTCGAAAACTTCTACAGCAGTGAGGCGTCTACCCTCTTTTAGTTGTTTTTGTTCAGACATGTTTATTCTGATGAAGATAATTCACTGAAGGAGAAAAAGAGAGTTAAGCTCAACAAATGTAATGAAGTGATGTGTCTCTGAGACAAAGAGTTAAACGAGACGATGGAAGACGAATAAAAGCGGCGTTGTTTAGCGGAATCAGCGGATATTTACCTATTTAGCGGTTAGCTCGGGGGACGTACTCAGCCGATGCTACCCTAAAACTCGTCGTGAAAACGCACAACATTTTTGACGAAGGACAACAGGTCTCTACCTGGTTTGTCTCTGGACGTCAGATTTAGGCCACGCGTTCTTGGACGTCGTGTTAACCATCTGATAAACAGCTTAGAACTTAGCCAGAATTTTATTGTTTCCACGTCAGAAAACTTTTGTCACCAAGCATACACAAGTTACACAACAGACATTTAACTGTGAAAACAGACATGAAGTGAAACAGCTTAACAAGTATCAGACTTGGCTTCAGTGATGAGGTGGCAACGCTTATCTTATCAGCAAGGACTGTGTGTGCTTCTTGGCAGGGAAAATGGAGTTCAGTCATTAAACAGCTTATAGTTATTAATCCTTTTTTAGGTATTAATTTTGTACTTAAAAACTGGTAATTTGTCAATATCCAGTTAAATCCTGAGCTGGCAGCGCCATATGTAGTGTTTTGAAATAACTTTTAGTTATTTTAACTACACCCTCTTCAGATAACATTAGCTTATTGTTGGTTTATAATGAAAAGTGATAAACTGTCATTTAACCCTGATAATAGCTAATATTTATTGAAGGTATCTAGGTTCTTTGAACGAGTACAGTGAATTGAAATACCTTATTAATAACGTGAAACTGAGACCAGATAAGATTGAACAACCATTTAATTTGAAAAACCTAAGAACACAGACAGATAAGACAGTTTGGAAGTTTGATGTAAACACAATTAATATTCTTAAACATGTTGAGGATGTTAAAGATGGTTAATTGTGAGTTTTAACGGACCGTAGCATATGTTTTAATGACTAGGGAAGTTAGTTAATTTAGTTAAGCTAGTTGTGACTTTAAGAGTCAATTTAGGCTAATTTGAGTTTGGACTGGAATTTAGTTTTGGCTTAATTTAGTTTGGAAGAATTAAGCTTTATCAAAGCAAACCTCTCAATCAGAAAGTGGTGTTCGCTCACTGAAAGGTGGACGCTCCTGGATCTGGCAGGCGTTGGTTTCTCCACGAGCTGAGGCTGGAGTCCCCAGACTCGGAGTGGTGGTCCTGGAAGGCGTGGCCGCCGAGGACCTCGCCGGGCAGTCCGTGGATACGTCCCGGTCAGCAAGGGAGGCATTTCAGCAGGCATGCTGAAGTAATTTCTGACCAGTTCCCATGGTGAGGGAGAGACACAGGCAGGTGTCTCTCAAGGCCTTGTTCAAAGCTGATGAAGGTTCAGCTAAGATAGCAGCATAGCAGCTCCGACTGCTTTCAGGCTCAGACAAGACTGTAGCAAAAGACTATGAGGACTCGACAAGACTGGCAAGACCGGACCTGAGTATTAGTTTTGAGACGAGTTATCTTAAATTCAACCAATCAGAAGGTATTAAGTGTACTAATCAGAACTGAGTTAGTGACTTGTGAATGGCTCTGATTGGATAAGGGAACCGTGAGGGAGTTTACCAACTCACATGACTTCCGCCCGTTAAAACACTCACATTATGGATGTGATTAAAAATGCAGAAAAGAGCAGAGAAGCATATTATAACACTTTGAGTGTGTGAGAGGGCAAATGCCCTTGAAGCAGGAACACAGGCGAATGTTCTGTAAACAAGA
Organism: Callopanchax toddi; assembly: GCA_006937965.1. Lineage (NCBI taxonomy): Eukaryota > Metazoa > Chordata > Actinopteri > Cyprinodontiformes > Nothobranchiidae > Callopanchax > Callopanchax toddi. The sequence goes on along the minus strand of SSNR01000630.1, from coordinate 214,186 downwards.
GATTACAGTTGGAACACCAGTCTGTGGTGTTACAGAAGAGACTTCTTTACAGAGAGTGTTTTATTAGACCAGTTTGTGTCCAGTTAAGGTCATCTGGGAGATGGACACCTGAAAGTGGACAGTAGGACACCTGTAGGGATATTGATTCAGGGTTAAACATAATCCAAGAGTGATTGTATTCCAAGTTATTGGGAAAAGATGGATTATTGTTGTGATGGTCAACAGAGGTCAAAGGTCAGAGGATGTAGCCTATTTGGTGAGGCTACACAATAAAAACAAACACAATGTGGTCACAACAGAAGTTATAAGAGTTTCAGACCATCTGACCCACAATAGGCCCTGTTCCAGGAGAGTCAATTTCTTAAATAAAAAACAACCTGATCTAAACAAGATCAAAAACTGAACCTAATATTCACACTTAAGTTTGTACAGCTCTCTACTGACACTATGACCATATATAATGAACACAGTCAGATAATTAATGTTACAATTCAGACAACAAACACTAACCAAGAAAGTCATGACAATCAGCTCAACTACTGAAGTAAATTAACAAAAAAATAAGTCAAATCCACTGATGTCCCATCAAAATATACTAAAATTACGATTCCAGACCATTCACAAAACTCCCATAGACTGCCTTGAAAGACAGGAAAAGTAACCCAAAAAAAGCCAAAACAGGTTCAACTGCATGAACCAAAGCATTCAATTAACACTATAAGTGTAAAACTAGTGTTTGGCGAAAACTGCAACAAAGACACGTCACTGTTTAATGAATAAAATCACTTATCGATCAGGACGAGCTATTCAGTTTAGCTTTAGCTCACAGGGAAAATCAGCGCCGCGATCTATGTTCAACAGAAGAAACAAACAGACCAAACTGACTCACCATTTAGTTGATTAAATAAAGACATATTTGGAATCAATCGGCCGAGTTGCCACAAGTTGTGAAGCATTTTTCTTCTCAATAAGTATCCATGTGTAGCGCTAGCCGCGGTAGCTTCTTAAGCTCCGCTAGGTCGCGCCGCCATGCCAGAAAGTAAACAGTCCACCCTCCACAATAAAAGCTGTGTTTGGGTCGGGAGTAGAGCTTAACATGTTACAGCAAACACAGTTTATCCAAATACTGTTTCACATCTCCACTCGTTAACGTTTTCGTCTCGTCTCGTCTTGCTGACGAATACTCCAAGACGTCTCGTCCCATTTTAGTCATCAAAGACTCGTTAACGTAATTGAAAATAGGTGCGTTAATAAATTCATTTCGTTATCGTCTTGGCTGACGAAAACAACACTGGTGTGCGCACGGCGTGCACACGGCGCATTACGTTGCGGGTATAAACTGTACAGCTCAATGTGTAGGGTTTAATCACTCACAGTTCACAAATCTTATTCCAACACTACGAGGGTCTGATGAGCCCTCTCTGTCCCTGCTGCTTCTGATACTTAGCTCTGTAGCAGCTAGCTGCTGCGGTACTCTGAAGCTGAACATGACTCGGCCCTGGATGAACTTTTGGACCAAAATAAATGTGTAATCCTGTCAAGCCTTGCTATTCTGTGAGGTGAAAGGTTTAAAAATAAAAATAAATCCATCTTTAGCTGGAGAATGGGTAGGTTTTTAGTAGAAATGAGCCGTGAGGCTGAGACGCAAACAGAGAAACACACGGAGCATCCTGTACGAGAGCGCCCCCTACTGGTACAGGTTTGCTCGATGTGCGTGCATGTTGAGGGAATGCAGAAATTTGAATTTTATTGGTTAAAATATGTCAGCGGCCATAAAAAATGCAAAGGGGTCTCTAGGAGGAAGGAGGGTCTTCATCATGACAGATGTTGTGGAACTCTACCCATAGATCATAGTTTAGACCTGAAATATCATTTAAAACATTTAGAAAATTTTGATACATAGAAAAATGCTCCTCCTATCAGCTTTAAAGTTGTTAGGAAGGTCCTGGAGAGAAGTGACGCTGATGGTTATGCAGCTTCCCCATTGCTGCAGGGACAAACACCGCAGAGGTTCTGTCTGGAGAGTCGGTCTGCTCGTCTAGCTGTGTTTCTCAGTATAGCTGTCAACAGCTGTGGATAAAAAATTGGCCAATAAACAATATTAACACTAAAAACACACATTTATGTGTCCATGTCTTTATCAGAAGTTAGTCTTCCTTTAACTTCAGTTGTTTTCAGAGACTCACATGCAATACTAATGCTCAAAAAACCTCCAAAATTTGTTTCTTTAGCCAAATATAAATGTAACTGACTCCCCCTGTTCTACAGTGATTCAGAGTATAATGTAGAGGAGGAGTAAAGTGTGGTGATGAGGGAGGAACACAGTGGTCAGTGCTATATTGCACAGACTAACAGAATAACAGTTCAGTTTCATTTTGGGACTATGAAATAGTTTAACTAACACACTCAGGAGTGTATGTTGTGAACTGCACAGTGTTTGTTTTTGCTCTGCAGTTTTTAAATCTTAGATGTCAAACTGCAGCTCTTCTTTAGAAACTGTAAAACAGTCATTTTATTTTGTGTTAAACACTCAGGAATGTCCATACTGTGCACCTCATAGTGTTTTGTTTAGTACTACAACTTAGTATTTTTTCCAAACCTTTAAACTAGAGTTATTAGTCTTGTGAAAGAGTAAATACTGACAGGTCTTCCATTTTGTATCCAGCATAACATTTGAGCTGCATGCTCAGCCAGTAAACTCAAAGAATCTAAATGACCCTAAGTAAATTTTCACATAAGTGATGAAATCCTCTAATAAATTGTCTTTTCAGGGAGTGTGCTGACCTTTGTCTTCTGGTATTTGACTGATGGAAAAGTTTCATTTCTGTTCAAAGTAACATGTTGAGCCTGGTATGTCTGATGTGATAAAATGTGATGTCAAAAGGCCCTGACCCCATTGTGTGTGACAAGTTGACAGTGATGTATTCTCATGCACAATATTAATCCCAACCTAACCTAGAAGAAGTCATCATACGACATCTGGTTTTCATCTTTATGGTGAAGGATTCATACAGCTGTAATATAATGAGCGCTAACACAGACAAAGTAGTGCTTACTATCTGACCTCAACCCCACTGAGCATCCACAGAGGTGCTCAAAGCCTGAGAAAACATTCCTGATATCACAGGCAGCTCAAAAAAGATGTCAGATCCTGCTGGGATAAGATGGATTATCTAGCTTTGCTCAAATTTATAGAGTCACACAGCTAAAGTGCACACTACGATTCAAGTTAAAGGGTCGTCTGGAGATATTATAAAATTAGTCGGTTTTGTTTTGTACTTCTAACTAAAAAATCTACATGGATGCATCTCCAACTGCGCTCTCAGACATGTGTACTTTATTGTCTATACTACATGTGTAAGACAGATGCATGGAAAGTCAATCTTATGAGATCTTAAAAGCAACGTCAGAGACGTTGCAGATTATTCATTTTGCCTTCTAAATATCAATCAGTACAGGAGTTCATGTCTGAACATTTTGATGTGATTATCTGCTTGGAGAAAATGTGAGTTAAGTCTCATCTGGTACTGCCATCCACAATAATTTATGTCAGAATTTTGTAGTGAAGCCAGCATGCTTTGGAACATCTTCAGCCTGCACTTTGTCTTCGTCATGTTTCATCTGATAAAACTTCAGACAGAGTGACTCCAGTTTGGGTTTTTAATTGGTTTATCAGTTGTTTTGTGGACCCTGAGGGAACACAATAGAAAATCTAGAGTTTGGCTTTGCTATCAGGAAACTACAGGAAATGCCACTATACATCTTCATTACTCTAAAAGCGTTGTTGTGTCACAAGGAATCGATATCCAGCAGCTTGACTCATGCGTGAGCGATAACATGCAGAAGTCAACTGACAGCAGCCGGCCACTTCTGTGCAATGTCACGTGGCTGTTTCCCACCAGCTAGCCTCAGGGGCACTCAATTTCAGCCCTGGAGTTTCAGGCCTCAGACCGGCCCACTTTAGACTCAACCTATTATAACTAAACCATAACCCTATATGTTAGTTAAGTCATAACATATCAGTAACTATATTCTGTTCAAATAGGTGATCAGAGATATCCAGAACTTCAAAATAAAATAAACGAGTTATTAAGAATACTGAATATTACATTTTAGTTGCACTATCTAAAAATACTATTATATATTTTTCCTCTGCAAGGAAACAGTTAATCACAAGTTAGATTTCATAAATATGAGAACCTGAGTTAAACAGAACAGGATAAACCTGGACAAATAAAACAGAAGAGGTGGAAATTCCAGCTTTAGGTAATAATGACTGATGGATAAGAGTCTGATTATTATATGACCAACTGTTGATGTGTCTGATTTAGTGACTTATAAAAACTTTGATTAACTTTGAAATCATCTGAGGGAGGAAGAAAGGTCTGAAAGCCTGAGAGCCATGCAGAAGAAAAACATCAAGATTTCATCTGAAAAACTGAGAAATAAAGTCTAAATAAATAACTAATTATTGGTTTTCAAACCAGGATTTGAACCCACAACACCAGTGTGACAGTGCCAAATCCTAACCACTAGACCACCAGGGGTTGTTTGATGCAGTGCTTGAAGAACAGAAGCTGAGCACAGTGTCACGCGGACGCGCAATAGCACCATGGAAAGAATAAGAACCTCTGGATTTAATGTCCAGTCCGGACAGAATCAGCAGCATCTGGACCGCTTCTATATAGAGCAGGTCTCACCATACTCTTCATTAGAATAGTTTTTATAATATTCACTCAGCGAGTAATCCTACCTGCCGATGCTTGCTGCTGATCTTGCTTCTGACTGCGGGCCATGACGCAAACAACACGTTTGTAGTGAAAAGTGTGTCGTTGTTGCACATTTAGCGGAGTCTGTTTCCAGAGTTTTTCTGTTTTGAGTTCTAGCCTTCTCCGCGCCACCTCGAGTCACCTGAAGGGTTATGTCAGGGTGCGCCTGGAGAAGAAAAGAACTGAGACCTAGTGGCCATAGAGGCGGCCCGGGGACAGCGTAGCAGCGTACGTGATCTACCCATACACCGGCGCCCCCAAAAAAGACAACACCGGCCCTTGCAGCCCAAAAATCAGAAAGGCCCGCCGGGAATTGTCCAGACCATCCTGATTAGCCACTAGCCACACTTAGCCACATCACAGCTAAATTTAGCAAAGGCTGTGCATGATGAATAAAAGAGAACAAGTGTTGATGGGCTTGCCATGGAAAAAACCAGCACTGTGTAATTACCTACATAAGGCTTTGTAAAACAATAAACAGACATGTGGAAGCAGTTAGTGGTCCTGGGGGAGATTTACTGCCATATCTGTGAGCAGTCAGGGGAAGTGAACTAAGAAGGAGGAAAAACAAGTGCAAACGGGAAACACCAGGTGATAAAGTTCAGGATCAAAATCCGTGTCACCCTGAGGGCAGATGACTGACTTTTGCACTCCATCATCACCTCATACCAGGACACCGAGTGTCTTCCATTAATCTGTTCTGTCATAACCACTCATGTAACGCATGATTAGACATCTGATGATGCATTTCATTTAGATGTCAGGTGTGATTGTCAGCTGGAGATTGAAATTGTGACTTTGATCCCTGTAGCCTTTGAAATGAACATCTTCCTGGGCTGTGACTGCTGTCAACTACTTGGAAACACAAAGTTGCAGAAAAATATGCGGCTCCTCAGTTGGAATTCCTCTGAATTGGTTCATACAATGCTTTTTTGACTCTTGGAAGCTAAATTTAAAAACAATTGACAAGGATTCCAGATGTATTACACTGAAAATTAATACTATATGCAAGTCTGCTGATTCAGAGGTCCGCTTGAAACAGCAGGTTACTCATTATTGATATGCATAACCCTCGCTTCTGATTGGCCATAGGTACTTGATTCAGAATCCAGCGAAATAACCTGGCAAGCCAGACTATATGGCTAAACCGACAGTGTAGTTTACTAAGGGCGAAGGAAAAATAAGAACCGCTTCCTCAGCGTTTGTCAATGAGTGTTTCAGAATAGTAATACCTACATGTGAATTTACATTTTCTCCTAAAAGAGCAGAAACTTCTGCTGTTCCAGCCGAACAGAGCTAGGCAGTGCCACAGTTACCTTGAAAAAGGAAATGACTACTGATTACCGTTTGCTCCTTTAAAAAACTAACTTACTTTATTGTTTACTTGATTTTTAAAGTAACTAAGTTAGATTACTAGTTACTTTAGTGACATTCAGCTGCCAATGACTCCTCCTCCCACCTCAACATAAGACATCCAGTTTTAATGAAACTCACTTTATTACAAGTGAATTTTAACAGCAAGTCAACAAAATGTAATGAGATAACCTGAGGACCCAGAAATCAGCCAAGAACACAGGAGTAAACATTATTAAAAAAAGGTTTATCATTAGGATGAGGATTTGGTGAGCTCAGGGACCAGCACTGCAGGAGGAACTGAGAATGGGAAAAGCTGCTGCAGTGTGACGTCAGAGAGTCTTTAAACAATAGAGACCTGAGTGACTCGGACCCCTCATTGAAAACGAGGCAGACCGTGGGTCAGTTTGAACACTGCAAAAAATGATTCTCTCATAGTGTTTCCACATGTTGGAAATCTTATATTATTATTTTAAAACAATACCCTTCTGAAATTGTACATAAAATAAACAAATAGATTCATAAAGTACTGTCTTTAGTCAGGAATTTTTGTTTTTCAACTGTTTTGAACTGAAATGCAATTTAAGTGCATTTTTTCATAAATTATAAAAGCTTTAAAAATATATATTTTAAAACATGTTGGCATATTTCTTGGATGGACATTGTAAACTGCATGTAATTTCTTTTTTCTGAAAAGAAGCGATTAAATGCGAATAATCGCGATAAATTTTTTTCAGATTTGCGATCAATTAGTTAATTTACAGCACTAATCAAAACATCTCTTTAAGTGCTGCATTCGTGCAGCTTTTTGGAGCTACGGCTATACACTCAGGCTGCTAGTGCTTGTCGGCTCTGCTCAGACAGCAGCATCCAGTCAGCTGTTCCTGCTGAGTCAATTCTCCGTTAGTTTTCTGTTTCAGTCTCATACTCGTTAATAAAGTCTAGACCCCAAAGATAAGACAGACCTGTTGTGTCAGAGGAGTTTACAAAAATAATGCCCGGATATTCAGGTGAATACGGTCTTACATGTCACGTGAGTCTTCCTCCTGCTGAAGTGACTCCACAGCTGTGCTCATGCTGAAAATGTGACTTGACACCTGACACCACTCACAGAGATGCAAGAAGAAAACAAATATTTTTACTAAAGAAATAGACAAAGATAGTAATGCAAAGTGGCTCAAAAAACATAACTGATCAGATTACTGGTTTGGAAATAGTAATGCGTTAGATTACTCGTTATTGAAAAATGACAATATTAGAGTAAGGCAGTACTTAGGCTACGTTCACACTGCAGCCAAGAGCGCATCAAATTTGATTTTTTTCCCCTCATGCGACCTACATCTGATTTTTTAAAGACAGTCTGAACGGCACTGATCCGATTTTTTCAAATCCTACCCAGGTCACTTTCATATGTGGTACTGAATTGGATACATATCTGATGTTTTTGAATGCGACTCCAGTCTGAACGGACACGTCGCATTGAATTCGCCTCGTATATGACTGGAGACAGACCACTAATCTGCACTGACAGAGGGAAACGCTCCAACAAGTAGAGCTGATACTGGAGACGGAGGCAGTCAGTGGACAGAAAGTGAGGTTTTGGACTTATTACGTGACAATTCTGTTCAAGAGAAACTTAGCACCGTGGCGTGGACTCATGTTTCTGGGACGCACTGTGGCGGTCCCCATGTGATCTGACGGACTAAAATAATTTTTTATTAAAATAACGGTGCAGGCGCTACATCATGCAGCGCTGGGGTCTCAGGTGTATTTCAGCCTTAAAGAGATCTTACTGTAATCAGGCCATGTTCAAGTCTATTGCCAAAGCCATTTTATGCTGGTGAAGATTCTCAGTCATCCAGGTCATGATAATCCAAAAAAGGGTTTTAAACAGTAGCGTAGCCAGAAATAGATTTTCGGCTGGGCCTAATAAAAAATGGGTGGGCCCAAAAATGTAATTGAAAATAAGTGCATTTGTAAATGTCACTTTTGTTTAAGCAAATGTGTCTATACAGCGATTCCTTGTTTGTTCTGTGAGTTACGTTCTAAAAATAACCCACAGATGCGGTGAAATCTGCAAAGAATCAGTTTTATATTTTTACAATAATTCCAGAAGTTTTCATCTCTCGTCTCGTCTCGTCTCCTTCCGCTTATCCGGGTCCGGGTCGCGGGGGCAGCATCCCAATTAGGGAGCTCCAGACGGTCCTCTCCCCAGCCACTTCTACCAGCTCCTCCGGCAGGATCCCAAGGCGCTCCAGGGCCAAACCAGAGATATATTTTCTCCAGCGTGTCCTGGGTCGACCCGGGGGCCTCCTGCCGGCAGGACATGCCTGAAACACCTCCCTGGGGAGGCGTCCAGGGGGCATCCTAACAAGATGCCCGAACCACCTCAGCTGGCTCCTTTCGACATGGAGGAGCAGCGGTTCTACTCTGAGTCTCTCCCGGATGTTCGAGCTCCTCACCCTATCCCTAAGGCTGAGCCCAGCCACCCTGCGAAGAAAACTCATTTCGGCCTCTTGTATCCGCAATCTCGTTCTTTCGGTCATTACCCAGAGCTCATGACCATAGGTGAGGATTGGGAGGTAGATCGACCGGTAAATTGAGAGCCTTGCTTTCCGGCTCAGCTCCTTCTTCACCACAACAGACCGGTTCAGCGTCCGCATCACTGCAGACGCTGCCCCAATCCGCCTGTCGATCTCCCACTCCCTCCTTCCCTCACTCGTGAACAAGACCCCGAGATACTTGAACTCCTCCACTTGAGGCAGGACCTCTCTCCCGACCTGGAGTTGGCAAGCCACCCTTTTCCGACCAAGAACCATGGCCTCAGACTTGGAGGTGCTGATCCTCATCCCAGCCGCTTCACACTCAGCTGCGAACCTCCCCAGCAAGAGCTGTAGGTCAGAGCCTGATGAAGCTAGGAGGACCACATCATCTGCAAAAAGCAGAGACGAGATTCTCCTGTCACCAAACTCAACACCCTCCACACCACGGCTGCGCCTAGAAATCCTGTCCATAAAGGTTATGAACAGGACCGGTGACAAAGGGCAGCCCTGGCGGAGTCCAACCCTCACTGGGAACAGGTCCGACTTACTGCCGGCTATGCGAACCAAACTCACACTCCTCTGGTACAGGGACTGAATGGCCCTTAACAAAAGACCATCCACCCCGTACTCCTGGAGCGTCCCCCACAGGGTGTCCCTGGGGACACGGTCATAAGCCTTCTCCAAATCCACAAAACACATGTGGATTGGTTGGGCAAACTCCCATGACCCCTCCATCACCCTAGCGAGGGTAAAGAGCTGGTCCACAATTCCACGACCTGGACGAAAACCACATTGCTCCTCTTCTATCTGAGGTTCAACTATCGACCGAACCCTCCTCTCCAGTACCCTGGAGTAGACCTTTCCAGGGAGGCTGAGGAGTGTGATCCCCCTATAGTTGGAACACACCCTCTGGTCCCCCTTCTTAAAAATGGGAACCACCACCCCGGTCTGCCACTCAACAGGAACTTCCCCCGATGACCACGCAATGTTGCAGAGACGTGTCAACCACGACAGTCCTACAACATCCATAGCCTTGAGATACCCAGGTCGGATCTCATCCACCCCCGGGGCTCCGCCACTGCGTAGTTTTTTGACTACCTCAGCGACTTCTGCCCCAGAGATTGGACAGTCCGTCCCCAGGTCTCCCAGCTCTGGTTCCTCATAGGAATGCGTGTCGGTGGGATTGAGGAGCTCCTCAAAGTATTCCTTCCACCGCCCGACTATAGCCCCAGTTGACGTCAGCAGCTCCCCGTCCCCACTGTAAACAGTGTGAGCGAGTTGCCGCCTTCCTCCCCTGAGGCGCCGGATGGTTTGCCAGAACCTTTTTGGAGCCGACCGATAGTCTTTCTCCATGGTCTCACCAAACTCCTCCCACGCCCGAGATTTTGCCTTGGAAACTGCCACTGCTGCACTCCGCTTGGCCCTCCGATACCTATCTGCTGCCTCTGGAGACCCACAGACCAGCCACGCCCTGTAGGCCTCCTTCTTCAGCCTGACGGCTCCCCTAACCTCTGGTGTCCACCAGCGGGTACGGGGGTTACCGCCACGATTGGCACCGGCTACCTTGCGACCACAGCTAGCAACAGCCGCCTCAACAATCGCAGAGCGGAACAAGGCCCATTCGGACTCAATGTCCCCCACTGCTCTCGGGACGCGGTCGAAGCTCTGCCGGAGGTGGGAGTTGAAGACCATCTTGACAGGCTCTTCTGCCAGGCGTTCCCAGCAGACCCTCACTATACGTTTGGGTCTACCAGGTCTGCGTAGCATCTTCCCCTGCCATCTGATCAAACTCACCACCAGGTGGTGATCAGTTGACAGCTCCGCTCCTCTCTTCACCCGAGTGTCCAAAACATACGGTCTCAGGTCAAATGATACAACTATAAAGTCAATCATCGACCTGTAACCTAGGCTGCCCTGATACCAGGTGTACCGATGGGCATCCTTATGTTTGAACATGGTATTTGTTATGGCCAAACTGCGACTTGCACAGAAGTCCAAAAACAGAACACCACTCGAGTTCAGATTGGGCGGGCCGTTCCTCCCAATCACGCCCCTCCAGGTCACGCTGTCATTGCCCACGTGAGCATTGAAGTCTCCCAGCAGGACTATGGAGTCCCCAGTAGGAGCGCTATCCAGCACTCATCCCAGGGACTCCAAAAAGGGTGGGTACTCTGAGCTGCTATTTGGTGCATAAGCACAAACAACAGTCAGGACCCGTTCCCCAACCTGAAGGCGCAGGGAAGCTGCCCTTTCATCCCCCGGAGAAAACCCCAACATACAGGCAGAGAGTCTTGGGGCTAACAGAAAGCCCACCCCAGCCCTCCGCCTCTCACCCGGAGCAACTCCAGCAAAGAAAAGTGTCCAACCCCTCTCAAGGACTCGGGTTCC
>SSNR01000630.1:145897-175882 GCA_006937965.1 Callopanchax toddi | reverse complement strand
GGGGGGGGGTGTCTGTGGAGGTTCGGATCTGGCACTGCGCGTTCAAGGTCGCGCGCACTCGTTACTGAATCGTCCAGACTCGTGCGCTCCGTCAGTGCGCACGAGGTGCGGGTGGGGAGCTTTGCGGTCCGATCACTCAGCCCGTTATCAGATGCTGATTTACTACACTTCCTGTTGTGGTGGCTCTGAAGCTCTCATAAGCGTTCAGGCTATGAAGACTGGTTGACACGCACAAGCTGCGCCAGCAGGCAAACAGAGCTATCCAAACCCATTCACCTCCCGCGAGGAGTTGCACATCAGCGCCAGGTTCTCCCCTGAGTGTCTCAATAAAAACAAATGATGTGCACCCCTCATTTCTCTCTCTTTTTCTCATGATCTCTTAATAATGAATGTTAATATTATAACCGGTGTTCCGCAGGGCGCTGCACTGCAACCTCGTCACGCCCACCTGCTCTCTGCAGCTCTGAGCGCGCTGTGGTGACTCGGTCACACTTCAGACCAGCTCCCCAGAGGGGAGATTAGGGGGGCAGCAAAGCAGAGGCAAGGTCAATCTCACCCATCCCCCCAGATAACCCTGCCTAGCACTCAAAAAATATTTTTTTTTTAATAAAAAAAAAAAAAAGAATTTATTAATAAATAAATAAATCATCCCGCGCACCCCCTGCTGTTACACTGCGCCCCCCTAGGGGGCGCGCCCCCCAGTTTGGGAACCACTGCATTATGTGTTGTCCTTGGATTGTATCAATCTCATTGGGTTTTATGTTCGTTAGCTGTTTTTAAAAGTCTTTGATAATCTTGATTCTTTTGTTTCTTTGTCTTTTAATAATGTTTTTGTTACAGTTTTTGCCCATTGCTTGAACACATTTTGCAAAACTTGGCTCACTGTGCCAAAACTCTACACACAAGTAAACATAACACAACACTGGGAAATATACCATTCACATCTAACCCTAACCCTATCAAAACCTAAACTCTGCTATCAAAACTTAACATTCCTTTGTCAAAATGAAACTCTGACGACAAAATGATACACACTTGCATCATGTGAATACACTTTCAGATTGGAAGCAACACACTAGAGTACTTTATATAAAACAATGCAGTCTTTCATTTTCACTGTTTTTATTCTGTTCATCAGTTAGCTTCCTGTGAAGCTCAATGGAACGGTTTTTGTTCACAACAAAGGTTTCCCCAACAATCAAAAATGAAAGTACTGAAAGGTTACAAACAATATCAACTCAATACTGCACATCGCAGTACTACAGTATACTTTACAGTACAGTACTGTACATGCAGTAACAAAAAAACACTACTGTAAATAAAGGAAAAACTAGGCAATTGTGCGTGAGTGGGATTATGGATCTCGCCGTCTGTTTGGGTCTGGCGGCCACATGATCACGTCAACATCACGTGATATTTTCTCCTGCTAAGCAACGTGGAAAATAGCTCCTTGTGTGGTGAATCCATCCATGAAATATTGTTCCGTACATGACCTCTTTGACCACGTCCTCCTCCTCCTCTCTCTGCTTGTCTTCCTCTACCTCTTGCTCTTTCTGCCTCCATGCTTGCAAAGTTCTGAAAATGTCTCAACTGAAGCCTATTTATGTCTGGCTGATTGGTGTTGAGTTTTGTAAGTGAGTGTTGTCAGGTGTGTGTCTAGGTGTTATCAATCACCCAATGTGTTTTGTATTTGGAAGAGATGTGTTGTCCCAATGGTACCATGAGATTTCATTTATGAACAAAGTGTCTTATGCATGAAATAGTGTGTAGTGTGCAGGAGCAAGTGTGTTGCAGAAATGGAACTAAAGTGCAAAGCAGCACTTTTGTTTAAGGAATGGTCACACTGTGTTTAAGGTATTGCACAAAAGCTTCAGGTTTTGTTACTTTGGTCTAAGCATGTGTCTATAGTGTTCAAGCAATGGGCAAAAACTAAGTTATGCTGAGATCGACTTAGTTTTTCTCAATTGCTAAGACACATTTCTTGAAAACTGCTCTCAGTTTCTCCAAAGTTTGAACACAAACCCCAATTTTCAAGCTAAATTCACAAAATCTCAGACTATACTTGCAAAACCAAGCTTTCACCTCAAAACAGTTCAATCTATGCCCAAACTGAACTTTGTTGTCAAATCGTGCCCCGAGTCAATCAAAATTATAAACACTAAGACCAGTCACTAAACACTAAGTAGAAAAATAGAAAACACAACGCTCAGGACATGAATCTGAGAAATACATGTTTTTGTTCACTGTAGCTGAAATGCATGTTGTGAAACAAAAATAACTGAGCATTTAGCTCTGATACAAAAAGACAACAGAAATCTGGTGCATTTACACATAGCTCTGGTAAAACCAAACAGAAATCTGATGCATTTGCTACTTGTGTATGAGTAAGCCCATGTATGATATAAGGTACAAAAATATACAAATACTACCGTTACTCGGCCACAGCATCGTGTCTCCGTACTGGGTCAGTCCACAGGACTTCGTCCACATCACAAGACACATTTTGTCTGACCAGGCAACGAGGAAAAAACCTCATCAGTAGTGAATGTGAGAAACTTATTTTCTCTCATTCAGCATTGATGGTTTTTCATTCTAGAGGTCCAGTGGGGTTTTACAGATGACGCTCAAACCCAGTGGTCAGACTCAAGTTTGGAGGATCACAGCTATTCAAAAGGGCCCACCGTCACATGTGGAATTAAGACACCGCCATCAGAAGAGTCACAACCTCACGCTGACCGCTTATTAAAGAATGATGCAGACTCCCTTCTGTCTACAGTATCTACACAGTATTTCAAATGTTTGTGGCCTGCTCACAACCATTTGCTCCAGCTACACTGTCAATGGTAGTTGTGAACCAAATTCTAATGACTTTAATGAAATAAGACCAAACTGTCACAGATTTTATCGTGTACATACTTTTTCTAATTTACACACAAAGCATATTTTCCTTCCCTGAACATTCTTATGTAATAACTAAACTGCTGCAGAGCTTCACTTTATTTTTAACAAAATGTAAATAAATGCTTGATCTTTTCAGAGCTGAATTTGTTGTTCAACTAGTAATAAAATGATCTGAGCATTTTAAGTGGCTCTAGCAGATGAAGATGTTTGGATTTGGTGAATGCTGTAATAATATCTAAGGACGGGATTTTATTTTGATATTACCAAAAAATATTGTAACAGTACTGAACACATTCTTTGTAACAATAACAAATAACTGAAAGTATTCTTTTTTACTGTTCTTATGTTCCTTTTATACAGTATTTTGTTGTTAGTAACACACATTACAAAGTTCTCACTGTATTTTCAAGAGATTCAGATATTTGGGGCAGAGCAGGACCATATATATATATATATATATATATATATATATATATATATATATATATATATACACATGATAATACATGAATTTTATTATACTACACTGGTCCAGAGTACAAATCTGGGAATATCCTGGAGTAGCTGCCCTGAGGATCTGACAGCTCTGGGTGGAGTGTGATGATGAGAAACAAGACAGAAAATATCCAGGAGCTCATAATAATTATAAGGAATGAATAATAATACATAGCCTACTCGGATGAAATTCCACCTTTGTTGAAGTGACATACTGTCATCTAGAGGCCAAACATTAAAGTAAGTCATGCAGATCTGATTTTAACTGCATTTCTGCCTTTGTGCAAACAATACAAATAATATTCTTAACACACTGTTGATGCTGTATTTCAAGGCTATTAGTTTTAATAGAGCAGAGCTATATTTCAGTGAAAGTTAAAAGTGTTCTCTAGATTCAGAAAGAGCAGACGTTCCTTTCTTTGGTTTATTATTATTAATATTATTATTGGTATTATTATTAGTATAAACAGAGACTGGCTGTAGATCGTTTCCAGGACAGCAGTATGTTGGCAGCACAGTGACTCTGTAATCAACTAGTGTTGTCTGCACCACGGGGAGGGCTCTGCACAAATTAGGGAAAAGTGTACATTTGAACGCGTCGAGACAGTCACAAACCGGCGTGACAAGCGGCGTTCAGTGTCCGGAGAAAACGCGTTTATTTAGCCGTACGTAAAATACGGCGTTTCAGGGCAAATTTCCGCCGGTTTTTACATCGTCCAGACACATAAATCGACGTTTTTTCCGCCATTCCTTACCCAGACGGGTTGGAAAAGTGGCGTACTGAGGCGGTTTTGGCTTTCCATACCTCACGTCTCCCGAACGCGCGCTTTACCTGGCTCCCAGTCCGGGTGAAGGATCGGGTCGGATCCGGGAGCCGCTCCAGGTGAAGCGAGCGTTCGGGAGACAGGAGCCGCGCCTCCTTCAGCTAGACCGGGGGAGCGGGTCCTGCTGCAGGTCCAGACTCCGGAAAGATCCGGGCCAGGATCAGAGTCTACCATTTGGTAATGCCTGTACATCTCCTAGACCCAGCGACCCAAATTTAGATTAACAGCGTTATTTTTATCGCGCGATAACAGTTTCACGTTAACGCAGCGGCGATATCGGCCCAGCACTAATTATATAGTAATCAGAGTCCCGCGGAGCGCACAGAGGACCACCTCACCTGCTGCTGCGCTCGACTCCGAACGGAGTTTTTAGAAATGTCTATATGATGACTGGCTGATCGACTAATTTAGAGTCGAATCCTATGGGTTTATGTGCTAAATGGGCCCAGTGTTAGAGTAATAATGCTACTGAAAATGTAATTATTATAATTTTTAAAATTAATAAGTGACTGATAAAAATAGATTATGACCGGATTTTTTTAACCCTGTCAGTCAAATGACGGAAAACTAAAAAGTCTAGCGCGACCTCTGCATCTATGAACAGTTTCAGTCTGGCTTTCGACCTCTCTACAGCACTGAAACAGCACTTCTCAAAATCACCAACAACCTTCTCACTGCCTCCGACTCTGGTTTACTGTCCATTCTTATCCTTCTCGATCTCACAGTAGCATTTGACACCATTTCTCATCACACGCTCCTCAGTGTTCAGTTGAAATCACACAAATCCTATAGCTCTTTTGTCTCTGTTGGGGGGTGCCCCAGGGCTCAGTCCTGGGGCCCCTTCTTTTCATCATCTATCTTCTCCCACTAGGTCACATTTTCCATAAATTCAACATTAATTTCCATTGCTATGCGGATGACACCCAGCTCTACCTTTTAACCTAACCCTCTGCTTCACTCCCACCCTCCTCCCTGACCCTCTGCCTACAAGAAATTCATTCTTGATTCACTTCCAACTTCCTCAAACTGATGTAGCGTTTAGAAATAACTTAGTTATTTTAACTACACCCTCTTCAGATAAACAAAGCTTATTTCTGGGTTTTAATGGAAAGTGATAAACTGTCATTTAACCCTGATAATAGCTAATATTTATTGAAGGTATCTTTAGGTTCTTTGAAAGAGTACAGTGAATTGAAATACCTTATTAATAATGTGAAGCTGAGGCAGATAAAGATTGAACAATCATTTAATTTGAAAAACCTAAGAACACAGACAGATAAGACAGTTTGAAAGTTTGATGTAAACACAATTAATATTCTTAAACATGTTGAGGATGTTAAAGATAGGTTAATTGTGAGTTTTAACGGACCGTAGCATATGTTTTAATGACTAGGGAAGTTAGTTAATTTAGTTAACCTAGTTGTGACTTTAAGAGTCAATTTAGGGCTAATTTGAGTTTGGAATGGGATTTAGTTTTGGCTTAATTTAGTTTGGAAGAATTAAGCTTTATCAAAGCAAACCTCTCGATCAGAAAGGGGTTTCTTACTGAGTTGCAGGTCTCGTGGGTCCAGCAGGGTGAGGGGCCTCTTGCAGAGGTGGAGCAGGTTCCCGGATGAAGGCCCAGTTCCCAGAGGAGGCAGTTTAGCTGGTTCACCTAGGAATCGTCTGATGGCCCTGAGATCCGTGCGACAGCAAGGGAGGTCACCCTCGGCATGGTAAAGTCATTTCTGATCAGTCCCGTAGTGAGGGAGAGATGAGAGGGAGAGACACAAGCAGGTGTCTCTCAAGGCCTTGTTCAAAGCTGATGAAGGTTCAGCTAAGACTCTGAAGATAGCAGCTCAGCTACATTCAGGCTGTAGCTCAGACCAAGACTCTATGAGGACTCTAGCAAAAGTCTGAGACAAGACTGACTTGTACCGGAACTGAATATTAGTTTTGAGAAGAGTTATCTTAAATTCAACCAATCAGAAGATATTAAGTGTACTAATTAAAACTGAGTTAGTGAAGTTGTGAATGGCTCTGATTGGATAGGGGACTGTGAGGGAGTTACCAACTCACATATGACTTCTGCCCGTTAAACACTCACATTATAAATGTAGAAATGCATGAAATAGCAGAGAAGCATTATAACACTTTGAGTGTGTGAGAGGGCAAATGCCCTTGAGCAGGAACACTACAGGCGAATGTTCTGTAAACAAGAGATTACAGTTGGAACACCAGTCTGTGGTGTTAAAGAAGAGACTTCTTTACAGAGAGTGTTTTATTAGACCAGTTAGTGTCCAGTTAAGGTCATCTGGGAGATGGACACCTGAAAGTGGACAGTAGGACACCTGTAGGGATCTTGATTCAGGTTAAAACATAATCCAAGAGTGATTGTATTCCAAGTTATTGGGAAAGAAATGGATTATTGTTGTGATGGTCAGAGGTCAAAGGTCAGAGGATGTAGCCCCCACCCTATTTGGTGGGGCTACACTGAACAGTTCTAAAACTGAAGTCCTCCTGGTAGGCGCACCTAATATTCTCTCCAAATCTAACAGTTTCCATATCTCTATTGACAATTCAACAGTTACTCCCTCTCCTCATGTCAAAAGCCTGGGTGTCATCCTCGACAGCACACTTTCTTTTCAATCTCACATCAACAACATAACACGGTCTGCCTATTTCCACCTGCGTAACATCTCCCGTCTCCGTCCATCACTCACTCCTCACACTATCGCCATCCTTGTCCACAGCCTTGTAACATCATGGAACGATTATCGCAATTCATTACTCTTTGGTCTCCCCAGCAAATCCCTCCATAAACTGCAGCTTTTTCAAAACACTGCAGCACGTGTCATCACCAGGACCTCTTCCTTAAATCACATCACCCCCATTCTGCAACAACTTCACTGGTTACCCATTAAACAGAGAATCTATTACAAAATTCTGCTCATCACTTTCAAAGCTCTTCACAACCTGGCTCCATCCTACATATCTGATCTCATTCACATCGCCACTCCTGTCCACACACTTCGATCCTCTTCTGCTCCTCAACTCTCGGCTGCCCCCGCCAGCCTCATCACCATGGGGGGGTAGAGTGTTCAGCCGCTCTGCTCCCCACCTCTGGAACTCTCTTCCCCCAGACCTTCGCAACACTAACTCTCTCACTCTTTTTAAATCAAAGCTCAAAACCCACCTCTTCAGACTAGCTTTTACCACTTAGTTTTACACGTCAGTATTTTATTTATTTTATTTTTTGTTGTTTTTTGTTTATCTTGTTTACCTTGTAAAGTGTCCTTGGGTGTTTTGAAAGGCGCTTTTTAAATAAAATGTATTATTTTATTATTATAGTCAAGGGGAGAGAGACTTATAAGCTCTCTCCTGTACTACATACAGAATTGACAAAGCTACTCGGATGAGCAGTGAAACGTCTTCAAAGAACCAAATAAGTCCAGTTGCCTTTATTTAAAACCCTTTTTTGGATCCTTGAATGAAATAGCCCCATAAACAGACCCTCTTCTTTAAATTGGAGACAATAAGAAACAAGTTCAAATGACTTAAAATGAACAGAAAAAATCTCTTTAAAGTGTGTCATATTGCTTGAATGATTTTAGTTTTTATTAGGTTTTTTTTTGTACTGTAATGTTATTTCTGTCTAATAAATCAAGAGAGAGAAGTGGAGATTTATGAAATATTTAGTTTCTCTTCTGTGGCTCATTCTCCCCATCAGGAGGTCAGTGATGTGACCTGGAACTTCTCTGGTCAGTGTCTCTGTGTCCTGGGGCTACATGATAAACCCCCATTGTCAGTGTCTCATTTGTGATGACAGAAAGGCGCTTTGTGTGTAGAGGGGAAAAGGACTGAATGTGTGGATGAATGTTGATTGTACTGTGAAGAACTTTGAGTAGCAACACAGTTATGGTAAATGGCCTGTATTTATAGAGTGCTGAACACTCCCCAAAGTAATGTACAACATGAACAGTCATTCACACACTGGTGGTGATAAACTACGTTGTAGTCACAGCTGTCCTCGGGCACACTGACAGAGGTGGGGGTGTCATGCACCGGCGCCCTCCAAGTCCCTCTGACCACCACCAGCAGGCAAGTTTGATGAAGTGTCTTGCCCAAGGACACAAAGACAATGTATCCGTGCCGGAGCTGGGGATCAAACTGGCGACCCTCCGGTTGCCAGACTGGTCACTCTACCAACTGAGCTATATTAAATGACACAAAGGAATGTCAAACCGATTGTAAAACTTGTATCCTGTTATCAAAAAATTGTTTTTCAGTTATTAAACAGTCTGTGTCCCATTTAACTCAATGAAAAGGTCCAAACACTGACAGAAGTTTAGAAATCCATGGTTCAGTCTGTGCTGAAAGGTTTAGTGCTCCTTGGTTTCATGTATGGTAGAGTTTTATTTACAGCTGTGTGTAACATCAACAAAGTCATTTGGATCAAAGGTCATCTAACTCTGTGACTGAATCCTTACCCTTTTCACTTTGAACAGGGTAGCAACTTCATTTTAACACAACATTGCCTTGTTTACAGGGATGACTCCAGCGAATGACCATAACAAGACTGCTATTCCTAACACTTATCTTTACAGGAGATGCAAAAGCAGGGGTTGAAGCAACAAGTTTTCATCTGATGGAAAATCAGATATTTGTGTGGGGGTGGGGGGGTGGTTAGCGCAACTCTGCTTGAGACCGGCCCGGTCCAAACGGATTTCTGTGCAGGTGGAGGATGCACGGATCGCTAGTAAAATACGCAAACTCAATATAATAATAATAATATAAATCCTTTATTCATTATTTATTTTCTTAAAGAAAAATAACATCTGACGTTGTTGCACGTTCAGACCTGTACTTGAACACTGGTCTTCCAACATGAAACGCGGTTGCACTACCGCTAGGCTGCGGCTCATCACTCCTGTACTATGAGCTTTTTCTCTGTCACTCATTTTTTTCTCCTACCTGTTATGCTCGTGTGTGAGAGGGAGGCTGTCTAATGTAACTGCGGAACGTAAATAACCATAATGACACTTTGCTGAGCTGAAAGAGAAACTTGTCTCAGCACAAACTATTGCAGAGTGAAGACATGCGTCGAGGACATGTTAGATGGTAAAGGGTCAATGCGGGACAATGTTTCAGTTTGTCGGACGTGAAAAAAGTAATGAAAATACGGGACAATCCAACAGAAAACGGGACATCTGGTCACCCCAGTACATCCTGGACTGAGTGGCTCGTTCCAGACCGGTCTATCATGCCTTCTTCACGTGGACGCACAACTCCTCGTTTCGCTGCGGTGCTGTATTTTTGTTGGTGGGCCGGGGATGCAGCTGACTTTCTGCTGAGGACTCGTCACCTCCGTTCACGCTAAAGGCTGAACAACAGAGATGTCAGCACTGCGCCGCGGGCGCTCCATGGTTTTAGCCAGTCTTGTACAGGACCCGTTTCTGAGCAGCGCGCCACAGAACGCTGCTTGGAAAATCGCGTCCATGACCTTCATTATTCTCACGTATCTTTATTTACGAGCGAGCGAGAGAGAGATCTGACGGAACATTTTTCTCTTTAGTCCCAATTGACGGAATTCCGTCTCCACGACGGAGAACTTTAACCCCTGCGCAAAAGCTGCTGCAGGATGAAGCTTCAACTTATTTCTGTAGTTTAACAAATAAAACTGAATGATTTTCTTACAGATGAATTTAATCAGACTGTTTGCTTATAAGTAATGAATAAATCATTTACTTGATAATTGTTTAACCTGCTTATCTTGTCTTTTCCCTCAGAAGAAGTGGTTTAATGATTTTAAATGCATTCCTCACTATAACTCAAGTATGTTGATATTGATGTTAATCAGTCTTTAACCTTGATGATTTAAGTCTTAAAACCATGATGAGTTGAAATGCATCATTTTTAGATCTTAAAAATATCAAAAGAAATATAAACAGTAATGTTATATTGAGTTCTTAACAGTCATGTATATATTAATATCACTACAACACAATGTTTAACATGACACCATGTGCCCTTTCTGTTGTAAACCAAGGGTTGTAGGTAGGACCCAGACGCAGATGGAGGAACCGCAGGTAGGTTAAAGATATTTTTTATTAACACTGACTAGGACCAAAACACGACCAAACACAACCAGGATCCAACAAACACTGACAAGACAGGCACGCTTAAATACAGAGGGAGGTGATGACAAGATGAGACACAGGTGGCAGGATAACAAATGGATTTCACCTGTGGAGACAGAAGGCAGAGGGTTTAAACAAGGCACAAGACAGTACACGAGGAGGACACTAGAGGGTGACATATGACAGTGCCCCCCCTTAAAGGCGGCCTCCGGACGCCAAGCAAAACCCACAAGGGCGGGAGGGAGGGGGACCAACGAGGGCGGGCGGGATGGAACCAGGACCAAGGACCAGACAAACGAAGAGGAGGCTCAGGTCAGGAGGACGGCCAGAGCAGAGTCCAATGGTGGGACGTCCAGGGAGGTGGCGCCGAGTTGGCCAGGGATGGGACCCCGGGGGACGGCGGAGAGGCCACCCAATAAGCTGAGACCTAGGTGGACGTCGGCGTGGCCACCCGAAGAGGCGGAACTCCTCAGGAGGCCGGCGAGGCGGCCTGGCAGGGCGAGGACCCTTAGGGAGGCGAGGGGCCAGGTCTGAAGACTTTGGAGGGACTGGTCTGGGAGGAGGTCCAGGTACAGGGCTGGTGGGACCGGAGGCAGGACTGGAATCAGGACCAAGAGACTCGGGAACAGAAGACTCGGAAGCGGAACCATCAGGACTTGAAGACTCGGAAGCGGAACCATCAGGACTTGAAGACTCGGAAGCGGAACCATCAGGACTTGAAGACTCGGAAGCGGAACCATCAGGACTTGAAGACTCGGGAGCGGAACCTTCCCTTGACTCGGGAGCGGAACCTTCCCTTGACTCGGGAGCGGAACCTTCCCTTGACTCGGGAGCGGAACCTTCCCTTGACTCGGGAGCGGAACCTTCCCTTGACTCGGGAGCGGAACCTTCCCTTGACTCGGGAACAGGATCAGGACTAGTACACACAGACTCAGGAGGAACAGGATAAAGATTTGTACTCACCGAGTCTGGTTCAGGTTCAGGAGGGCCGGAGGGTTCTGGATCTGCTGGAGCCGGACTTGAGGAGGGGCCAGGAGCCGGAGCTGGACTTGAAGGGGGGCCAGGAGCCAGGACTCCTTGGTCCGTACAGCAGCGTGGTTTCCCCAGGTGAATTGCCACCAGCTGCTGCAGGCGGAAAGCTTGGATGCGCTCATGCTGGTCTTTGAGCGCGGCCACCACAACCGGGGAGCCGCAGAACATGGCTAAAATGGCATCAGCCATTTGCATCTTCAGGTGAGGGCAGTTAGGACTCTCGACCATGAGATGGATGGCGTCTTCTATAAGGCGGCTCACCTGTTGCACACCCGTGGGTTCCTGGGACTCGAGGGGAACAGTGGGAGGCTGCTGGGGCTGAGGCGGCTCTGCTGGGAGCCGACGGGATTGCGGTTCAGGGAGTCCGACGTGGACCTGAAGGACTCCGATCTGCTGGGGGGGAAGCCGCGATGGCGCAGGTGGTCCGGGACGGCGTCGTCGAGGCACAGGACCCCGCCGTGGATAGACTGGAAGCCTAATAGCCAAACGGGTCCCCAGGTAAGCAGACTGGTCCTCCAGGAAATCATCTGCTGGGTCCATTTTTCAGGTTGGATCCTTCTGTTGTAAACCAAGGGTTGTAGGTAGGACCCAGACGCAGATGGAGGAACTGCAGGTAGGTTAAAAATATTTTTTGACTATATATATTTACTGACTAGGACCAAAACACGACCAAACACAACCAGGATCCAACAAACACTGACAAGACAGGCACGCTTAAATACAGAGGGAGGTGATGACAAGACGAGACACAGGTGGCAGGATAACAAATGGATTTCACCTGTGGAGACAGAAGGCAGAGGGTTTAAACAAGGCACAAGACAGTACACGAGGAGGACACTAGAGGGTGACATATGACACTTTCATCTTAAAATAAAGACAACAAGATTCCATAATCTCCATGACAACAACACTAACAGCCTGTCTCAGCGTCACTCAGTAGTTACAGCGTGAGCGACTTGCTTTACTTTCACTTTCAGAGGTTCTCCTCAAGAGGTTCACTAGTTCAGCAGAAAGTTTAGAGAAGAGGTTCCTCATGATGTGGTCAATAACTTGTTAAAAAAAATAATGTTCAAAGGAATTCACATCAGATAACACTGAGGGTCCTACTTATTTTAAATTTCATATCGTTTCATTTTCATATCATCATAAACCGCTGGCACAGCACACGGTTTATGACACAGATAAGTTATTTTTAAATATAGTTTCTCACATTGTCCAAATATGAACATTAACATCTCTTTCAACACTTGTGTCATAAAAGAAAAGGGAAATTTGTGACCACTTGCATACCTCAGTACAACAAAGTGGAATTTGTTTTCTGCATTTGACCCATCCCTGAGGGAACAGAGGGCACTTGGACGTTCAGTATCTTGCCTAAGGATACTTCAACACATGGCTGGGCTGGGGTTTTAGCCCACACTCTCCCACATGGGAATCGATCTCTCTTGCCACTGTGCCACGGTCGCCTCAGACCGCTGTCCCTTGTCTTTGCTCTTCTCTTTTCAGCTCTTCTCTTTTCAGCCAATCTCCTGATTGTTTTGTAGTTGAAAAGATTTTGTTATGCGACAATTTTCATGTATAATCCACCACGACAGTGTGTTTGCTTTGGAACAGCGTTCTACCACTCTTATGTAATACTTTGGGAAATTGACTTGCTTGTATTTTACTCGTAATATCTGATGGAAACTGACCGTTTACCGGCTCGGCTCAAAATTTGGAAGCCGTCTGGTCGGGGTTTGTGGTGGGGGGCTGCTTGGCTGCTGCGGTAGGCATGGCGGTCTGCTCATCTCCACTCCAGTACCATCTCCTGGGTCTGGGAGCCGGTTTCACCCTTAGGGCACTGTTCCCCAGTCCTGGGAATATAGAGTATGCATGAGGAGTGACAGTGTGTGTCTTGGTATGTTTTCTAGGGATGTGTGTGTGTGCATGAGGGTGGAAACCTGCAATTGTGTCTGTGTGAGACTGTTTATCTGTCAGGTCTTGTCGTCTCGCCACTGACTCTAGGCCCTCCTCTGTTGTGGGGCAGATCCTCCCCGGCTGCGCCTCTGCATTGGGTGGTGCCTTTTTCCACTGGTGTATCGAGGTGTCTCTGGGGCTGGGTGCTGGGGCGTCTGCCTGCTCTCCCCCTGTGGCTGCTTGGTGGGATCTGGGCCCCCTGGTGTGGTCGGGCCTCTGCTGGGTCTTGGGTCTCTGGTTCCAGGCTGTATCTGCCCTGAGTGAGTCTAGTCACGGCCCCCAGGGGCTCTAGTGTGGTGGCTGCTGGGTGGCCCACACCGGGTGAGCCTCTGCACTTTTCTGGGGGGAGGGTTTATGGCTGCCCCTGAGGTGGTCTTCCTGGAGAGGGTCCCGGCTGCAGATGGGGAAAAGAGGCGGTGTCGGATACTGGGAGGGGTCGGACGTCCGACTCGGCCTTCAAATCATCTGGATTGGATAGTCCTTTTTCCTCATTGCTTACGTAAATTTTAGCGTGTAGCATTTAGCGGTCAAAGAGTAACGAAGCATGGATTCGAACAGTCATAGGTAATATAAACCTTTTAAAAATATACTTTCTTAGCTCCTTTACATCACAAAAAACAGAAATGTTGTATCCAGTCAAGTCTTGGTCTTGTACTGGTTGCTGCATGGAGGTTGACTGCATCTATGATAGCATGTTTGATGTTGTTGTTAGCACGTTGTTTTTAGCTGTGTTGCTATCCGGCTCCAAGTACTTGATGCCGTGCTTCATTTAAACAAGCAAAACGTTTAGGTAGTTTCTAAATGTTTGACCTTGTATTTAACATGCTGATGCTCCGACTAATTTTGTTTTCTTCGTAGACATCACAGCATTATAAAAAACAGCGATGAACTGCTGCCTCTGAGGTCCTCAGATGCAGCGTTCTTTGTTTGTGCATTCTGCCCTTACAAATCAGCAGAAAGGCATTCTGTGATGAACCACATGAGGAACCACGCAACAGTGAAACATAAAGGTAAATTCCAATAACTGCATATCAATGGAACTCAAGATCACTTCAAAAATGAGGTCAGGGTACTTTTACGGAAAAAGCTATCAAAATTCAGTTGAATTAAATGATGTTTACAGTAATAGTGACTGCTTCTTTATTTACAATTAAATTAACTTCTTTGCTTGTCCAAAAAATATTTTTTTAAAGCTTTTAATTGTCGATTAACTTTAAACACAGAATGGATGCATTATATTTGTTACAGTTAGAGCTGTTGTTTCTATTATTATTACTCTTGTAACGTACTGCGGTATTTTTATTCTGACATGGACATCTAAATTTTTCTTGCAGAATTTACCATTGTTCGATGTGGCTTAAATTGTCGACCAAACACTCATTTCCACTGTTGCTATTGTCCAGCAACACTGATCAGACGAGATCAAATCATTAAACATCTTTCTAATCATAATGCACCTTATAGTACAACTGAAACTGTCCAACAAGACATGGGTCCTGTTATACCTGTACAAGATGCAGTGATCCGACCATTAGTGAAAAATTCAGAAAAATGTGAGGAGCAACCACTACAGGAACTTGGAGAACAGCAAGCAAACAAAGTATAAGCTACAGAGATTTCCATCCAACCATCTCCATTTCTGCTTGAAAAGACTTCGACAGATGTTCATCTGGGTCAACCAAAGAAAATAGACCTGGTATTTTGTAACCAGTGTAATTTACAACTGAGGAAGAAACATTTAAAAACTCATATAAGAAGAAAACACACAAAGTTAGTGAAAAAAATTTCTGAAGACCATTATCACAAATCGCAATGTGTGGATGCCAACAGAGGAATCTTTGCTGTGGAGAAGTCCTTCACTGGCCACGCAACACCAATCCATGTAATCAAAAACACTTGGTCACAAACACAGAAGTCAGAATGTGAACTTCATCAGTGCACTTTAAATGCAGATGTTGCATTCCGAAGTGGTATTTTACCCTATGAGTGCCATCATATTCTGTCTTTGTCCTTCTGTCCTCCTGAAAATGAGTCAAATGTCATCTTAACTAAAGAAGAGCTGGATGTAATGGTGCAACATCACTGGTTTGGTGAAAAACGAAAACAGGAACTTTTGAAGAAGCAAGAAGAAGCAAAAGTGGACAATGCACCCCTGTCAGTTCTTCTTCACATTGGAGGGCCACAGACAAAGCTGCATGTCTCAGTTTATGAACCTTCTGTGTCTTATTACAGCAAGCTTGGAAGAGTAGTTGTTTACTACAGTAAGAAGAAGAACACATGGCATTGCCCCTGTACTGGATCCAAAAGATCATGCATCCACAAAGCTGTAGCCAAGTGGCATCTATTTGAGAAAGAAAAGAGTCTGTTCAGCGGAGTTAAAACAAATGAAGACGACCCTTCACCCCATAAAAGTAAAGTCCCTGATGCCAGCAGTGAAAATGACCCAGTCAATGACAAGGCTGTTGAAAATATATTGAAATATATTATGTCCAACAAAAAAATACCACCCGAACTCCCTCAAACTGTGGTTGCACACTCCAAAAGTGCAAAGGATTCATTTGGATTTCCAAAACATCTGATTCCAACTGAACTGACTTGCAAAGAATGCAATGACCAAAATGTCCTTGGTGCCCCTCAACTGATCACCAGTAAAGCAAAGATTTTGACGTACTCTGGAATCGTTCAAGGTCAGTAATGCTGTTTGCAAGCTATTACGTATACTGTTGTAGGAGATATGTTTGCTTTTAGTATCACTGCAACACTATTTACAAGATGTATTTTTGCATTTGTTTTTTTTTTCTACAATTACATTTAGGAATATCAACATACACGAAGACATGCCCCAGTTGCTGTATGGCGTACCGGTATCAGGAGTGGGAAGATGGTATCCACAATTTTGATAACCATATCCTGCTTTCACTACATTTGTGCCTTACTTTGCGAAATGCAATACAGGTAATCTTATTTGAATTATGTTTAATATAAGTATTTTCTTATTAGCATACACTGTATATACAGAATCAATAAAGATTATTTTATATGCTGAAAGCAAACGGGAAATGTAAGACTCAGCTGTAGATGTCATGTTGAAAATGTTTCCTCATTTATGCTTCCCTATTTTTCCAGAACCATATAGCGGTTAGCCGAGTGATTGGGGTGATTGAGGCAACTGAGGGAGAGACTTTTCCCAAAAAGGAGAGGGTGCTACAGGCATTCTGTATCTGTCTTTTGAAGCCCTCTGTGATCATGATTATCTGTATGCTTGTGTGTCGTGTGGATACCACCCTGTAACAGTAATCATGGATCTTCATAAAAAAGGTGTCTTCAGCATGCCAGGTAAAAAGCTTTGAAATATCAGTTTAATGAGAATTTGCCCCATACAGGACAACAGATGTCCTGATGAAAATGACTCAAAGTTTTGAGTGTATTTTGTTAGTTTTTCCATGTCATTATTTTATCCTTTACATATTTTCAGTTAGTGAAATCCCAAATCCACCTCAGCAGTATGATGGTACGGTCAACGTAAGAGACTTCTGGGATGCAGTGACCATGGAAATCCTCAGTCGTGGGTTCTATCCTTGTAAGTAGACAATAGTCTGACTCTGCAGAAATGTATTTATGTAAAATCTTTGAATACATTTTCACTATTATTACCGGTAGTTAATGCAGCTTTAAAGTTGTAAGTTCTTTAAACTACCATACTTTTTTTTTTTTTTGTTCTTCATGTCTGTTTTTTAGGTGCAAGTAAACCGACTGACAGAAGCGAGGCTGCAATTCTGTGCCATCGGCCCTTCTGACCACCACCAACATTCACACACAGTCACACTCACATGTTGGGTGAAGTGTCTTGCCCAAGGACACAACGACAATCTAACCCAGCCAGAGCTGGGGATCGAACCGGTGACCCTCCGGTTACCAGACCGGCCACTCTCCCAACTGAGCTAGTGCTGCCCCAAATGTTTCCAAATGGAAACATTGAGGTTGCTATGGTGATATTTATGTTCAGTTCAGGTTTCTTTTTTAACTTTGGTCCCTTTATCTTTGGTTCAGTGTTTTAAAGTTTGCCATGAAATTCCACAAGTATCAATTGGCATCTTATTCATTAAAGTATCGAACTGAACAGAGACAAAGATATTCACAAGATGCATGTTCTAAGACTTTCTATTACTAATGTGTTTTTCCCCATTAATGTTCTTGGCCAGCATGTTTGGGAGAGTTATTCAGTGTTCAGTCAAAAGTTGGTGGTCCTGCATGTTCATTAACAAGTAACCAGTTTGATGATGTTTCACTTTGTAATTTTTTTGGACATTCTTATTTTAAATGTGTGTGTTATGTGTCATTCAGACAAGTTGCACAGCAGATATCTCCTGGACTTTGGAGGCAGTTTGGTGCCAATGACATTCACGTTAGTACTTATGATATACACATTTGTCTGCTTATTTTTGCACAAATAAATATGTGAGCAGAAAACAGATATTTTTCTTTTTGGTGTTTTAGGGAATACCAAAACAAGGGGCCTCAAACAACTGTGGGGTGTTTGTGCTCATGGTAATTTCAGAAAGTCATTTATTCTTCTTTTACAGTTTAGCAACTGAAATGACTACTGTGATGAAAATGTCTGTTTACTCTTCTCTCAACAGTATGCACTGTACTTTGTCATGGAGTCCACTGTTTTGACTTCTCTGAGGTAGGATATGTAGATCTATTGAACTAAACGAGCTCATGCTTTTACATTTCAGAATATTCTGTTGAGTCTGGTTTGTATAGGTGAATGAGCCGTGTGTGTGCGTGCGTGCGTGTGTCCATTTTGCTTAATTTTTAATATACTTTTACCTTAAACAGGCAGACATGGGGCATTTGAGGAAATGGTGGTGCATGCTTCTCCTGGAAAACTATCCCTTGCCGTAAGTATTAGTAGGCCAAAATTTGAGTAGATGTTGACCTAAATATTCACCATTTTGTCCTCAAACAAAAATGTTTCTGAAGTTACATTGCACGTTTCGTCCACTACAGTTTGGGAGAAAAGAAATCCACTAAAAGACACAGGGAAAATGATGACAGCATCAGGGTAAGAAATAAGTCTTTGCTTGTTTGTTCCTATTTTTTAAATAAACAAAACAAAGGTATACTTAGAAATCTTTTTGAAAACTACAGTTGTTTTTTGGACTTACCATTTTCTGTCCTTTTAGTTAGATGCAATATTTATAATCGGATAAATTTCCCCCTTTTTGTATTTCCTTTTTATAGGACGAGCCAACTAAAAAGATCAGAACAGTGGAGGAAGTGTTGGTAAGACTCTATTTAAATCTCAAAGATCTCCGACAACCAGCCCCACAACTATTTAGCCATCTGTTGAAGATCAAAATGGAGCATCTGAAAAGTCTATTTTAATAAATACAGTGAAAACGCTATTGACTGGCCATTTTTGTAATTTGCGATATTAATAACTACTTCAAATCTTGAGAGGTTATAAAATCATTAGCTGTCTCTCAAGCCAACCAACCAGAAGACTGTTTTGCTTTGACAATATGCATTTTTCTATTCATATGTCAATTTCCTATCAGAATAACATCCTGCCTTGTTTTGATAGTATGACGATCCACTACAGGACTACTAAAAGGAGTAACAGCTGGACAATGTACTGCATGGAAGATTGCAGGATGCTGGGAAGACAAACTGAATGTTTCCATTCGAAGTAAAGAATAAATACTAAAGGAAAAGAACATTTTCACAAAGCCTCCCACTGTGAATTTTTTTCAGTTATTTTACTCATAAATGCATATACTGTGTATAATAAAGTTATTAAGTTTATTCACTCATATACTGTGTGTGAGAAATAAGTAAATAATCTTGTAAAAGGCTTATTTATATACTTTAATAAATATTGTAAAAAACATTCCATATGTGATAAATATAAATGTGTGTGTGTGTGTGTGTGTGTGTGTGTGTGTGTGTGTGTGTGTGTGTGTGTGTTTATAATCATACTATAAGTAAGTTCTCATCATGTTAAGAGTTCATCTTTTTGTCCAGATGGTGGTGTTTGCAAGTTTGTTTGTTTTTTTATTAACAAAATCAACACAGTATTACAATTCTAAATGTCCTTACAAAGAACAAATAGAAACAAAGATAAGAACTGAGCATTAACAATCAGCAAAAGAATACAGAAAAAGGAACTTGATATGCACATTCTCCAATTTTGAGGGAGTAGTCATCTATAGACAAACTACAATCTGAAATAAGTTTAGTCACATATTCCAGTAACATGTAGGTTTGGTAGCTTCACATTTTTTTCAAAGCACTCTCAAACAATTTCAATTTGTAAATGCTTGAAAATTTGGGGGAAATTTTTATGAAACGACATTTATGAATGACACATTTAGTCAATATAATCAGAGCATTTACAGTAAATCTATTTATTCTATCTTCCAAATGTAAACTGAATAACATTTCCAAAGGTTAAATTTGGGCATATTACATTTTTAATGGTTATCCAGCGCTGGAAATGAAACCAGAAATCTTTAGTTGCATCGCATAAATTAAAAAGGTGTTAAACTGTCTCAATGTCAGAATCAGAGAAGATTATTGCTAATATTGAATCTGGTATTTAAAATATCTTTCGATGCATAGATTGCATTTAACACCTTAAAATGAATTTATTTAGCTTTGGGAGGAACTGGTAAAGAAAGATACAGAATCAAAAAGTTAGGAGTATATTCTTGAAGAAGATGTTTTCTGTTTTACTGAGCAGGGAAGTTATATTTAGTAAAACTTGTCCTCACAAATTTATTATTACATTTCTCGTCCACAACTTGACAACCTTCAATTATCAAGGGTGGCTTTCTAACTATATTTGATGAATACATTAAAGCAGAAGAGAAGTTTTATTTATGTAGCGCCTTTCAAGATAAGGATAACAAGGTGCTTAACAAAAATTACATTGAAATTAAAAAGCAAACAATATAACAATTTCATATAAAAGCAAATGAGATAAAGATGAAAAATCTATACAAATGTACACAGAGCTTTTCTTTGCAGGATGAGGAGCAGAAATGACACATTTAGCATTGCTCCCCTGGAAAGTTACATAAGCAAACCTCAGTTGAATCATTGTCAAAGGAATAGCTTTCATAACTTTTTTTAACTTGCCCATACACACCAAGTTATAGGCTACTCGAGTGATTATAAGCCAAAGGATTCCCATTACTATCTAATAAATGTAGCGTAATATAACCTGTTTTTATTGTTATAATACGGACACACTTCTGCAAGGTTATCAGCTTAGTTTCTGTCGGTTTTATGCTAGCGATGCAAAGCTACCTTCACTTAAATAACTGTTATGCAGGATATCTTAGGTTCTTTTGATTCAAAGGGAAGACCTACATACGTTATATTTGGAAGTTATAACCCAGAACCAGACTTAGACTACACTTATTTTATTAAAGAAACAGATTGAACGAACAGACAGAGATGAGGTAGATGGTGCATCTTAAGAGATTCTTCTGATGTTATTAAGCTGAGAGTTAATGACGAGAGCCCGTGAGATATTAAATATCTCTAGGGAGTCTGAGCTAGGGGAGCTGAGACTAAGTTGACAGGAGTGTTATTTATCAAGAGCCTCAGTTTACCAGATCGGAGTTGATACCTCGCTGAAACCGCTCCAAGATCGCCTCGGCGTGGTAGGTGGAGGTTCGTCTGTGGGTTCGTTGGTTTGACGAACCTCGGATTATCCCCTGTGGCCCGGAGGCTGTCCAAGGCACGGAAGCGTCTGAATGAGTCGGTCAGCAGCTCCATGATCGGCTGGTGGAAGAGGCTAGCATGTTCTTCCCCATGGCAGGTGAACAGAAGCAGACGGATGGTGTCTGGCTTCTAGCCGGAGAAAATTGTCCTCGACTGTTTGGGGCTAGAACCCAAACGGGCAGTCGGCAACTGAGCGTATCGTGTAGCTGAGGAACGATCGCTTCTCGTCTCGTTGCTGGCTGAACGAGAACTGGACTAGCTTCCAGGCAGGAAGTCTGACGGTGGAAACTTTTGGACGCGTGGCCCAATGGGAAGGAGTTACCAAGTCACGTGGTTCTCGTCATTAAGGAAGCCCAGGAACTTAGATGGATTATTAATATGCTTTAACCTTTTAGCAAAAGTAGAAACATGAAATAATACTGATGCAACATCAACATTCATTAATACTGGAAGAAAATGAATTAATCATATTAAGACATTTCTGGACAGTGGATTAAAGGTAGTGTCTTTTTAGAATGAGACATCAAAGAGTCTTTGAGTTTAATTATTAACTAAAGAACGTCTGAGTCTTCCGACACGACCGGGTCCTGGAAGGAATGTTGATTCAGGTTACAACATAATAAAAGAGTCATTTTAATCCAAGTTATTGGGACAAAAGATGAGTTATTGTATTGATGAACCAAGAGGTCAGAATTCAGAGATAGTAACGCCTTTGCCGGCGCTACATAAATGTAAAATTGACCAAATTGTCTGATTCATCCAGTCTTTTTGAAAAAAATGATTTCCTGTTCATTAAAATGCACCTATACTCCAAATTGCATTGGTGTGAGGAGAAAATTTGGGATTATAAATCATTTTCCAAGATAAAAAGTAATGGAGAACTTGGACAGCCTTGGTGAATACCTCTTTGTACTTCGATCATTATGTGATTTTAATGATATTTTTAATTTGTTTTTAAAGTTTCTTTACAGTGCCTTTGGTTCTTTGTCTATTAATCATGTTTAATTCTGTTTTTGTGAAGCACCTGTTGATCCATGTCTGTGAAAGGTCTATGTAAATAAACTTTACTTAATTACTACTTACTCTTTGAACATTGAACCTTTTAGTTGTCCCAAATGGCAAAGAGACAGAACTATTAATATCTGAATACAAAACTGAAATAAAATCTCTGAATTTCTCTCCAAATCCAAAATGTTCTAACGCCTTTAGAATGAAGCCATGTTCTACCATATCAAATGCCTTATAAAAATCTAAAAAAGAATGAGTCCATCATCTTCAATCAGGTGGCTGTAGTCCAGTAAATCCAACACTAGCATAGATAATTACATAACTAGATAATTCCCCTCTGTTTGCCATCACATATCAAGTTCTTTCTATCAGAGTCAAGTCATTTTACTTGACCAGACCTGATCAATTCTCTGATGCGTGCGCCGTGCGCGCACTCTCTGATGGAAAACCAGACTCGTCTATTTCTGTCTAAGACGTGTTGTGTGTTGAACTTTTATATGAGCTAATGGTCATTAATATTAACGATGTTCAGTCAGGAGCGCAAAGAGCAGCCATCACCTTGATCGTCATGCCTCGGCTGCAGCTCGGTCTGATGAGAGGAAGAAACCGGGTCATTGCTTTGTCTGACCCATGACATGAGAGCAGGGCAGGATTATGATTGCCGGGGCCCCTGGGAACCAAATATTTAAGGGCCCCCCCACCCCACCCTCAATGGGAATATTAGGAATTATGTCAATTAAGTTCAAATGATTTGTGGTCCCCCCCCCCCACACACACACACACACTGCAGAAATGAACAACAATATAGTATTTGGCAGTAGGTTTCTTACCTCTTTTGTATGTTGATTAGAATTGCAACAATACTGGACTAATATTATCAGGAATGTTCTACAGAAAATGTAATAAAGACACTGAACGCTCTAAAACAGAACTCACCAACCTTTTCTAAGCTAAGATCAGTCTTTAACTGAGGGCTGAGATCTACCATTTAAAATAGTCATTTATAAAACTCTGAAAATCAAATTGTGAAAAATGTTTCTTTATTAACCAAGTTAATTTTAACAACTGTAATTCAGATTATTATTTGCTTGTTGTCAGAGGATGATGTCAACTGAAATATGACATCACTCTCCTAAAATCTACAAAAAGACAACATTGATCAGAGACAGCTGTAAATAAAGCTGATCAATTTAACACTGAATCATTTTAAAATGTCAATAAAACAGGAACCAGTCAGTATTTTAAACCCAGACTGCTGCTGGTCCTCAGCCAGTCAGAACTTCTGAGAAACATCAAGTCTTCATCCTGATGCTTCTGGTTTACAGTTCATCTGACAACCTGAACTCAGTCATGTCTTTTGTTAAGGGACAGTATGAGCTGAACTTTGACCTCTTCAATCAGACAAAAACACATGAACCAGCTTGACTCCAGTAACTAACCAGGTGAACTAGTTCACATTGTTTCCACTAACAAGTTCAGAACAAGGAAAAAAAAACTGTTTTTTGAAAAAAACAATAATAATGCATCAGTTTTATATAGCGCTTTTCTAGGTCACTCAAAGACGCTTTTACAGAGTTGCATTATTCATTCACACAGTCATTCTCACTGGTGGTGGTAAACTACGACTATAGTGTCTGTAGCCACAGCTGCCCTCGGGCAGACTGACAGAGGCGAGGCTGCCATTCTGCGCCATCGGCCCTTCTGACCACCACCAACATTCACATGCAGTCACACTCACATTCACACAGGCAAGTTGGGTGAAGTGTCTTGCCCAAGGACACAACGACAATCTAACCCAGCCAGAGCTGGGGATTGAGCCGGTGACCCTCTGGTTACCAGACCGGCCACTCTCCCAACTGAGCTAGTGCCGCCCCAAATATATCCCAACATATCTGAATCCAAACCCATTCAGGTCTTTGTTGCTCAGTGACAGAAGTTTTGATCTGTGCCGAGCTGACAACCAGCGCTCTAGTTAAAAATATCAGCTTCAGCTCAGCGCAGCGATGCTGCATCTGGCATGCGTGTCGAGTGTTGAGCCAAACGAGCCAAACGCACAGAGCAGGACGCACAGAGCGCAAACGCTCCATCTTGGAGACTGAGCTCCGTGCGTAACGCAATCACCTGGCCTCAGCGTGTTCACGTTCCTGTGATACGGAGGAGTCAGTCAGTGACCAAGTTGATATTTTAACCAGGACGGCAAGTTCGGTGTTGCGCTGCGCCTCCTCAGTTTGGCGCAGCTGTCATTAAACAAACGCACTTTGGATGTGACGCGCTGTTTCCACTGGCTCCTATATAAATTAATACACAAGCTTTGGGTAATGACTGAAAGAAGGGGATGAAGCCGAAATGAGTTTTCCCCAGATAGGGTGAGGAGCTCGGAGCTTCATGAGGGACTCCGTTAGAACCACTGATCCTCCAGAGGAGCCAGTGGAGGTGATTCGGGCTGCCGGCTGATAGTGGCTGGGGATGAGAGCTGGGGAAAGTTTAATTTAAGCATCAGATTGACATCTTGTGTCTTCTTTCTGCTGATTCAGAAAATTATCCAGTATTGTACTTCCTAATATTGGACGTAATATTGGACATCCCCCCCACACCAGCAGCAGGTTCTCCCTACCTGAGTAAAATTTATTTGATTGAATTAAAATATATTTTTTTCATGTCTTTTTTCATTTCTTCTTTCATTTCATGTCTTTTATCATTTCTTCTTTCATTTCATGTCTTTTTTCATTTCATTCATTCATGTCACTTTTGCACGAGCTCTGATATACACTCCTCTTTGTTAGTTTCTACATGAGTGAGTCAGACGGACTGACTCCGCCGTCCAACTCCGCCCACTCACTGACCACCCCCACTGGATATCCATCACCGCCCTATATCCGAGCACTCCCCCTCCGCAGCCGGGTGTACTTGTCTTCCTGGGGTGTCCGTGCCCTGGGTGGCCTCCGGGCATCTGGGGATCAGACCTCTTTCGCTTCCTCTATGGGTCTTGGGGGCAGGTCAGTGGCTCCTCAAACTTATTATTGAATATTACTATGGAAAAACCTTATATACACAAGCGCGCATATACACACACAGGTGATCACATTTTATGTTCACATAAAGACGGACTCAGGTGTTTTCAGACACATTGGGGCTGTGGTTGACACTGAACTCATCTTGAATTAGTCATTACCGTTACAGTTTAAGGATATCACAACTGTTGTGTATTCATATGCTGTTTGTTGCTGTTGTGTCTTTTCTCCCTGTTTTGTTTGTGCTTTATTTGCAGGTCTAGAAGTGGATTCTTCATGTCTCTTGTTCTCTTCTCTTTTTCTGTTAACTTTCTCCCCGACCCTTCTTTTTGTACCCTTCTTCTTTCCATTGGGATTCAAATCAAACCAAAAAACAATTCCAATGAAGTTTTTTTTAATATATTTAAATATAAGTCAGGTGGAGCATTATAGCAGTGGCTGTAACGCCTGGAACAGCAAATCTGTTGGGCTTGTTCCTGGCACTCAGACATCTATTCTGTCTGAGATACAGCTGGACAGGACACGGGGAAAAAATAAATAAATACAAAATCGGAAGTAAACACAGCTCAAGACAATGGGGATTGGTCAAAACTAATCTTAGTGGTAGTGATTGGTCAAAGAAAAAAGTAAAATATGGCAAACAGTATGATGATTGCTCAAATTTGGTGAAACATTGCGATGAAAATTGCAAGGCCGCAAAAAATTTGCAGCTAATAGTTGAATTTGCGTTAATAGTTGCAACATCACAACTTCCTGAAGGGACTGAATGGTTTCAAGTTTTAACAAGGTGCTCATTAATCTCTGGTTTGAAATTTACTTGACTTCTTATGACTTTGAGGTTGAGAAAATCAGAAAAAAGTCTGAAACCCGTTTGACCTAAACTGTATTTGGAACAATTTCCCCACATTCAGTTGTTTGTATGTCCCAACACACTCAAGCACTTGACTTTTAGGTGGTTTCCTCACTGCTGTATGAGGAAGTTCTAGGTTCTAGGTTGTGAATAGTGTTGGGAATGCAAAGAAAGAAACCTGGAAAGAGATAAAGTTACAGGAGTGTTCGGTTTATTATGAACTCAATCAGCTTCACTCAAACAACTAAAACAGCTTTCAGAAACAACATGAATGTACAGCCAAATGTCTCCTGCTGTGATTTAAAGACAATAGGCTATCCCTAGACAGTTTTACACTGTATGTTCTGAGTTTATAAAATAAAAGTTGAAGAGTTTCTTGCGTAGCTGATTGAACTCAAAGGACATGGGACTTCTGTGGGACTTGTATTCATAAATCTTTTTCCTTACTGTTGCTACATCTGTACAGGAAGTGGACAAATTCCTTTTCATGGTCCCAGAAAGAGTGTTTCTTTGACGTTTAAAAACGACCTTGACATGCTCTCTTCTGACACCAGCTTTCAGAACCTCAGTGGTTCCTACCTTGTGGCCAGGAGCTTCTGCTTTCCCATCCTTCCCCTTCCCAGCTGCACAAACCAATGAAACCAAAGAGGAGTGTTTAGTACCTAGACTTTACTCTGTTTGTGTGACTGAACGCCAGCTGAACTTGGACCACAGTGTTGCTGGCTTTTGGTGTGAGTGCACTTGATGGATCAGTCCCTTATGTACTCATGAATGCAGCCTGGAAGCGTGTTCAAAAAGGGGCTTGTTTTTATTTATGAAAAATATGTTTCCAGTTCTGCTTTTTTCTCTGGCAAAGACTAATGTGATGCAATGTTTCTTCGTCAGTTCTGGTTCAGAGAACGACTCTGGAAAATAATTAGGAGCAAACGACTCCCTCGGACAAACAACAGTTCAAGTGGAGTCACTTTGGAGAAAAGATTTAACATGGGTTTGAGTCCAGAAATAACAATCTGAGCAACAGAGTAGAAGCAACAGTCCAAAGCAAGTGGATCGTACACAAAAATACCACACTCTGCTCAGCTGGGCTCAAATATTAGCACGATTCTGTTGAAAATAAAAAACTTAGTTTTGTATTCTAACGTTTACATACTGACATAGATTCATTCATATATATTAAGGAAGATTTATTTAGTGTCTATTTAAAGACACTAAATCATGTTATTTCCATTTTTTCCCTCTTTAACAGGAAGTTGTTAAGAACTTTAGAACTCAGTGTTTTTAAAAAGTGCAACAGTTCTTTTGTTTTCCATTTTTATATTAGTCATTTGAAATCAGAATTATGGGACACCTCCACCATCTTGTGCAGCTCATAAATGTACATTTTTATTCTGAGAATAATGACTTAAAATGAAAGATATAAGAAATCTAAGATATAAGATCATAAGAAATCTGAGCAAACTTGTTCTTTATTACAATCATCAATCTGGTGACCGTTTCTCTAAACAAGGATGAAACAGTTTTGTTTACTGTGGTAAAATGTCCAACAGTTAAAATCTAAAATGATTTACCATTGAAACCAGTGACCATCTTGCCCTCCATTCAGGTCTTCCTCCATTCCCCTCGCCCATGGTGTCCCACAGGGTTCAGTGGTGGGGCCGCTGTAGCTCCTGCTTTATCTGCTCTCCTGAGCTCTTTAAAGGACATCTACTACCTCTATGCTGATGCCATTCAACTGTACATCTCCTTTAAGCCCCATGAGATGTCTAAATTACAGTTGCTGACATGTTTAGACTGCATTAAAAACTGGATGCTAGGAACTTTCTACCATTAAGTGAATCAGAAACTGAAATCCTCTGAAGAACACTTTGCTGGACCGGTTCCAGTTGGTCCAGAATGCACTAGGCTTGTGACTAAGTTCTCCAAATCCACCCATGTCACCCCACTACTTCACCAGCTACCCATAAATTCCAGATTAAATTCAAGCTCCTGGTTCTGGTTTATCATCAACACGATCAACCACCCATCTAAGTAAGTAAGTAAGTAAAGTTTATTTATATAGCGCCTTTCACAGATATACATCACAAAGCGCTTTACAATATAAACAAAAACAAAACAGAGAAAACATTAAAAATAAAAAACAAAACAGAGATTTGGGGGTACCAGATACAATATTTGGGCAAGATTTGGGGTACCATCAGGGGATCTACATTGTAAATTATGAGATAAAGTGGGACATTGGCTTGTGTAAGGAACTAAAGTCTTGGGCAAAGTTTGCCCCAAAAATATTGGGGCAAACTTCAATACAATATTTGGGCCAAAAATAAAGATGGGAGCAGAAGAAAATGTAAACAAAAAGGGAGGGAGGGAGGGAGTAGCATTTTACACACAGTCACAGCAACTGAAAAACACATCAAGGAGGGTGGGGGGGTAAGGATCTCTAGCAGCAGCAAGGACACGGCACAGCTGACCGACCTTCACTCCCAGTAGGGGGGGGGGAGTTAGGGTGAGAGAGCGTAGAGAAGGGGGGGGGGGGCGCTGAGCAGTCGCTTCATTCACTCTGTTGAGTAGGAGATTGTCTACAGTGATTTTCTCCACCCATGTACACTAGCAGGTTCCTAAGGTCTGGCTATCAGAGCCTCCTGCTTGTGAGACGCACCAGGCTGCAAACCAAAGGTGACCGAGCATTTGCTGCTGTGGCCCCCAGACTTTGGAACTCTCTCCCCCTGAGCCTGAGATCACTGACTCAGTGGACTGAAATGAGCTTTTCATGAACTCCTGTGAATTACTGTAGCTATATTGCTCCGATGTCTCCTATTCTGCTTCTCGTCCTGTTTGAGCTTCATGTACTGTTAAAATTAGGCTGACATAAAAACATAAGATAATCAGAAATACAAATTTAATCAGAACATTTCCCCATACATAATATTAAATATCTCCAAGTCATTCACACACTGATGGCAGGGAACTACATTGTAGCCACAGTGTCATGGTAGGAGTAAGTTTCCTAACCCACATGCAGAATCAACTCGCTGGAGACAAGAATATGGTTAAAGTTATTTTATTTAAAAAAGGTGTTGACGCTGAGAGCGGAACCGGGTTCAGGGGGACCGACTGGATCTATGGAGACAGGGGAGCAATTAGACTTAGACGAGGAAAGGACTTGAAGATAGAGGAGAGGTGAGATGAGATGTTCTTACTGCACAGGAGTATTCTTTCAGGTGTTTGAGAGCAGGTAGTCCTGGTGGTGGGGGAGTGCTGAGCGGAGTCAGGGAGAGCAGGCAGCAGGGCCGGATCTAGCCAGCCCAACTAAGGGGGGCAGGTAGAATATCAGGGGGGTGCGAGTCTGGACACGCTAAGATTTTTTTTGTCATCAACCCCCCCCCCCCCCCCCCCCCCCCCCCCCCCATCCCTTAAATACATAAAAAACTACACCATCATCATATC
The DNA here is from genome assembly GCA_006937965.1 of Callopanchax toddi. Taxonomy (NCBI): domain Eukaryota; kingdom Metazoa; phylum Chordata; class Actinopteri; order Cyprinodontiformes; family Nothobranchiidae; genus Callopanchax; species Callopanchax toddi. Next base: position 146,505 of record SSNR01000630.1, on the reverse strand, counting down.
AGTTCCACTGTCCATATATTTATTTTCATATTTGATCCCTACCCTCTGCATTTACCCGGGCTTGGGACCAGCACAAGTAGGACACTGGCTGATGCCCTGTTGAGGCTGCAGTCATCTGTTTATTTTTTTGTTATATTTTTGTTTTTTTGGTTCTTTTTGTGTTTGTTTTTCTTTCTGTGTCATTTCGTTTGTCTTTTATTTTTATCTTCATTTTGATTTTTTAATCTTATCTATTTAACCCTTCTTTTAGTCTTTTAGATTGTTTTTTACTTTTATTTTTTTAATCTAGCTTATCTGTTGAACCTTTCTATTTTGTCTTTTAGATTATATTTATCTTTTTTAATCTATTTTAATTTGCATTGAACTTTTGTGTTTTATATTACTTTTTATCTTTTTATTTCTTCCATCTTATCTATATATTGAACCTCTCTTTTTTGTCTTTTACTTAATTTTTTATTTTTATTCATATATCCTTTATCCATTTTCTATTGTTTATGGTATTTCTATCTTTTTTTTGGTATATTTGTTGTTTTTATTTCTTTATGACTTATATAAACAGGGGAGCACACAATTTTTCATCCCATGTTCTCAAGGGAGAACCTGGCGCT
>SSNR01000630.1:38812-143775 GCA_006937965.1 Callopanchax toddi | reverse complement strand
GGAGGGATCGTTTCAACAAGCATTTCATGGTTTAACCAGTCTGATTATTAATCACATGTTGAAATATTGTAGAAGATAATGTTCTGAAAGATTTCCTCAACACCACCTCACAGATAAATGAATATATAAATAATTCAGCCCGAACCTGACAAGACCTGAATGTCTCTGCGAGCTGACTCGAGCACGGTGAAGCCGGAAGGTAAAAACAACAAACCAGAGAGAGGATGATGATTATGAAGTGGACAGGTCAATGCCCCCACAGCCAATGGTGTGGTGACGGAGGACCGCTGCTGTGTTGTTCCCGTACCCCTGACAGGACAGAGGCTCCCTGCTCTCCCCTCAGTGACTCCCAGCGGCGGCATGGCTGACACGCAGACCCGAGGTCGAACCAGGCGGCGTCATCCCGCAGCTACGCCTGGGTTAATCTCTCCTACACCGATTTGATAATCAAAGCCTTCCTCTACAACACCTCACAGGTAAATAAATCCGTGGAATCGATGACGCACGACCCGCATGAAACGCCGACACCGGACCGGAGTAGCCTACGCCCATGAGCTAGCTGCTATCCTAGCCGCAATGTTTTGCACCAGGCGCCAGCCAAACGAAACCAAAAGCCCATTAGATCTGCGCCGGTCCACAAGGGACCCGGGGGTTTTGTTCACCAGCAGACCCTAAAGTCTCGTCCGGTTCGCGCTGAATTACATGGTTCATTTTATTCTGCTCTCACACACCTGAAACACACACCTGTATGCTCAGACAGCTGAGAGAGAGGCAGAGAGAAAAAGATAGACTGTTTATGAACTTATAATATTTATACATTCAAAAGAAATGTAAATACAACAACAACAACTTGTCTGACAGATTTTTAGCTGAAAGCTGTCGCAGACTGGGCTGGAAATAGTTCAGGTGTGAGATGATTTACGACAGTAAAACTGAAACTTTCAACCATAGCCTCCTACTGCCCCCTACTGGTTAAAAGTCGCTCAGTGTTGCTTTAAAACATCCAATCCTTTCACAGTAATACACATACTGGACTTAAAATCACTGACACACACACACACACACACACACACACACACACACACACACACACACACACACACACACACACACACACACACACACACACACACATACGCATATAGTTTTAAGCACAGAACATAAGGATTAATTGCACACAGGTCACTGTATAGCAGATATTGAGTGTACATACTCTTTCCAGCTGGAGTATTAACCTTTACATTTCATTAGTATTACCATTATAATTTTTCATTATTATTTATTTGATTGTCTTTGTTTTCTCTAGAATAGTTCAATGTTTTCTTGCCCTGCTAGTGTGGTTTGTTCATTACTGTTGCACCCCCCCCCCCCCACCACCACCACTTTGTACATCTTGAAGTCTCTCTCTTTGTCTAGACATTTTTTTGTGTGTTTTCTTGTTGCTTGTCACTTTCCTCCCTGCCTGTCCACTCTGTTGCCTGAAGCAGAGACAGTCTGTCATGCCACAATTTCAATAAACCTGTGTTTCAAGTACACTCTGCTCTGACATAGCCAGCCTCAGAACAGGACAAGTGAAAAAGAAAAAATACCGTAAAAAATCAAAAGTCTCTGAATGTCTCTGCTTATAAGAACACTACAGATTTGATGCTGGGTGCATTGTGTTTTTGTCCTGCAGACTTTAATCAGCCAGTTATTATTATAAACCAGTTGCTGATGTCTTTGCTAAAGTTGATGGATTAAATATGTTACTGAGTAAAATGAGGAATACTACTACTTCTACCAAAACAACTAGTAATTTTTATTAACAATAATAACGCATTTAGACAGCTGGAAAACCCAGTAACACAACCACCTGCAACGTTTCTAAAGGAAGACACTTAAAATGATCCAAACTCTCCCTTTGATAGCTTAGTCACCTAATGGCTAAGCAAACAGAACATTTGTGTTCTGCTTCATGTTTTTCTGCTGTTAAAGTCACTTCACTTTCACACCCCTGACAGGCTCAGACATGCCACAAAGTGAACTTAGGCACCAGGTTAACAGTTTGAAGGAACATATCATTTATGATGAGACTGAAAGATGATCATCTCTCATCACCTCCCTAACATCCTGATTATTTGTTGTCATTCGTCCTTAAAGCTCGAATAAATACACACATCACTCACAATTACATCTTCCAGAAGCCATGAAACTCTTCTAATTATTTTAACATGAGGTTAAATTCAGCTGTTTATGACCATTTTTTTAATAATAAAGCCACTATGCTATGATGCTTGTCTCTTCAGAAGGTGGGGAAATAAACATTTTTAATGGACAAATTCAAGTTTGTCATTTAGTTTTGGTTTAAAGGCTTTTCTACACAGAAAGCCTCAGGTTATAATGGCTGAAATTCAAAAAGCTCATACTTCAGGAGGCAGAATGAGTGATCGGTTGTTTTGACCTGAGTAACTGCATTTTGTAACGTTTCTCTCAACAGCGTTAGCTACATGTGTCAGCTTGTATCAAATGGAGAACTTGGCTGCTGTGCAGATTTTTCCCACATTTGCATCATGAATCACACTTGTGAGGCTGGTATGTGGGTGTGAGTTTCTTTGATTCAGTCCAGGTGTGTTGATGAACAAACAACAGAGTGTGTGTGTGCATGTGTGCTTGTGTGGGCAGGACAGTGTTGTTAATGAAGATCTGGGTGTCCTCAGTTCCTCACTCTGCTGTCTTAGTACAAACATTAACAGCAAACCCCCCAAAAAGGCAAACTATCCACTCTTCTGAATGCATGACAAAGCTCTTTCTCGTCATAAACTGTCTTCCCTCCCACTCTGTGCGTGTATGTGTGGGAATCCGAACAGGACCCGAGTCACAGTTCAGGGGCTCTAAGGTTACTAATAGCCTACACCAATAGATTTGTGATCCACGTCTTGCCCTTTATGGCGCTCTTCCCTACAGCCAGTGCAGAATGCCTCCCCCCCTCTGGTGGGGAGCATGGGCCTGGCCAGCCCTGTCCCGGGAGGACGTAACAGGAGGCCTATCGGAGTGCCGTACTGTTCTGTAATACTCCTGTGAAAGGTCTTTCAGGCCGCCTCCCAATATTGATTTTTCTGGGCAGGAGGGAAAGTGAGAAGGCCCCCCTCAGAAGCATGGGAGCTGAGGAGGAGGAAGAGGAGGATACAGGTAGAGATAGAAAGTTATGTGGGGGTGGTGGAGGGTGCAGGGCTGTAGGAGACAGGAGAGGATCACGACTCATTTGCACATTGATCTCTTACTGGGTGCTACTGGTTTATTTAATCAAACACATCCTCTTCCATTTGTTGTCACTGCAGATGAATCTCCTCTGATGGAAATCGGACAGGTTACAGAATATAACCTGTAATTAGCTCTATTCTTCAGCCACCATCAGGCTCATTTACATCTGCAGTAGCAACAACTCAAATCTTATGATTCTTGTTTTTCACATGCTTGTTTTTTTACACAACAGCTGTTGCGTCTGACTTTTAGGCTGCTGGCGTTCACCGTCAGTGTCCTCAGATCACGTTTTGTTTTTAAGATAAATTCAGTAAACTCTTGTTATTTTTCTGACCTCCTCAGTAAATTCTCCTGGTTCCACGTCTGTGGAAGGAGGAGGAAAAAGATAAATGAGGAAAACAAAGAGGAAAAGAGAATTCACATTGTTCTTACAAAAACAAACATCCAGATCATTTGAATTCCAAATCCCAATCTCCTGTGTTTGTATTCTTAAAAAAAAAGAACACTCCAGTTCTTTAACACAAACTGAATACGTTTTTATTACTTTTAACAAAAAATAGGAGGAATTTATTAATAAAGTGAGTCCCTAAATATTTCCTCCATCAACAGCCATCATTTCTAACGTTTAATTAAATGTCTCGATTACTGTAATTTACCAAACCTTAAAGTGCCCATGGCTCCATATTTAAATCACTTTATATTAAACAGATGTAATCTTTGATACCTCTAGATTAGCGTTGCACCATTATAACTCAAAATACACTGTAATTATTTCCTAAGGAGCAACTCAGAGATCAGAAGAAAGCGCCGCCTTCCGGTTCTGCTGGGTTTCTCCTTATTTGGCAGCCTGACACTTCTGCTGCAGCAGGGGGCAGTGTCGTCACGTGAAAGAGAAATGAAACTGAAACTCAACACTACACGGTCTATGGGCAATGGCGGCGGCACTGCCTCGCTCCAGTTGTCGTGAACGTGCATGTGGGCGGAGAATTTACCATATAAGCAAGTCCGGATCACTATGACCTCATAGCGGGCTGGAGTGAAAAAAACGGTTTGAAACCTGGGTCTGAAATCTTGAAGAGCTTCTCACTGGCTGTACTAGGAGACAGATGGACGCCGTTTTTTGCTCTTTCTGGCAGGTTTAAGGTGAGAACTCAACGTTGCAACATGATAGATAAGTCAGAAAACACGGAAAACGACGCCATGGGCACTCGCTTGATTCGGTTTTGATTCTGCTTTATTGTTGTTGTTGAATGAGGGTTAGCCACAGTTAGCCGCTAGCTCATAGCCAATGATGCTAACTAGTTGAAAAGACAGTCGTATTCACATTTTATGTTTCTTTATGATCACTCTGTATGAATTTATGTTGACTTAAGTCATTCAATATATGTCTGAGCAGAGAAAGTAACATGTCCATGTTTTTTTATTATTTACTCCCCTTTTCAGGGCTTTTACACAAGCGTGCCATGTATGTAATATGTAATCATTGTGTACAGGCCATTGTGAATCAATATTTCTTTTTTCTACGATTGATATTTAAACTAGTTTGCACCGATTTTAAATCGATTCTTGAAGCATCGTTACATCCCTAATACCTACAGGTTGAGCAGTGGCGGCTGGTGACATTTGTTTTTGGGTGGGGCGCATTTTTGCAAGTCAGTTTTCAGGTGCCTAAAGACCCACATCTCACCACTAGACCAGGGAATGAAGCAAAATATTTTCATCTGACTGAACATGTTGCTGGTAAAAATCCCTACCACCAGTTCACTAACAATGTGGAGCAGTCAGGTCACACACTGTTTTAGCCTAATTCTACACATCAAACAATAAAGAAATCATAAGGTCTTCATAAGGAGACCTTATGATTTCATAAATATAATCAGATACAAATGATAATAATAAGAAAAGCAACCACAATATGGTTACAACAGAAGTAAGAGTTTTAGGAAAAAAACAACCTGACCTACACAAGGTCAAAAACACAACCTAATATTCACAATGAAGTTTGTACAGCTTTCTGCTGAAAGGACAAACTCTGCTGATAAAAACACTGGTTGTCAGCAGCAGCAGCACCAGACTTCAGATCCTGAACACAAAATGTATTTATCTTAAATCCTGAAGGTCCACAGCCACACAGTTTAGCAGCAAGAGGTGATTAAAAGAAGGTAAACTGAGATCAGATTACATCACATGTCTAGCCTCATCATGACTGAAATAAACTGGTCTGATCTGAACCCACTTGGTACAGAATCTGATCTGATTAAAACCGAACCCATCCGGTACCAGAACTGGTTTGGTTCGGACCGGTTCTGGTCCAAAATGACCCAGCACCGGACCCTGGTACCAGACGAGTTTGTTCCGAACTCGTCTGGTACCAGAACCGGTTTGGTTTGGCCCGGTTCCAGTTCAAAATGACCCGGTACCGAACCCTGGTACCAGACGAGTTTGTTCCGAACTCGTCCAGTACCAGAACCGGTTTGGTTTGGCCCGGTTCCAGTTCAAAATGACCCGGTACCGAACCCTGGTACCGGACGAGTCCGTTCCAAACCCGTCCGGTACCGGAACCAGTACGGTTCGGCCTGGTTCCGGTCCAAAATGACCTGGTACCGGACTTTGAACTGGACCTGAAGCTGGACCCAGTCTGAACTCTAAGAAACAACCAAAAAAAAACTCACCAACTGTTGAGTTGATTAAATCAGGACATATGGGATCAATCCTCAGGGTTATCACAAGGCTGACAAGCAGGATTCTTTTTAAAAATATCAATTTTTAGCTTCCTCCATGAGAGAAACTCCCTCTCCATCTGTAAGCTACTGTAGCTTCCGGATTACGTCCTGATCTGAGCCGGTTCTCCTGGATTCTCTGGTCTTGATCTAGTGCGCATGCATCGGACGCTATATTGTGCGGCCCGATGCTCTCCTATACTTTGTATTGAAGGGACTCCAGTGCACATGCGTCAGTTAGAGAGAAGGTCTATTGCAGGTCTATGGTAAAGATTTGTGCGCCCGTGACGTGCAGAAGAATCAGGAAGTAAACCACACGACCATTTGATCTGGTAAAAACAGTTAAAGAACATTTTAAAACTACACCTAAATGCAGATTATACACAGCACTTACAGTCTGTATACAGTAATGGACAGATCATTTACTTTAATTTTCATGGTTATTTTAACACTATTTTGTGATTTTCAATCTTCTTCTTCCTCCTCCTCCTGTGAGACTGGTGGGGCAGCGCCCTACCGCCCCCTAGTGACGGGCCGCCACTGAGGTTGAGTGTTGATGTCATAGAGTGTGTTTCAACAATCAATGTGTGTGGAAAGCAGTCGGGACAAATTTCAGATTTTTATTTTAAATCTACATCATTTTGTGCTCTAGGTTAACATTATTCTGCATTTGTTGTAAGAAAATTGGAAAGACACCTCTGTGACAGCTCAGAAGGCAGAGAAAGTGAAGGATAATCCAATAACTTGTCCACCTGTGTTTGGAAGCTGACAGAGGGGAGGAGGAGGGAGGAAAGATGGGCCGATGTATCGCACAGACAAGGGAGCCTTTAGAATCCTTGTTCAGCGTCACCTCGGTGCAGAGCCAGAGTGCAGTACAACTCCAGCCCCCGTCATCTGATCTAAGGTCACCCCTCCACACAGTGTGACTCAGTGGCTCCTGAAAGCTGCTTTCAGGCCTCTTCAGCTCTACTTGAGGATGAATCACTTAACTTCAGCCTTTTATTTCTGGAGAAGATCCCGTTACTGTGCCGTCGTGTTTCCTCTCCAAAGGGAACATTGGTCAGCACCTCGCCCCCACACCAGAACTGCAGTAGGTTTGATCAGACCATCTGGTGTGCTCTTATCACAATCAGAAACAAACAAATTAACTACATCAGAGATTCAATATACTGTGTGCTGGCTTGTCTCCAGTAGGCCCCCTGAATTAACATCCTAAAGAATTGTGTCTGAAAAATGGCTTCTTCTATGTCAATGATGAGTAATTAACTAACTCAAATTTGTAAAAGTAATTACATAGCACCGCCACAACCAAACATCTCCCTCGAGTCTCTTTATTTGAAAATGCATCAACAATAGAAGTTGGATGGGTGTTTCCATCTTATCTAGACTTGAATCGCTCACCGCTTCTCTATTCAGCTTCTCTTTTGACTGATTTCAAAGGAGAAACATGATAACGCTGAATGCTAGCTTACAAAAAGCTAAACAAAAGCTGTCTCACTCACTTAGTATTATGGCAAAGAAGACAGCTGTTCTTTGATGTAGGACAGAAATATTATGTAAAGATTACCAAAGTTTAAGAAATCAAATGAAGTGTTGCTCCATGGCGAGTAGCGTTGAGTTTCCACTAGCTGGCGTGGAGCGATTACATTAGATTGCGTTAAGACTTCGCAATGGTGCACATGCAGTCGCTGACCAGTAACAACACTTTGAGAGAGAAGATGCATGAAAACTTTTGACTTTGACCAAATTGATGAGAAAACGCTTTTCAGGAATTCTCAGGAATGTCTTAGATCAGCTCATGTTCAGCTGTTTGAAACTCCACGACTGGCCTTGAGATCGTTTCAGCTTCTATGAAGCCACATTCTACCAGTGGTGGGCCGTCAGGGCCAGCAAGGCCTTCTCTGCTGGCCTAAACTTACTAAGAAAAGTAAATGTATTTTTCTTTTGGTTAATATTATTAATTAAAAATGTTCTTCTTGGTCTGTTCTCTTTGTATCATATTATATCCACTTGGTTGCGCCGCTTCCAGTGTTAAGATACCAAAGTAGGGTGTTGTCCAATCAGATTTCAGCTAGCTTGTGTTGTTATGCAGATTGAAGTCTGCCACTAGGGGCTCTACGTCCAAGTGCTTCTATCTGGGCCTTCAGAATCAACACAGTAGACCGTGGTACGCTTTCAGCCAGTGGAGATGATCAGTTGTAATAGCTCTCGAGTCTGAGTGGCCCAGGCCATGCTAGCTGGGCTCACGCAAAAGTTGACATGAATGCGTCCTGTGATTGGATACAGCCTTGTTTTGGTCCAAAGGCGGCGATACCTGAACTAAACAAGTTCATTAGACAGCTATCGGTGTATTTTTTTAAACCCAGGATGGCTGAAGGAGGAGAAGGGATCCTGTCCCAGCAGGGAAAAACTTTTTATCTGTTAATTTCAGAAAAAGAATCATGAACTTTACCTCCTGGATAACTGCTTCAGAGAGACGCTGGGATTAAACTAAAGTCCGGTGTATTCACTCAGCTGAAGAAGCAAAAAAGTGATCTGATCTCTTCTGTGTTGTGTGGGTTAATGTTGAAGGACAACAGTAGTTTTTGTAGATTAATAGATTCTCAGTTTATTCTGATTAGCTCCATGAACCAAAACACAAAGCAAACATTGGAGCTGCCAACTCTGACTCCGTCCTCTCCTGAACGAACAAACGGGCAGATCTCACGAGGGACAGTTTATGAATAAATCAATAATTTTTATACTTCTGACCTACCTGAAGAGCTCAGTAAACACACAATCAATGACATTAAAACAGCACTCTGGAGGATTTCAGCAAGAGAGCAGTTTTTGAATCTAGCGTCCAAAGGCTCCTCCTCAAAACATCTCGACACGCGCGTCTGGTCGCGTGTGCGCGCGTGCACGCGGCGCATATACTTCGGACATGAACTGTACCGCTCAATGTGTTGGGTTTAATCACTCACAGTTCACAATCTTATTCCAACAATACTACGAGGGTCTGATGAGCCCTCTCTGTCCCTGCTGCTTCTGATATTAGCTCTGTTAGCAGAGAGCTGCTGCTGGACTCTGAAGCTGAACTTGACTCGGCCCTGGATGAACTTTCTGACCAAAATAAACGCGTAATCCTGTCAAGCCTTGCCATTCTGTGAGGTGAAAGGTTTAAAAATAAAAATAAACCCGTCTTTAGCTGGAGAATGGGTAGGTGTTTAGTAGAAATGAGCTGTGAGTCCTCAGTGAACGGCTGAGACGGCAGAGAAACACACGGAGCGTCCTGTACGACAGCGCCCCCTACTGGTACAGGTTTGGTCGATGCGCGTGCATGTTGAGAGAATGCAGACATTTGAATTTCATTGGCTGAAAAATGTCGGCGGCAAGAAATAATGGAAAGGGGTCTCTAGGAGGAAGGAGGGTCTCCATCAGAATGACAGATGTTGTGGAACTCAACCCATAGATCATAGTTTAGACCTGAAATATCATTTAAAACATTTAGAAAACTTTGATACAGAGAAAAATGCTCCAGAGAGCCGCTTTAAGAAATGTATAAGCAGCAAGAAATGTAAAAGGAGTTGGAAAAAAAATAAAACGGAGTTACAAAATAAAAGTCCCTGAAATAAATAAAATAGCTTTACAAAATAAAAGACCATTATGAAATAAATAAATACAGGAATAAATACAGAAATAAATATTGAAAAAAATAAAAAAATAAACAAATAAACTAAATTGACTGAGAAAAAAATCTTAATTACATATTATTTTCAGAAACATTTTTTTTATTTCAAGAGGACATTAATTTATTCTGGAGTCTGGATATGCTTAGAATTTTTTGGTCATCACAACCCCCCAATCCCTTAAATGCATTGAAAACTACGCCATCATCATATCAGTTCCTCTATCCATATATTTATTTTAATATTTGATCCCTACCCTCTGCATTTACCCGGGCTTGGGACCGGCACAAGTAGGACACTGGCTGATGCCCTGTTGAGGCTGCATTGATCTGTTCATGTTTTGTTATATTTTTGTTTCTTTTTTTGTGTTTTTTTGTTTTGTTTTTTTGTTCTTTTTGTGTTTTTTGTTTTGTTCTTTTTTGTGTTTTTTGTTTTTCTTTCTTTCTGTGTTGTTTTGTTTGTCTTTTTTATTTTATTTTTATCTTTATTTTAATTTTTTTATCTTATCTATCTATTTTAGTCTTTTAGATTGTTTACTTTATTTTTTTAATCTATCTTATCTGTTGAACCTTTCTATTTTGTCTTTTAGATTATATTTATCTTTTTTTAATCTATCTTAATTTGCATTGAACCTACCTTTTGTGCTTTATATTACTTTTTATCTTTTTATTTTTTCCGTCTTATCTATATATTGAACCTCTCTTTTTTTGTATTTTACTAAATTTTTTATTTTTATCCATATACAGTACCCTTTATCCATTTTCTGTTGTTTATGGTATTTCTATCTTTTTTTTGGTATATTTGTTGTTTTTATTTCTTTATGACTTATATAAACAGGGGTGCACACAATTTTTCATCCCATGTTCTCAAGGGAGAACCTGGCGCTCTTGTCTGGTACTCACATNCAACTTTTTGGCCCATTTTGTGCGTAAGCAAGTTTTATAAATGAGCACCCTGGTGTTGATGTTACTTCCTTTATCTCTAGCTGAGCTGGGTCGTAACAAAGCTGATCACTCACCTTCCATCTGCTACCATAGAGAGCAGAACGTCAGCTCTCTGTCACAAGATGGCCGCCGTGTAGCTACGCAGTCGAACCCCGGGTGATCCATCTAGTCTTTATATATATCTATGCTCATGCACACTGGCGTACCAGTTATGTGCAGCCCTGTTTATAGGGGTCGTGTGTAGCTCAGTTGGTAATAGAGTGGCCAGTCTGGCAACCGGAGCGTTGCCAGTTTGATCCCAGCTCTCTGGCTGGGTTGCATTGTTGTTGTGTCCTTGGGCAAGACACTTGCGGTTGGAGGGACTTGGCAGCCGCCAGTGCATACTCCCCCCACCTCTGTCAGTGTGCCCCAGGGAAGTTGAGGCTACAATGTAGTTTATGACCACCAGTATCATGTTAGTGTGAGTTTGCATGAGTGAATGACTGTTGTGTTGTACAGCGCTTTGGGGAGTGTAAAAGCACTCTAGAAGGCGCTCTATAAATAAAGGGCATTTAACTGAATTTTCTGGGAAACATAATGGATTTTAATACAATATTACTCAAAAACCAAATTATTCTTTTCCGCTTATTATTTTAAGCGAGTGTTCTGACTTCAGTCAGTATTTGTGGTGTTTTAGTGCCATCTATTGGTTGGTTTGGGTACTGCACTCTGGACCGTTATGAACCGTTATTAACCGTTGTTATTGCCATCTTGTTTTCAGTTTATTTAGTCTAAGAGAGCAGACAGACTCAATGCAGCCTTATGGAGCATTTTGATCGATTCTGACGTAGAACTGTCTGTAAGTACTTTGATTTATGTTTGTAAAGAAGTTGCTCTTTGTTGAGACACAATTAGAGTACATTTTAGTCACATTTGTTTAGCATTAATTAGCTCCTAAGCAGTTTGAGTTGCCTAAAATGCTGAAGAAACCATTTTATAGTAAAGGGTTGTTTTATCACAAACTACAATGTTTTGTGAGCTTATAAGAAAGCAGTTGTGCTGTTTCAAGCAGTTTATTGTAAAATGATGTGATTGTTTTCTTCTGTTTGTTTCCAGTTTTACAAAAATCTAAATACAAGTCTCAGTTAACCTCAACACAGCCTACTGAGTCTTCTGTTCGCTATCTGTCAAGCAATGCAGCGTGCGCATCTGTAAGGACAGAATAGCGAGCATAGAGCTCCACAGCGCCATTTGGTCTGGCCCCTTTGGCTCAAAATGACAAGTGTACCCAGTTGCAGAAAAGATGGTGTCGGAAGTCACATGACCTCCTGGCAGGAAATCTTTGTTTCTGAGGTCACGTAACATTTTTTTTAAATTTTACAATTCAAAACAAGTCACGTAACTTTTTTAAAGTGCCCATGACTCCATATTTAAATCACTTTATATTAAACAGGTGTAATCTTTGATACCTCTAGATTAGCGTTGCACCATTATAACTCAAAATACGCTGTAATTATTTCCTAACGACCAACTCAGAGATCAGAAGAAAGCGCCGCCTTCCGGTTCTGCTGGGTTTCTCCTTATTTGGCAGCCTGACACTTCTGCTGCAGTAGGGGGCAGTGTCGTCGCATGAAAGTGAAACTAAACACTACACGGTCTATGGGCAATGGCGGCGGCGCTGCCTCGCTCCAGGTGTCGTGAACGTGCATGTTGGAGGAGAACTGACCATATAAGCAAGTCCGGATCACTATGACCTCATAGCGGGCTGGAGTGAAAAAAACTGTTTGAAACCTGGGTCTGAAATCTGGAAGAGCTTCTCACTGGCTGTACTAGGAGACAGATGGACGCCGTTTTTTGCTCTTTCTGGCAGGTTTAAGGTGAGAACTCAACGTTGCAACATGATAGATAAGTCAGAAAACATGGAAACCGATGTCATGGGACCTTTAATCATATAAAAACAAATTAAATGGTGAAAAGACTTCTGATCACCTCTGGGGTCAGACAGAGCCGCTCACTGCCGACAGACAGCTGCAGCAGGTGAGGAGGGGGGGGGCGTGATGATCAAGGTGTTCTGATCGCTCCTGACTGAACACCGTTAGTATTAACGTGCATTAGCTCCGATAAAAGTCCAAAACAACACGTTATCTTAGACAGAAATAGATGAGTCTGGTTTCTCTATCAGAGAGGAGATCAGCTGACAGATGGGGGGTCAGCTGGTCCGCGCGCACATCAGAGAATGGATCAGTGATCCTTTGTTCTGGTTAACTAAAATGACTTGATTCTGATAGAGAGAACTTGATATGTGATGACTAAATGAACGTCTTTCTCAGAGAGGAATTATTTATCAGCTGATTCAGAGCGCGAGCTGTCGGATCGGGGAGGATTTAGCAAACGCACGAGCGCTGCTGGATCCGTGTCCCGAACCATAGAGGGCGATCGGTACAGATCACTGATCTATTGTGACCTGTTGCGCCCCTCCTGAGCATGTGGGAGTTACGTGCGTGGGTCGGGTGTACTGTGATTGTGTGTGTGTGTGTGTTGAAGCGTGCGTCAAAGTAGCCGTGCGTAAAGGCGCGGTGCCAGGCACATTGGAGATGCTGTGAGTGTGTGTGTGTCGGAGGTCCTGCTGTGTGTCCACTAGCTTCAGAGCTTCATGTGATCACTCAGTCACTGAGCTGCAACAGGATGTGAAGCTCGGCAGATCGAAGGGTCTCCCATCGGGACCGCGCAGCGCTGGTCTGCAAATGTACGTTCGGGCAGTGGGTTCTGGTACGCATGAATGAAATCCGGTTCTGATGACACCCTCTCTATGCATCTACCATTCAGTAGCTACTTTGAATGAGGACAAATGGAAGGGAGCGCTCACTCTGACCGTTTTTCACTGAAATATTTTTTTAATTTGGTATTTCTGCATGCAATCGCGTTTGGGGGGGCAGTCATGGAATTTGGGGGGGCAATGCCCCCCCTTGCCCATGCCTACATCCGGGCCCGCGAGGAGGATAAAAACAGTCAACACTAAGAATCTAGCTAATGGATTGTACTCAGCATGGGGTCGCCTGGATGAGATATATGGCTCACCAGAAGCAGTTGAGCATGCCTTGTTCAACAAGCTAGAAAACTTTCCAAAAGTCACGTCAAAGGATCCACACAGACTCAGAGATCTTGCAGATTTGATGTCGAAGTTACAAGCTGCCAAAGAAGATGGCTACCTTTCAGGCCTATCAACATCAGTGTCTCTACATGAAGGGCTGGTGGGTCCTGGCCCCACCCACCAGATGGTGCTGTGGAGCTCTATGTTCACTTAGGAGAATCAGTGGGAAAGAATAGTTCATTTTAGACTAATTCTGCATAAAAACCCATTCTGTTACCAAGAAGATTCTGTTATAAATATTTATGTAATCATATCTACAGTAAGTCTTTGCCTTGATACTGACTAGGGATGAGCCGGATATCCGTTTCAGACGAGTATCGGTACGGATAATGCATATTTTCCGAATACGAGCATCATCCGAGTGAAACACGTTATTATCTGTGCTCGGGCTGAAGGAAAATCCTGATTGGGTAACTGTCTGACTGTCCTCTGTTCGCGCTCTCTGCCCGGCAATCACACAGAGCGCATAAGGAGATGCGCACTGGGACCAGGGCCAGGTGTAGTGTGCGCCGCGCGTATCTGAGCAGACGCGCGGTGCCCATGAGAAGATACTGCAGCCCGCGACAAGCTCGGGACCTGCAGGGCCTCCTGAAATGGACCGAACTAGTGTGTGGTTCGGAGTTGTTTCGGCTTGGAGGAGGAGGAGGAGGCGGCGGGGGGACATGCGATCACTGCAGCTCTGCGTCAACCAGACTGGCTCTGGTGAACCCGAGCGTTTCCTGGTGGACTAGCGTTCGTCCAGACTTTTTAAAACTCATATTTTGATCTGACCGGTCCATAAAACCAGATCTGGGGGCCCAGTGTCCCCAGATCAGCGGGCATTACACAGGATCTTTCATCCTGCGTGATGAGCATTTGGAAAAAAAAAAAGGTCAGTGTAAAAACCCGTCAGCTTAACTCGATTTTTTTTCTCCAGTCACTCCTCCTCTCTTTGGCTGAGGGACGAAGGTCCCGTTATCTGATCACGCGTCCGTCCTGTAAACTCTGCTGGGCTCGCGCCTCTCATTATAATAAAGTGAACGGGAGCGCGCGTCACAGCTGTGTTTCCCAGCATAAACTGACAGCNTTAAAATGCAACAAATCAAACATCAACACTAAAAACACATGTATCTGTCAGTGACTTTATCAGAGGGTTACAGTTGTTTTCAGAGGCTCATATTAAATACTACTGTAAATACCCCAAAAGTAGTTTTACTAAAACATGATGACAGAGTCCTGCATGCTGTAAAATAGAGAAATAAAGTCATTTTGAGGCAGATTTAATCCATTACAGATAAACTGGATGCTACAATCACTTTTTGACAGGTGAAAAAATCAGTTTGAAGTTGATGTAAAAATACAGTTGATGCTTTAATCAGGTCACCTGTAAACTAAATCTAATCCTTTATTGTCAGGTGGACAGATGAGAGTTTACAGTAAAACTATTAAAACAGGGTGAGCATTAGTAAACAGCTGCAGTCCTGACAGATAAATTTGCTTTAGTGTTAAAAATGTTTGATTGGACCAAATTCAACCTGCTAATTTTATCAAACATCAATGAGCTCAGATTTCAAATGGTCTGGTGAGTGTTGGGTGGGTTTGTGCAAATTGCCCTGTGGTGATTTTTTCCAATGATAAAGTGTACCTTGGCTCCAAAAAGGTTGAAAAACCCAGCCATTATATTGTGATCAAAAACATTGAATCTCAATTCTGAGGCTGCTCTGTAAATAGTTTTCAAATAAACAATACATATAGCTAATTCTGATCAATCCATATCAATTTCAGACTTAAAATAATGTACCCATGTAAGCCACGCCCACTTCGGGGCAAACCACACCCACTTCCGGTGCAAGCCCCACCCATTTCCGGTTTAGGTACCGCCCACTCCGAGTACAGATACGGATACAGATAATTTAGATGGTTGAACAGATACAGATAATGCTGTACTCGCTCATCCCTAATACTGACAAGCTAAGGAGGTTAAATCCTCTTGAAATTCTGGCGAAAGGGCAAGCAAACCCAGATCATCCAATTAAAACACTGGAATATCACACGTCACGTTAGATCCGGAGCGCATCATTATGCACACGAGTGACCAGGGCAGGATTATGATTGCCGGGGCCCCTGGGCACCAAATATGTAAGGGCCCCCCACTCCCACCTCACCCTCAATGGGAATATTAGGAATTATGTCAATTAAGCGCAAATGATTTGTGGTTTCAGGTCTGAAACAGTAAACTTCTAAAGCTTATATTAGAAGCATCAAAGCTTCTTTCTTTAGAAAAATTACACAGATAGCATTGACTTACACTAGAGAACAATGCAAAGATATAAGTAAACCAAACCTTGAATGCTTTTTACCTGATGTGTATAAAAACAACCTCTAGAGCTGTTTGTCAGCTGGTTGTTATGACAACGGCACGGCTGTGCATGTGTCTCCTCTAGTAAAGTGGAGCGACAGAAAAAAGGTTTCTGCTTCCTCCTTAGTTCTTAACACTGAAACAGGAAGTGCAGATTAAAGCGTGCCGTCCTGTAATGCTGGTCCCGGTCCAGACCAGCCAAAAGTTAACATCACAACTGGGAAAATGTCCGATAGCCAGTTTATCCTGATTCACATCCAGACCCAGAGCGGGTGCTGTCGGTGTAAGCACCCCTTCCCACCAGTCGATCCAGACAGATACGCGTCCTTCCTCTGGACACAGGTCCGTGCACAGCAACACAGCACCTCGGTCCGCTGGGCTGCAGTGCCTTCTGCATCCTTGGATCAAATTATTGTTGGAGACAATTCAGTGATTTCTGAATATTGGTAGGGACATGTCACCTCTATCCATGCCAAATCTACGCCAAAGGTCTCATTTGTTTTTATTGAGCACCAAACCAGTTCTTTCCTCCCTCCACTGGCTGCCTCTGTATCTCAGAACTGAGTTTAAAATCCTCCTGCTGGTTTATAAAGACCTGAATGGTCTGGCTTCCCAGTCTGTTTCTGACCTGCTTTAGCCCCACGTCCATCATGGGCTGTGAAATCAGCTGACCACAGGTAGAATCAAGGCTCTGAGGATACCAGTCTTATTCAGTTGTGGCCCCTAAATTTTGGGACAAGCTTCATTTACCTCTCAGGCAGGAATCCTCACTTTCTGTTTTTCAACCCCTTTTAAAGGCATATACTCAGTAGCCAGGTAAACAATGTAGCTTTTAACGTTTTTTTTAGCCTCTTAACAACGTTCTAATATAGTATAGCCATAAATATATTGTGGAGAATAAAAAAACAAATGAAAGAAATCAACAAAGTAGTTGTCCCGTTCAATCCTATCGTTCGGTCCGAACGATAGGATTGGACAATCCAGCAGTCTGTCTGCCGCATTTCCGCACTGCTTGGATTCATCAATAATCCGCCCGGACACATTTTCCGTCTGAACATCCCGGAAGTGAAAGGAGGACAGAATTAGCCGGTGGTCAATGCTTTCATTTTAAGATAAAAATACCAGAGTCCCCCCCCAAAAAAACACCTTTTCAGCTAGCAGAAAACTAAAATCGTTTGGAGGTGAAAAGAGGAAAAGCTGGGGGAACATTTCTACGGCTGAAGTTAGACTCTCAGGATTTTTTGGTAGACAGTAGATTTCATGCTCCATCTATCACAGCAAGCCTTCCAGGTCCTGAAGCAGCAAAACATCCCCAGACCATCACACTACCACCACCATATTTTACTGTTGGTATGATGTTCTTTTTCTGAAATGCTGTGTTACTTTTACGCCAGATGTAACGGGACACGCACCTTCCAAAAAGTTCAACTTTTGTCTCGTTGGTCCACAAGGTATTTTCCCAAAAGTCTTGGCAATCATTGAGATGTTTTTTAGCAAAATTGAGACGAGCCTTAATGTTCTTTTTGCTTAAAGTGGCTTGCGCCTTGGAAATCTGCCATGCAGGCCGTTTTTGCCCAGGCTCTTTCTTATGGTGGAGTCGTGAACACTGGCCTTAATTGAGGCAAGTGAGGCCTGCAGTTCTTTAGATGTTGTCCTGGGGTCTTTTGTGGCCTCTCGGATGAGTTGTCTCTGCGCTCTTGGGGTAATTTTGGTCGGCCGGCCACTCCTGGGAAGGTTCACCACTGTTCCATGTTTTTGCCATTTGTGGATAATGGCTCTCACTGTGGTTCTCTGGAGTCCCAAAGCTTTAGAAATGGCTTTATAACCTTTACCAGACTGATAGATCTCAATTACTTTTGTTCTCATTTGTTCCTGAATTTCTTTGGATCTTGGCATGATGTCTAGCTTTTGAGGTGCTTTTGGTCTACTTCTCTGTGTCAGGTAGCGCCTATTTAAGTGATTTCTTGATTGAAACAGGTGTGGCAGTAATCAGGCCTGGGGGTGGCTACAGAAATTGAACTCAGGTGTGATAAACCACAGTTAAGTTATTTTTTAACAAGGGGGGCAATCACTTTTTCACACAGGGCCATGTAGGTTTGGATTTTTTTTCTCCCTAAATAATAAAAACCATCATTTAAAAACTGAATTTTGTGTTTACTTGTGTTATCTTTGACTAATAGTTAAATGTGTTTGATGATCAGAAACATTTTGTGTGACAAACACGCAAAAGAATAAAAAATCAGGAAGGGGGCAAATAGTTTTTCACACCACTGTAACTTATATATACTTACGTTCATTTTATCCATGAAGTGTCTCCACAGCAAAGATTTTGGAAAGAAAAACTTTTGTCTGCAAAATAAAGAACTTTATTGGCTACTACGGTGACTTCTGGGTCAAACGATCGCTTCCGGTGAGCTATGGAGGTTGATGTTGTAGCGTGATGGATCATCAAGGGTCGCTGACCTTTGACCCTTTTCATTACACATGGACTTCTTCACTTTCCTGACTAGTAATCTGGGTCATATTGACGCTGTCATCCGTGTGTTAACTCTCTCCATCCCATAACTCAAAACATTTTAACAGCTTCCACAGATAAAGGATGATGGTGCCTACAATCAGCTGAAGGGTCAGCTGCCATTCCACTGGACACTAGCTTAATAATAAAACAATCTTAAAAGATGTCTCTTTCCTTGTAACCACAGACTGATATTCAAACTGTAATCACTTTGTTTACAGGACATTCTCTTCACCCTGTGAACAGCCAAGGTCGTTCACTCACTCTCACTCAGTGTTATAATGTTTGGATCTTTTCCTGGGTTTATTTCTCCATAATCCTTAAGTCATATTATTTACACATCTTTTACTCTGCTAAGGTTAAAATAATGTTTGTTACTTAAAGGTAAATCATTTCATTAATCATTTAAAATGACAAGTATTTACTTTAATCTTTTTATTAAGTTAAACACTTTACAATGAGTTTAAAGGCTGGAGCCATGTTATCTTGTTAAGACACTCCCTGAATCCTCAGTAGTCACCTAAGACACTTCTCTCCTTCTAATTGGCTATCTTAAGATAACCAAGTTCTCAAACTAATCTTCAGTTCCTGTACATGTCAGTCAGATGAATTTCAAGCCTTGCTTCTGAGCCTTGAGCTGAACCAGAGAGATGTGGCCTTGTCTGAGTGAGAAAACAGCCCCACAGGCCGATCTCAGCTTTCTCCCCGGAGAGCAGACAACCGTCAGTCTCTCTCTCTCTGCACCACTATGGGGATGATAACTACCCTGCCTCCAGCATGCCAGGGGTGGTTCTTTCAGTGACGACGTATCTCGGATGGACTCACAGTCACAGGCGGCCCAGCCCCGAGGACCTTCACCTTACTCCGTCAGGGGGACACCCACCTCCAAGCGTAGAGTCAATCAACGCGGACCCAATCCACGGAGCGTCTGCTCACAGTGAGAATTCCACAACCTGATGAGAGGCTCTCTTGATAAGTTTAATAACCAAATTAAACTAATCTAAATTTCCCTTAGCAACTAAAGTAACCTCTAGACCAGGGGTGCCCAAAGTGGGGCCTGCGGGCCAAAGTTGGCCCACCGATTATTTAATTTGGTCCTCCTGGCCCTCTGTGGGGTACCCTGGATGCTGGGTGAACATCGAACAGTAATCCAGAAACCCACTGTTTTCCTCAGCCAATTCAACATTATGTGAACAGGCCCAATGACTCTATATTGGGCTGCATACAGCCCTCACTCATGGTGCCAACAAAATCTTAAAAATGTCACAATTTAAATTGAAATACAAGTAACTACAAGGGACATTTAGAGTAGATTTATGCACGCATGTACTTTTGCACACTTTATAAAACCACAAATAGTTATATTTTGTTCTCATCAATTCTCATCTTCCATGAGCCTTTGGACCAGACCAGATCAAACTTGCTCCAAGCTCGCGGGTAACCCTCTGGCCGCGAGCCTAAGCAGCTATTATCAACATGGAGCGTCGTCGTCAGTGGCACACAGACAAAAGGTATTTTAAAAAATGCTGGGAGGAAGACTTTTTTTTTTTTTTACAGATATCAATGGTAAAGCGGTCTGCCTTATTTGTAACCAGTCTGTTGCTGTACTCAAGGAGTATAATATTCGTCATCACTATGAGACAAAGCACGCAGGATTTATGCCCAAAAGAAAAAGACCAGGGAGCTGCTAGCTCTACATATGATTACAAATAACAAAGCCAATAGCCTCTGTGCACGCATCACTTCCGCGTTTGGGGTGAGGATGGTGCGAGACTTCCGGTCTCTGTGCTAACGGCGGTGTTATGGCTGAATCTAGGAAGTTCACGAGGTGCCTCTTGGAGTTACCGAAGTTTACTGTTAACGATGTGCGTCGTATCGTCAGAGCATCAAGTACTACGCCACAGAGTAAACTTGAAAAAGGTTTCAAGTTCTACGTTTCGTCCTACCTCTGTAATTTTGAAGGTAAGTCCAGAAAATCGCAGATGCTAATTCTAGCTAGCTTGAGGTAGCCGCATACTGACTATTGTTATCTTCGTTTTGTTTTTAATCAAACCAATCCTTCCTGGTTCCGTTTAACCATGTTACTATAAATACATGTTTTTAATGTGTTTGTATATCCGTTTGAAATCTCAGGCAAAAATGAGGCTAATGAAATAACAGTGAGGGCTCAGTGCTACAAGTCTATGAAGAAAACAGATCCACCACACCAGCTTCAAGTAAGACTGGTTAAAATTTCACGTTCAAAGTTCTGTTTGGTGACATGTTCAAAGTTCTTTAGAACATGTTCAAAAATAATTTCAACAAAAGTTCTATTGTTTTTACTTATGTTCTTCAGGTAACACGTGAAAAGCATTTGCAAAGTTGTTAGCCAAATGCAGCTGAGTAGCTGAGTGGGAATCATTAGCAGGCTATTTTGTCTATAGTAAACAAAAATGGGAGTTTGTTTTACAGCTTGAGCTGTTGTCATCTATTGCTACACCTCAAAAGCAGAAAAATAGTCCACCTCAGCTATTCTTCAAAGTGCATGTTCTCACTCAAATCTGTCCTGTTTTCTTCTTTCATTTTAAATCATATTTTCGTATTCTTAATGTTTTTTTTACTAATTCCTTTTTTTTATTGTTTGTGAAGCACCTTGTGACTTCTTTATTAGGGTTGGGCATCATTTGAATTTTAACGATTCCGGTTCCTATTCTTCGTTTCGATTCCGGTTCCTATCGATTCTCGATTCCGATTCTTTCAAGAGGCAGGGTCCAAAAATTTTACATGTTTTAATGAGCCATCTAACCAGAGCTCTTACTTGATGAAATAATCTGAACTTCCATGAATTTTAATTCTAATGAACAATAACATCACCTTAATTTAGACAAAAACATGTTTTTACTTAAAAAAAAAAAAAAGACTTGTAGCATAATCAGACTGATTGTTTCTGATCAGAACTTCCAAACCTCCTACTCTCAACCCAAGGTTTAAAACTGAAGGAGGCTCTTTAATGGGAGACAATGAGTCTTCAAAATAACTGGAACATTCAGCTGTTTTCAATTCAAACTGAACATGATCATGTCCAGGATGACAGAGAGTCTACTCCAACACGCTGCAGCGTTCTGTCATCTGAAACTTCAGTCTAGCTGCTGTCAGTAACAATAAAACAGATTTAAAACATTAAAACTCTAAGCAGATTAAATAGTTCAGAAAAAGCAAAATAAAAGATTATTATTATTATTACTAATATTAGGTTCATTTATTTATCAGCCATATCAGGTCCTAGAGGGCTGAACCCAGCTTCTCATCTGGAGGACTTTAATTATTTTACAGTTTATTTGTTCAGCGTTCTGATGGTCAGGCAGGCTCATATTGAGTGAGTGTAGCTGCGTCTGACTGTTGATTTCTGCAGTGAGACATGAAAACTCACCTCCAGCCCAGAGGTCGCGCTAGACTTTTTGGGTTTCCGTCATTTTGACTGACAGGGTTAAAAAAATCCGGTCATAATCTATTTTTATCCGTCACTTATTAATTTTAAAAATGATAATAATTACATTATCAGTAGCATTATTACTCTAACACCGGGTCCATTTAGCACATAAATCCATAGGATTAGACTCTAAATTAGTCGATCAGTCAGTCATCATAGAGACGTTTCTAAAAACGCCGTTTGGAGTTCAGCGCAGCGCAGCAGCAGGTGAGGTGATCCTCTGTGCGCTCCACGGGACTCTGATTACAGAATAATATTAACGTTCATTATGAGATCATGAGAGAGAGAGGGATGAGGGGTTCACATATTTTTCATTGAGATACTCGGGGGAAAACCTGGCGCTGCTTAATGCGGACCTCCTCGCGTTTGGAGACCAGTTCTATGTGCGCGCAGCTCGCGGAGCAGATTTAGCGTGTCGACAAGCCTCCACAGCTTATAACGCTGCTCTGAGAGCGCATTACAACAGGAAGTGTAGTTAATCCATATCTGATCGCGCGCTGAGCACCAGATTGCAAAGGGGCGTTTGAGCGGATCACGTCTGACACCTGATGGAGGACCAGTGTTCTTCTGCTGCAGAGCGCAGGACGTCTGGATCACAGGTCTGCGCTCAGCAGAACCTCAGTCTGGTTTGCAGGTTGGTGGAGATGCTGCACTATTTCTGCATCCTTGGTTCGAATTATTACAATTCAGTGATTTCCTATGGACGGGCAGGCGCGTGCGCAAACCTGTCAGAATGACCGGCGCCCTTCAGATCTTTCCGTCAAAGTAAAAAGAAAACCGGTTAAATACCGGAAATTTCCGGTTAACGCGACCCACACCTTTAAATCCACCGTGTTGATGTATTTTAACGAGCTTCCTCCGGTATTTCCACGGTAGTTTTTGTTGCAGGATGCAAAGTTTAGATCACTCTGACGGACTAAAGGTTCGGCAGATGTGTTTTCCTTTCAACTTCGGCGCTGAGCTCCGATACAACAAGGAGGGGAGGAGAGACGCTACGCTGCACAGAGAGTCTGCAGGCTGCATTCAGGTGAACAGCTGTGAAATACGTTGTTCAGTCTTGACAGATGACGTTTTTTTTTCATGGACATCACCCGATTCTGATCAGCAGCTGAAGCCACGCTGTAGAACGCCGCTGCAGACCGAACATTTTACAATGAATGCGCGGTGACGTAGACGGATTCTTCTTCTGGTCTGCGGCCTGGGAATCGAAACTAGAATCGAAAATTTAAATGATCTCGGGAGAACCGGACAGCTAGTCCCGGTTCCTATCGATTCTCGATGCCCAACCCTATTCTTTATGAAGAAAGGTGCTATATAAAAAATTCCTTTCTTCATGTTCCTTCTTCCTATCATCTTAACCTCTTTGTTAGCATAACAATCTGGATCTAAATCTTATACCTAACATATTCAGATGGCACTCTTTAAGGAAGCTATAGAAGCAGAACCTGCACTTTTCTGTTTGCGGCATTAAAAAATATTTATAGCCCTGTTTCACTACTATTTGTATGCACATAGTTCTCAACCATATGAGCTTGATCAGTAAACTTTATTAGAACTCAGTAAATAATGCACAACACTACATGAGAAAGAAAGTGGTGTCAGAGTGATGTAGAAAAGGACAAATGTTACACGAGACAGTAGATGAGGGGCTTAAACTGCTGACACCATGACATGACTAGTTTTGCTCCTGTTGCCATTGCTGGAGACTTCTTCTTTTCCAGATATTTTATTTTGCCTTTCTGTGTTTTTCAGATGACATTACGTGATTCAAAGCCAGTTGTGCTGATCAACAGCAACTGCTCTTGTGTGGCTGGCTGTGGAATCTGAAACCACTTGGTAGCATTGCTTTTCCAGACTGCTCATTATTCTGAATGTGGCATGTCTGTTGTCCCTCCTGTCCTGTCATGCACACAGACGGAGCAGAAGTGGCATAAACCACGAACTATGGTTTGTCTCATTCCAGTATCTGGTGCTTGTATTAATTGTTATAGTCACATTACTAAAAAATTTTTTAAACACATAGGGGGTGAAGCCTGGACCTGTGGATGCCATGGTTGTCCTAAAGCCCAAACCAGGTGCTACTACAGCCAGTGGAGTTAGGTATGTATCACCACATTTCATAGGCCAACTACAGTATGTTGTTAAAATTAATGCTTTTGATTGACTTAGTAGTTGTGGGACATTACAAAAGGAGACAGAGCCTTTTCATCTGTAGCTCTAAGAGTCTGGAACTCTTTTCCACTGCCAATGAGGTCTGTGGACTAATTTAAGAAGAAGTTAAAGACTCATCTATTTAAATTTGTATTTATTTAAGTCTGTTTCTATTTGTGTACTGCCCTTTTTTATTTTTAGTCATTCATTCAAATCTGTTTATCTTTTGATTATTTTTATTATTCGATTATTCATATCTATTTGATTATTCAAATTTTAGCCAAGGCTCTTTGTGTTTTTCTACAGTTTTTAACGGAAATGCGATTAAATTTTTAAAAAATTTTAAGAAAATAAAGGAGCTTCCAGTTAGAAGTTTACAATATTGTATATATAATATACAATATGTGCAAGTCTATTATTTGATTATTTCCCTGACTAAAATTTTTTTTAAATAAAAAAAAAAAAAAAACAGCATTTGGGGGCAATTAATTTGATTATTTTTGTTAATCAAATCCCACCACTGCTTATAATATAATCTCATCTCTGGAAATCCTGCTCTATGCAAAATCAGTTTAATCTGGCCTATTTGTACTTCAGATGACCACATGTGATTCACAATTTGTTGTGCTGGTAAACAGACATCGCTGTGTATAAATAAACGTTATTGACTGTTCTGTTTTTTCAGATCTACGCTTTACAAGGCTTATAGCGGTCAGCTCCCACACCCAGCCACCCTCAATCCTGGACCTGCCTACGCTGGAATGAATGCAGAATCCCTTCCACTCATCTGCACAATGAACATCTCAGCTGATAAGCCACTTGTGGACTCCCTCTTTGGGAAGGTACAAGCTGGCAGTGTGCTGTCCTATCAACAACCAATTCCTCCATCTGATAGTGTTATTATGCATAAAGATGCCCCAACATTCCCGAGTGTGCCACTTGAAGGTTACCATCTAAACCCAACTGAATATTCATTTGTGCCAACACACCAAGAACAGCTACACCTGAGCTCACTTTCTGTGACCTTGTCACAGTCACACCTCATCGAAAAGGCAACAAGATGTCAAAGTGCTACACCTGAGTGGCATTCGCTTAGGAGAGAAAGAGTGACTGCCTCTCATTTCAGAGAGGTGAGCCATGTTAGAGGTCCAGGGACTGCAGGAAGCTTGGCAGAAAGAATAATCAGAGGGACACGACAAACGGCACACATGAAGAGGGGAATGTTAATGGAAACAGGGGCCTTAAAGGACTATGCAGTTCTGAAAAATCTGAACTTGACCAAGTGTGGGCTTGTGATCCATCCAGATTCATCTTGGCTGGGTGCATCGCCTGATGGGCTTGTATATGACCCGCTTGAACGTCCATCTTTTGGGCTAGTAGAAATTAAATGTCCAAATGCACAAAGCTATGTAGACTGCAAATTCCTCAAAGTCACACAAGGTCTACACAAATTGAAAGAGAGCCATTGTTATTATTGGCAAGTCCAGGGTCAGTTATTGATCACCGGTATGCAGTGGTGTGATTTTGTTATCTGTGCCCATGATGACATCTTTGTGCAGCGCATATACAGAGATGATGCTGTGTTGACAGAGATGAAAAATATGTGTGACATGTTTTTCTTTAACACTTACATGCCAAAATACCTCTCCATGCACAAGTAATGGAAAACCTTAATGAAGACGCAAATTCAAAAACCTAAAGATCTCTTTTTATTCTCTTCTGTTGTATTTCATTTGTACATACAGTAAATAAATGCATATTGTGCTGTATTGGGTTCTGTCAATTTTAGCAAAAGTAAAAACATACAATTAATCACACTACTTTCTTTTTTTTCATTTAGTAAGATAAATGTGGTTCTCATACCTGCTGACAGTTTTGACTGCATCTCAGTCTTCTTCAGAGTCATCTGACTTGCTGCTGATGTGTCATTTATCAGCTGGCCTGAGAGCGCTGTCAGACCTCACCACCAGACCAGCCGCACCTGCCTCCGACTGCTGCTAGAAGCATGAGGGAGGTCAGTCTGGTGGTGAGGTCTGACAGCGCTCCCAGGCCAGCTGATAAATGACACAATAACATCAAAACAGCACTAAATGACAATTAGGAATTTATCACAAAGATAAAATGAAATTATTTAATGAATTAATCACACTGCATTAACATCACAGTCTATATTTACAGTGCAGTGCATGACCAAAATGTATGATTTAAAGGTTAGAGAAAACATTTTTTGCAAGTCTCTAAACACAGGTAAGAACTATATACATTCAGATTAAATTATTTGTCTTATTCTGGATTGAGATTAGTCATTGCTTGCCCAGGTTTTCACCAAGGGACCATTTTCATAGTTCACCAAAAGGCAGGCGACAGTAAAAAGTTGGTTAATGCTGCCTGTGATTGAAAGGGGGATCACTGTGCTGAATATTTTATGTTCTTTGACCCTGCGAATCACACGCTCAACATGGACTCTCAGTCTTGCAATGGACTGAGTCTGTCTGATCTCTGGCCTAGACAGTTGAGCTCTCTGTGACAGAAACGTGGGTATGTGAACTTTGCATGGAACGCAGTCTTCGACAAGGAAACCTTTATCCACCATGATGGCCATTGATGGGTTAAGAAGAGCTACAATGCCAGACTGCTTTAAGATCTCTTTATCGCTGGTGGCACCTTGATAAAGGGAAGACACAAAGGTCACTGTGCCGTGAGGGGAAATCCCAATCAACCCTTTGAATGTACAGTGTGATTTATAATTTGAAAACACCTCACTCTGGAGGAGAAGGGAATTTGGGGTTTGGCATCGCAGTTCTGTGCAATCCAAAATGACTTGAGTGTCAGCGTAATCCTGGAAAACATCTGGCAGGTGAGCTTTTACAGTGTCTTCATCTAACCAGATATCCACAGCTCCTAATACAGTATAAAGAAAATTGGCCCAGGTGTTAATAATGCGACTTACAGTTGACCTATGGATTCTAAATCTATGGGCCAAATCCTTTTGCGTCAGTCCCAATGACAGGTAGTTCATGAACAGGAAGAACTCATCAACTGGTTGAAGAACCTGGAAAATAAGAAATACATTATGACTATCATTCATATCATCAATATATGATATATGGATTCATTTAAAAACAGTTACAAGGTTTGTAAGGACACAAAAAAAACTTTACCGTCAAACTGGCAGAGGTAGGGACCTGATCAGTCTTCACTACACTCGATGCTCGTGTAACCCGTACAATATTGAGGGTGGCTGGCTCGATTTGCTTCCAGAAGCCCATCAGGTGAGCGTGACTTGCAAATCTGTGGAACATATGAGTTATATTGATTATTGCTCATTACTCAGATCATATCTGATAACCCAAACAAGCTTTACAACAGCCAGATATACTCAGCACTGAACTGACTGACAATATGTAGTCCTATGATCTTAATTGTAAAATAACTATGGGACATTTAAGAACTATGGCCAGTACCTGGACCACACTCAAGGAAAAGTGATTATTTGTTGAATGAATGAAAACACATCAAACAATGAGAAACTAAAATGTTTAAATATATAGTTCTTTTGACAAGTAAATTAAAGTGGTTGTTTTGATTTACCTTGTGAAGAATCGAATGTCCTCATCAGATGCAGAAAACCGCTCCAAACAGTACTTGCTGCTGAGGGTTAATTCCTCAATGTGTTTTCGGAGCCTGGATATCTCCTCACGTAGCTCGTCGTTTTCATTGAGGGACAGATCAAGGGCAGCGGGCTCAGTGCTGGCGAGGTAGTCATGTTCCAGACACGGTAGTGGGTCACCATCAGGGTCAGTCTGCATCTCTGTTGGATCAGTGTTGGGTGGACGCTCTGTTCTTTCCCATACTCCAGGTCGTGGGGGTGGGATAACATAGTTATTCCACTCAAAAAGCACAGGAACCGCTCCAGGTCGCAGTCGTCCAGCTGGAGAGGGAGGCTCGATCAACTCAGCAGCAACAAAGTGTTGTGAACACACTCGAGAAGTACTTGAAACAATAAAATGATCTCTTCTGATTTTAATAATCCATTGTTTTTGCAATTCAGAATCCTTTGGAAAAGTGTGGAAGCTCAGATGGGAATTTGATCTTGTTGATGCTGTACAGAATGGCACACAGCAGTGGTGGTGAGACCTGCTGTCAGTACGTTGTTGAAACCCAAATTTTGTCCGTTTACATGTCATGTTTAGGACATGAACACATAAAAGCTCGACGTAGAAGGACGCGCTCAAAAAAAGAAAAAAAGATTTACAAAAAGAAAGATTTACAAGCTCCCGAACGGTAACTAGCAAGCAAGTGTGTGCTTTCAGCGGCTACCGGATGTTTACGTCCATCCTGACCTTTTAGCGGAAATTACGTCACGTAGCTGCGTGCACAGAGCCTATTGTTTGCTCTAAATGCCTATATGTGACTTACCGCCGGTATATGTCATATTTTGATTAATGTTCTTTAAACAAAAAGGATGGTTAAATAGTTACAAAATTAATAAAAAGAAGCGTTCTACACTTCATCATTAGTATTTGTATTTTATAAATACTACATTCGGCCTGCGGCTCTCTGATAGATTTTCATTTTGGCCCTCTGAGGGAAAAAGTTTGGGCACCCCTGCTCTAGACTAAAATACCTCCATCATAGTCTAACAAAAACAGACTCCAGCTCTCCTTTAAACTCATAATTACACACCTTACAACATTTCTCATCATGTTTAAGAGTTTATTGTGATTTAAGTGAATCTACCTCATCATTCAGCACTGTTACATTCTCCATGTACCATCTTAGCCTTTTTATTAGTGCTGTCATTCGATTAAAATAAATTAACTAATTAATTGCAAATTTGAAAGAAGTGAATCGCGATTAATCACATTTAATCACTTCTTTTCAGAAAAAAGAAATTACATGCAGTTTACAATGTCCAACCAAGAAATATGCCAAAATGTTTTAAAAAATCATTTTTAAAGCTTTTATAATTGATGAAAAAATGCATTTAAATTGCATTTCAGTTCAAAACAGTTGAAAAACAAAAATTCCTGACTAAAACTGGACAGACCCTAAATACAGTACTTCATAAATCTATTTGTTTATTTTATGTACAATTTCAGAAGGGTATTGTTTTAAAATAATAATAAAAGATTTCCAACATGTGGAAACACTACGAGAGAATCATTTTTTGCAGTGTTCAAACTGACCCACGGTCTGCATCGTTTTCAATGAGGGGTCCGGGTCACTCAGGTCTCTATTGTTAAAGACTAGTGTTCAGAATGGGATCGCCTCGGTCCAGTACTGGTTTTACTTTTCAGATAGGGGTAGGGTCTGGGTTCGTACCGAGCCGAACTGACACCTCCGTCCGCTCGGACCTCGGTGTCAGACTGGACCCGTAACACCTGCTCACTGCTGAACTGAACCGAACCGGATCGTACGGCGAGAAAGGAGCAGGAATAAACCATTAAAGGCTAGAGACCGTCCAGTTTCATCGCCGATTACTTTCGGTTTTCACGGTGGAAGAAGCGGAGAGTAGAGTTCTGCTACCAGGTAGACCGGTGAAGAGAGTGAATTGATGAGGTCTGAGGAGCGGGTGGGAGAGAGGACACAGGCTGCGACGGGAGCTGCAGGAAATCTGATGTTGACAAGCGCTCCGCCTTGCTTCAAACACAAGTTGCGTTAATTTCGTAAATTTTTAACGCGTTATGTCTTCCAAATTAATTATCGCAATTAACGCATTAAATCTGACAGCACTACTTTTTATAAATAAATGATTGTAAAATCTTTTATTTTTTCTATGCTTCAGAATTCCCTGAAATTCAACAGAAAAATAACCTTATATACCTTCAATAAATATTATCAATTTCCTAAGGTTAAATGTCACAGTTCATAACTTTTCATCTAATCCTTTAAATGAGTGTAATATTTGCTTGAAGAGGGTGTAGTATTCTCAACGCATATGCTGATCCAGCTAGTTCCATTATAACGTCATGTAGCTACATGTGCCATTTTGATGCAGTCAGGTGCCTCTCGCAAGGAGGGCTGGGAGACAGAGTACAGCAATTTCACCCTTTTTATAGGGCTACCTCTTGAGGTGATTGGCTGTTGCCTCAGCCAATCATCCTGCTACATTCCGCAAAATGGATTGTTGCCCCAATGATCAAAATCCTAGACCACTGACATCCTGCGTCAGGGACTAGAATGGCCTTGTCATGCCACTGAAAGTGGGACAACCTAGTTTTTTTATTTTGTTTTTAAAGGCACACTGTTCTAACGATTAACAACCCTAGACATTGACATCCTGCCAACGATGCCAAAATGTGGCAACAAGAGGCTCACGACAACGCCATCTGGGTACTTGTGACCCCAGGAATTACACCAGACACGAAGGTCCATTTTACCAAAGAAGATGGAGACATGGTTCCAAAATTATATAACATTTATTTGAACTAAAATAATAAAATCACCAAGACTGAGGCCTGCCAGTCAGGGCCACCTTAACTAGCCAATAGGCCCCGGGGCTGAGAGGCTCAGTAGGCCCCCCATGGCCCGAAAACTTCATCTTACTGTACTCTGCCTTATAAACAATGTCAATACATATACTACACATGCTTAAAAACATATATATATATATATATATATATATATATATATATATATGTATATATATGTATATATATATATACCGGTGTATATATATATATATATATATATATATATATATATATATATATATATATATATATATATATATATATATATATATATATATATCTATGTATATATATATATATATATATATATATATATATATGTGTGTGTGTGTGTGTGTGTATATGTGTATATATATGTGACCCCATAACCAGACTCCAGACTCCAGACTTCAGAACCAGACTCCAGACCCAGACTTCAGAACCAGACTCCAGACCCAGACTTCAGAACCAGACTCCAGAACCAGACCCCAGAACCAGACTCCAGAACCAGACCCCAGAACCAGACTTCAGAACCAGACTCCAGAACCAGACCCCAGATCCAGACTCCAGACCCAGACTCCAGACCCAGACTCCAGACCCAGACTTCAGAACCAGACTCCAGACCCAGACTCCAGAACCAGACTTCAGAACCAGACTCCAGACTCAGACTCCAGAACCAGACTCCAGACTCAGACTCCAGAACCAGACTCAGACTCCAGAACCAGACTCCAGACCCAGACTTCAGAACCAGACTCCAGACTCAAACTCCAGAACCAGACTTCAGACCCAGACTCCAGAAATAGACTTCAGAACCAGACTCCAGAAACAGATTCCAGAACCAGATTCCAGACCCAGAATCCAGAACCAGACCCCAGAACCAGAATCCAGAACCAGACCCCAGAACCAGACTCCAGAGCCAGACTCCAGAGCCAGACTCCAGAACCAGACCCCAGAACCAGACTTCAGAACCAGACTCCAGAACCAGACTCCAGAACCAGACTCCAGAACCAGACTTCAGAACCAGACTCCAGACCCAGACTCCAGAACCAGACTCAGACTCAAGAACCAGACTTCAGAACCAGACTCCAGACCCAGACTCCAGAACCAGACTTCAGAACCAGACTCCAGACCCAGACTCCAGACCCAGACTTCAGAACCAGACTCCAGACCCAGACTCCAGAACCAGACTCCAGACTCAGACTCCAGAACCAGACTCCAGACTCCAGAACCAGACTTCAGAACCAGACTCCAGACCCAGACTCCAGAACCAGACTCCAGAACCAGACTTCAGAACCAGACTCCAGACCCAGACTCCAGAACCAGACTGCAGACCCAGACTCCAGACTCAGACTCCAGAACCAGACTCCAGAACCAGACTCCAGAACCAGACTCCAGAACCAGACCCCAGAACCAGACTTCAGAACCAGACTCCAGAAACAGACTCCATAACCAGACTCCAGAACCAGATCCCAGAACCAGACTCCAGAACCAGACCCCAGAACCAGACTCCAGAAACAGACTCCAGAACCAGACTCCAGAACCAGACTCCAGAACCAGACTCCAGAACCAGACTCCAGACGCAGACTCCAGACGCAGACTCCAGAACCAGACTCCAGACTCAGACTCCAGAACCAGACTCCAGACTCAGACTCCAGAACCAGACTCCAGACCCAGACTCCAGAATCAGATTCCAGACGCAGACTCCAGACCCAGACTCCAGAACCAGACTCCAGACTCAGAATCAGATTCCAGAACCAGACTCCAGACCCAGACTCCAGAACCAGACTCCAGACCCAGAATCAGATTCCAGAACCAGACTCCAGACCCAGACTTCAGAACCAGACTCCAGACTCAGACTCCAGAACCAGACTCAGACTCCAGAACCAGACTCAGACTTCAGAACCAGACTTCAGACCCAGACTCCAGAACCAGACTTCAGACCCAGACTCCAGAACCAGACCCCAGAACCTCTCTCTCTCTCTCTCTCTCTCTCTCTCTCTCTCCCTCCCTGTCTCTCTCTCACTCGCTCGTGTTTTGACATGGTTCTGGTCCAACTTTTGCCCAGAAAGATCGTATTGTTACAGTGACGATGCCCCCACCCCAGCAGAAGGAATCATTATTATAAATATCTTCTACCTTCTTTGCTGCTCCAAGTACTCAGAGCACCTGTCTTCTCCTCCTCCTCCCCGGCAGCGGTTCCCTGCTGAGCGGCCGACAGGCGCTGCTTCATCCCTGCGGCTCTGCCCGGTGCGTGCGTGAATGAACTCTCTCCAACTTTTTATTGGCTGATTAAACAATTCTGTAAGCTTAGGTATGTTCTGTAATGTCTCATGGAGCAAATATCATTTCTGAGCATCGCTCTAAAATTTCTTTCCCGACATTTTTTCAAGTTTCTTTACGTCTTGAGGAACACGCCCCAAAATCATCTGAATTGTTTGACTGGTGAGCTCATGGTCCAATGGGCATTTACGGATCACATGGGGGGGGGGAGGTAGGTCACTTGTAATTCGGACCAATCAGCAGCCTTAAATGAGCTGATTGACAGAAAACCTGACAAATTGCAAAACAATGGGTTTTTTCTTTTTGTTTCACCTGAAATGATAGGCCCCTAGATATCGTAGGCCCCTGGCCACTGCCCCGGTTTGCCCGTGCATTAAGGCGGCCTTGCTGCCAGAGGAGAAAGGTCAACATCTGGGAGAACAGCCCAAACCAAAAGCAACAAAAAGAAATTCACCCCAACCACTCGTGACACATGCACTCAGGAGCAGTGTTGGGTAAGTTACTTTAAAATAGTAACTTAGTTACATTACTAGTTACTTCTTTAAAAAGTAACTCAGTTACTTTTACGCGTTACTTTCAATGTAACTAGTTACTACGGAAAGTAACTTTGTTATAAATAAATAAAATGATATATCACTCATTCTTGAGAGTCGGGACAAAACATGTCCTTCATACAAATGTGTAATTTATGTTATAAATAAACATTATTTCTCATGATTTACTTACTTACAATGTTCAATCTAAAGGAAATCTGTATTGTAATGTTATATAAGTGTGAATTTTTCTCTACTTTGAAAAAATACTGCTTAAATGTTTAGGTTATGTTAAAAGGTTTATGTTATTATATTTGTCTCCACCACAAAATCACAATATTCACCAACCCCAAAAACTTGAAAAAAGTGTAGAAAATTTAAATGCATAAATATCAATTGAAAAACAATGAATTTAAATATGTGATGCAGTGCTTAAAGTAAACATCAAACTATATTTTACCTAAAAATCTGCTTGCCAAAGTTGTGTCCTCAGTTTCTGTCAACTCCGTCAGATTTTTCATAAACTTCACTTAATCAGGCAATAGCATGGTCATCTGTGTTACCGAGGACCCTTTTGAATTTCCCATGCTGTGCTGATAACAGGACTAGCAGACATACTCTGCTAAGTTTTAAACTTTTAGATAATTTACACAAACACTGTCATTATTTCTATAGTCACAGCTGGAACATGTCAACACCGTCTTTCCATTGTGATGTGCGTTTTTAAAAAAGTGGATTTAACTTGGGCATTTTAGAGAGGTTATTAAGACAGCTAGCAACTGAGGAAAAAACAGCTAGCTGCTGTGTACAATCCAACTTTTGGAGGGAAAATGCATGGCCTTTCGTCAACTCCGTCAGACGTCAACTCCGTCAGATCTGACGTCTGACGGAGTTGACATGAGATCTGACGGAGTTGACAAATCAACCTATAATGACTTAAAGCGGTAATAAAATATTATTTCTGATAATATTTTCATAGATTTTTAATTGATATTCTAAAGACAAACAATATTACTTCATTTTTAATTTGTTATATTTTATTATATTGCTTTTGTTGAACTTCCAAAAAGGTTCTGGCTAAGCATCTGGCGCATCAGGGGAGGAAGGCAGCAACTCGCTCACACTGTTTACAGTGGGGACGAGGAGCTGCTGACCAGTTCCACCATGGTTTCATTTAGATCAGGTCTGACTGGGGAAACCCAGATCTGGATCCAAACTCATTCAGGTGTTTGTTGCTCAGTGCAGGGGCGGCTCATTAATATGGGCGATTGGGCGACGCACTACCAAAGGAGAATGAATGAGATCGTTTTTTTATACTTCTAATATCACGGCAGTTCGGATCTACCACTTTGGTCTGCTTGTTTATCTTGTCCAATCAGCTTGAAGCCTTGTTACTTTGTGTCCCGCCCCTTTCTGGGCGATTTCGGCCAGCCTGAGAATCGCCCCCAGTGCTCTCATAGACTGTAATATAAAAGTTTTTTTTTTTTTCGAAAAACAGGGGCTATAGTGCATTGTCTATGGGTTCCGGTGGGGCTCGCACTTGCGTGCTTTCGTCATCGTCACATCTTACGTAAAATTCAGCTAGCATACATTTGACTGAGCTAGCTTAATCATGGCTATTTCTCCGAGCAACTCCGTTGTCTCTTAATGGATATTTCTTCAAAGAATCCTGCTTGACAGCTTTGTGATAACCCTGAGGATTGATTCCATGTGTCCTCCTGATATAATCAACTCAACAGTTGGTGAGTTATTTTTAATTTTATTCTGTTAGACTTCGACCAGGTCCTGCAGGTCTGGTATGAAGTCCGGTTGAAGTAGCGGTCCCTCTGGCCTCCAAGCCAACACCTGCTCACGACAGAAAGCTCAGTCTCGGTCGGTCCTGGAACCGGGTCAGACCTGGACCCGGACCGGTCCTGGACCCGGGTCGGTCCTGAGGTTCAGGACCGGCCGAGACCGGGAGGCGGCCACTAATTTTAAATCACTCAGCGGTGTATTTGAGCGCTGAGCTTTCTGTGGTGGGAGCCACAGGTCCAGGTCCGACCCGGTTCGGAACGGACTCATCCAGTACCGGGTCATTTTGGACCAGAACCGAGCAGAACCGAATCGGTTCCGGTACTGGACGGGTTCGGAACGGACTCGTCCGCTACCAGGGTCCGGTTTACCGGGTCATTTTGGACCAGAACCAGTCCGAACCGAACCGGTTCTGGTACCGGACGGGTTCGGAACGGTACCAGGGTCATTTTGGACTAGAACCGGTCCGAACCGAAGCAGTTCTGGTACCGGACGGGTCCGGTTTTAATCAGATCAAATCCGATACCAAGTGGGTTCAGACCAGACCAGTGTTCAGTTTATTTCAGTCATGATGACGCTAGATATTTGATGTAATCTGATCTCAGTTTACCTTCTTTTAATCACCTCTTGCTGCTAAACTGTGTGGCTGTGGACCTTCAGGATTTAAGATAAATACATTTAGTGTTCAGGATCTGAAGTCTGGTGCTGCTGCTGCTGACTGCCAATGTTTTTATCAGCAGAGTTTGTGCTTTCAGTAGAAAGCTGTGCAAACTTCAATGTGAATATTAAGTTGTGTTTTTGACATTGTTTTGGTCAGGTTATTTTTTTCCCCTGAAACTCTTACCTCTGTTGTGACCACATTGTGGTTGTTGTATTATTATTATTTGTATCTGATTATATTGATATTATTCTAAGGTCTCCTTATGAACACGTTATGACTTCTTTACTGTTTGATGTGTAGAATTAGGCTATAACTGTTGGACCTAACAGCGCCACATTAGCGAACTGGTGGTAGGGATTTTTACCAGCAACATGTTCAGTCAGATGAAAATATTTTGCTTCATTCCCTGGTCTAGTGGTGAGATGTGGGTTTTGGGCATCTGAAAACTGACTTGCAAAAATGCGCCCCACCCCCAAAAAATTTCACCAGCCGCCACTGGCTCAGTGTCAGGACGGTAAGAGCTGACGTCCAGCGCTCTAGTTAAAAATATCAGCTTCAGCTCAGCGCAGCGATGCTGCATCTGGCATGCGTGTTGAGCCAAAAACGATCCAAACGTGCGGACCAGGACGCACAGAGCGCAAACGCCCCAGCCTGGCCACGGATCTCCGTGCGTAACGTGATCAGGGAGTTCTGGCCTCACGTTCCTAGTGACCTGCTCTGAGGAACGGTTACCACCAACCCCTAAGCCCTCTAGCATTGCTCCAGGTCCTATGGCGGCGCATCAAGTCAAGACTGAGGTCGGGACCAGCTCTCCAAACCAAGTCCAGGTGGAGGTCGGGACCGGCGCTCCAAACCAGGTCCGAAGGGGGGTCTCACTTGACGCCCTGCACCCAAGTCTGGGTCCAGACGATCCAGAGGTCGAGGGTCCGGGTCCAGACGATCCAGAGGTCGAGGGTTCAGGTCCAGACGATCCAGAGGTCGAGGGTCCGGGTCCAGACTCCATGCCGGGTCCAGAGTCAGGTCCAGACTCCTTGCCGGGTCCAGCGGATCCAGACTCCATGCTGGGTCCAGAGCCGGATCCAGACTCCATGCTGGGTCCAGAGCCGGATCCAGACTCCATGCCGGGTCCAGAGCTGGATCCAGAGTCCATGCCAGGTCCAAGCCGGGCCGAGGTCGAGTCAAGCCAGAGTCCAAGCCGAGCCGAAGTCCAGAGGCCAGTCCTGATGGTCCAGAGCCCAGGGGTTCAGAGCTCAAGCCGGGTCCTGGTTCAGGCTCTGATCTACACCACGCCGGGCTGCCTCCGGGCCGTCCTCCTGAACTTTGTGTTGGGGGCTGCCTGCTGGCCCTCTCCCTTAGCTCAGTCTCCATGCAGCCCTCGCACCCATTCCAGGTCCGCCTCTTAGTTGTTTGGACATTCTTTTTTTGTTCTGGTTTTCAGTCTCACATTAATATCACTCGGTCTGCCTATTTTCACCTTTGCAATATCAAAGGCCTTCGCCCCTCTCTTTCTCCCCATTCTGCTGCTGTACTCATCCACAGTTTAGTCACTTCCCGGATCGATTACTGTAACTCACTGCTGTTTGGTCCAGGGATGATTTTAGCCAATTTTTGGGGGTGCTGCAGCATCCCTCAATTGAATCATAGCACCTCTAAAAGTTGAGATTTTAACTTTTAATTCATTTATTTTTACACCATGTTCTTTTGAAAACCCTCGTAAATACCGTATTTGCCCGAATATAGGACGACCCTGATTATGAGACGACCCCCGCTTTTCAAGACTAATCTTCAGAAAAAAAGACTAAATTCACTTTTTAAAGAAACTATTTTTATTGAAATTTTGAGAATTTTCTTTTTTTTTTAAACCCCGTGTCCTGTCCGGCTGTGGAGCAAACAGAATAATGTCTGAGTGCCGAAAAAAACCCCCAACAGTGTTGCTGTTTCAGGTGAGAGGTTACAGCCACTGCTATAAAACTCCTCCTGATTTTCATTTAAATATAACCCCCAAAATCTTTATTAGAATATTTTTATGGTTGATTGGACACGGAGCCTGAAAGTGAAGGGAAGGGTACAGAAAGAGGGATGGGGGAGAAAGTCCGCTGTACTGATCTCTCTGCCCGAACGCATTTTTGCTGACAGGTGCTTTCACGGTCGGACTGTGCAGCCCCGCCATCATCAGACACTGATGAACTTTGGTGCTGTGATGGAGTTTTCATGTAGGGGAAACTTGTTTACACACACACTGCTGCGCAAAAATGCACAGACACACAAACTGCTGTGCCATGATCGCAGACACACAAACCCGCTGTTGCGCCATTACGCGCCAACACACAAACCCGCTGCGTGTGTGTGAGGAAGTATGTGTGTGGGGGGGTGCATATAAAGATACGTGAGATGGATGAGGTTCTGAGGGAGGATGCATGTGTAAATCGAGCGAGCGACGCGAGCCCTCACCTGTACAGTCCGCTCGCTGAAAGCACCTGCTGAGTCTGGAAATGGACCTGCTGCCTCTGGACTGGCCGTCTGGCATCTAAATCCTCAGTGGACCTGGAACTTTGAGCTGGACTGGACCTCTGGAGTGGAACCACTCACGATCTGAGCTGCTTTCTGCCGCTTTGACCAAAAAGCCTGCGCCCTCCGCTGGAAAAACTAGGGCGCGATAATAAGACGACCCCGCCTTTTCAAATTATTTTCAATGAAAAAAACCTTGTCTTATATTCGGGCAAATACGGTTTATAAAAAACCATACAGTATTTGGTTGAAACATTATATTTTAACAACTAAAATACAGCAAACCTCCCCCGCCTGGGAAATGTTTTGTTCCGTTCCCACTTCCCAGACTCGCTGCACTGCAGGAGACATGTGAGCTGGGAGCGATTCACTCCGCTGTCCGGTTCGGTTTCAGATGTGCACGCTGCACCTCAAGCTGATCTGGCACCTCGGTGACCAGATATCCCGTTTTTGTGAAGGATTGTTCCGCATTAACCTTAATTTTCATGTTCCACAGAAATTGGGACACTGTCCACCTGGCATTAACACCAAGCGCTTCCTCTTTGAAGCATTTCTGCTCTCCGCAATGATTTGTGCTGTAAATAATAGTTCAAACGATTTTTGAAATAAGAGATGTTGCTCTGTCAAGTTAGTATATTGTTATTATGATTATTTCTACTCCACAGTTACATCGGACCAGAGGAGAAGAAATGAGTTACAGAGAGCAAAAAGCAAGTTCAGGAGCAACTGGATCTGTGGCACTGTGCTAAAATATGAGTCTTTCACATGGGAGGAGTGGGTTCAACACAGCCTGGGCAGGAGATAACATTTTTCTTTTTCCTTAAGAAGATAAATAATTGATTAAATATTAATTTTAATTATTTATTTATTCAAATCCATTTCACTTTTGCTATGGGTCAGCATTTAAATAAACTAAAAATCTGATTTGAAATTGTGTTAAAATTTGAAAAACAATGAAATTTAACTCGCCTGGCTGGGCAGCTCTCTGGGTGCTTAGCACCCCTAAATCTCTAATCCTAGAATCGTCCCTGGTTTGGTCTATCTCAAAAATCCCTCCACAAGCTCCAATTGGTTCAGAACTCTGCTGCACAGATCATCACCAACACTCCCGTCTCACCATATCAGCCCCGTCCTCCAGGAACTTCATTGGCTACCAGTTAAGCAACGAATCCAGTTCAAGGTCCTACTTCTCACCTTCAAAGCCATCCATAATCTCTCCCCGTCATATCTATCTGACCTTATTCATGTTGTTTCACCTGTCCGCCTCCTCAGATCTTCCTCCTCTGTCCATCTTACTGTACCATCCTTCCGTCTTAGCTCCATGGGGAGAAGAGCTTTCAACTGCTCTGCTCCCCACCTCTGGAATTTTCTCCCACAAGCCATTCGGAACTCTGATTCCCTCTCCACTTTCAAATCCAGACTCAAAACCCACCTGTATCAAACTGCCTACTGTCTATGAGTTAGTTTGATCTTGTATCGTGGTTTTTGTGTTGTCTAGGATTTTATGAGTCTTGTATTTTAACTGTTTTTAACTTGATTTTTATCATTTTAATTGCTGTACAGTGACCTTGGGTTCCTTGAAAGGTGCATTTAAATAAAATGCATTATTATTATTATTAACCCTAACCCTCCCTCTCTCTTTCTCTGTGTGCGTGCGTGTGCGTTGCAAATAAAGATACGTGAGAGTCGGGTACAGAAAATAGTGACATGGTTCTGTGCAGCTGTGAAGAAGGAGACGTGTGAACTGACCAACGCAAGCCTTCACCTGGACAGAAATCTGCTCTGAGCTGCTCACACTGAAGTCTCCCTCCCTGGGTCTGGATGTGGACCTGGTTCTGGATTGGCCATCAGGCATTTTAATCCTCAGTGCGCCTGTAACTTTGAGCTGGTCCAGACTGGGATCTGAGCTGCTTCCTGTTGCTGCAGCTTTTACCAGAAGCCTGCACCCCCTGCTGGTTTGGCCGTGTAATGACCCCAAAAAACTAGGCCACGATTATAAGATGACCCCCTCCCTTTTTTCACATTATTTTCAATGAAAAAAATGTATCTCAATATTAATATTAGCATAGTAACTTATCATTTTTACACAGAAACAAACTTCAACAAGTCCAAACTTTCCCTCTAATATAAAACCTAGAATTTAAATAGATTGATCATCTCAAGGTCAAGAGTGCAGTGAAGACAGCTTGCTAGAGTCATGTACTTTAGCAAATACATGTCACGGCTGTGGCACGAGTCGAACCCAAAACGAGACCCAGACAACAGGAATGTAACAAAAAAGTTGTTTTATTGAAGAGGGGAAAGGGGAGGTGGAATAAGCGCCTTTTGCTTCTAGACAGTTCAGAGTTAGTCCAGAGGGCAAACAAGGAGGAGTGGGATCCGTCAGGATAACAGTCCGACTGGAGGGAGAGAACGGGACAAGGAGGTGAGTACCGTATTTGCCCGAATATAGGACGACCCTGATTATAAGACGACCCCCATTTTTCAAGACTGATCTTCAGAAAAAAGAATAAATTCACTTTATAAAGAAACTATTTTTAATTAAATTTTGAGAAAATAATTTATATGATACCTTAATTACAGATTGCTTTAATATTTGCTTATTAATCAGACAGGAATTAAAGTTCTATGTGATAACATATTTCAGTCAATTGGGGGAAAAAAAGAGAAAAAAGAAGCTCTCTCTTCCTCACTCTTGCTGTGTGGGCCCTCCCTCCTCCCTCTCTTTTTCTCTCTCTCACTGAGACTGTGCGTGTGCACGCACGCAGCTTCAGAAACGGGTCCCGTCTGTGGACGTCAGGCAGCGCCGGATCCTCAGGTGTTTTTCAGGCTTGAGGAAGAATGCGTGTGTTAATTGAGTGACGTGCTCACCTGTACAGAGCTCACGCTGAAAACACTGCAGCCGCAGCGGGTCCAGTAATCCCGAATCACCGAGGTCCGACAGAAGGTGTCGGCTCCATACGTACTAAACAGAACCGGACCAAACCAAAAACCCAAACTAGTCTGAAAAGCTGGCGTTGGACTTTGCCATCAGGTGTTTTAATCCTCAGTAGACCTGTAACTTTGAGCTGGAGCGGACGTCTATACGAGCTGCTTCCTACTGGCGGCGCCACTTCTGCCGTTTGAACATGAAGCATGCGCCCCCTGCTGGGGCGCGATAGTAAGACGACCCCCCCCCTTTTTTAAATTATTTTTAATGAAAAAAACCTCGTCTTATATGCGAGCAAATACGGTAATAAAAAGGAATGGGTCTCACCACAGGAGGTAAGGGCAAAGTTCGTAATCCAATAGCAGGGTAGTCAGAGACGGTCCGGTTCAGAGATGAGGAAGGCAGAATCCAGAGAGAGCAGGCAGAGACGGTAATCCAATAGCAGAAGGGGGGTCAGATCCAGTAAATCCAAAACGAGGTCCGGCAGGGGTCAGGCTGAGGCAGTGGTCAGGAGACAGAAAAATATCATCAGGAACAAGAGCTATGGTCAAACAATGAAGACTTGAAGGCTGAGTGGCAAACAA
Organism: Callopanchax toddi; assembly: GCA_006937965.1. Taxonomy (NCBI): domain Eukaryota; kingdom Metazoa; phylum Chordata; class Actinopteri; order Cyprinodontiformes; family Nothobranchiidae; genus Callopanchax; species Callopanchax toddi. The sequence continues at coordinate 101,859 of SSNR01000630.1, read as the reverse complement.
CATCAGACGACCTCGCACTGAGTTGCTGCAGAACTGGGGTTAATATGGAACAGGTGAAAACAATGACTGATTAGCAGGTGAGAGAGAGGCAGAGAGCAGGATCCATGACACAATACATGCCTGTAAAAAATGATGCACAGCTACTTCTGAATGCACAAAAGGGCCACATCAGTTGTTAGTAGTACACCCATAAATATTCTTCAGAGTGGCCAAACTGCTCATACTGATACTAGTACCTATTTTTTGTTTTGGTGCCCAAAAAACAAATGTAAGTTCAATTATTTTTTTTATCATTTTTGAGGTCATACAAATTGAAATGAAGCATTTTACAGATGAGAGAAGTTCGCCTTCAAACATGTGGTAAACAGATGGAGAATTTTTAATCCGAGCTATTATCTTTTCCTCTATCAGCCCCGTCTGTTGCCCAAACCAACAGTCATGGAAGAGGTATGTACATCCTTTTTCCATTTGGAATTTTACATATCAGGACATAATGAAAACAGTCAGTTCTTATAGAGGCTCAAACTGAGGTAAAAACCACTTTAATGAACATGTCACTGTTTTATTATGAATTTACTAAAGAAGTGATTTAAAATTAAAAAGCAAAGTATTCAAAAATACTGCTAAGTTTTTTCTAAAGTACTTTATTTTGTTCACATCTTTTCCAAGCAGAATTTTGGGTCACACATTTATAAAAGATCACTTGAGTTCCTTGAGGTTTACAAGTATTACTAGAAACATCTTTTGAAAGAGATTAATGTTTGTGTTCTGGTCTGAATCACATGTTACCAAGGGACCTGTGGTTTGTTCAGGTGATACTTTAATCTGAGCTGTTCTGTCATGTTTTATGTTTTCATTTTACAGACATAAAACCAAAAGTCAAAGGTCCAAACATGCATTCAATAAGTCTCAGGCTGAGCAGTTATGAATACATAATTTAGCTGTGGCCCCTGTGTGAAATATCATGATTATTGAGTTTTGAAATGTGTGGCAAATGTGCAAAACAGTTTTCTAACACTCTGATATTATTACAAACAGTAAAGTCTGCAGCATTACTGGCTTTACAGACATCTAAGTGTATTCTTTCTTTTCTTGTTCTAATTGTATACGTGTATATACTTTATTATCAATGGATATTACACCTCACTGAGTTTACTGGGTATCAAGCACATTTCATTGATGTGGTTTTATTTAGAACAGTATAGTACAATACAAACAACAAAAACAATACAAACAACCAACAACTGAATCCGGTTGGCGTACTGTATGTATCTGAAAGGGTATAAAGCTTATAATATTCACCTTCCCCCTTTACCTTAGAAGATCAACGCAACACCAAAAACATACACATTCAACATTTCTCACTAAACCTAAATTTGTTTCACATCACAAAAAAAGAAGAAAATTAAAAAGTGCAACACAATCTAAAAGGAATACAATGAATTTCAACTTAAAGCCGCTATAGCAAATTTGGAAAGCAAATTAGCATAAGACATTTTTTTTATGCCTCTTAACAATGTTCTAACATAGTATTATATTATGGCGATTTAACCCCCCAAAAGATATCAATAAAGTGGTTCGTTCTCTAAAACCTCAGCCAATCATTAGGGGTGTAAGAAAAAAAACGATTTAGTGATATATTGCGATATTTCATGTCACAATATTATATTGATATTTTTAAAGCACAAAATCAGTTTTTTAAAATATATTTTTTATAAATATTTGAACAAAAGTTCTGTGGATCGGAACTAATATTTTGTTCTGATTTCCAGCTGTGCAGTGTTTTGTGACGAACAAGTCTCCCGTTCAGTGCTGCATGAAAGACAAAAAAGTAAGTAATAAGAAATGAAAAATGTGTAAAAATACACCCATAATAATCTGTGGGTTAGTACGTTTAAATGTCTGTCCACCACATTTATTGTCATTCTCTGAGTATTTATTTTATAGTTTTACTGGTCGTGTTTAAATTCCTGTTGTAACTCCAGTTTGGGGGATTGTCATTTATTTGATTAGCAGTATATTTCTGTCATTCATTATCAGACCTGCCAACCTGTACACAATTTGAGAATAACAAGTCTGTTCGGTCCGTACTGAAATTCATGCATCAGATCTCAAGTCAGTCCAGAGCGTGCGCTCACAGCAACTAAGACAGGAAACTGAGAATAAGTGTTGTGATAAATAGTCACAGACTAGCTGACTGGATTCTCCAAATCACAAATTGGAGAGTTAACTCTCGTGCACAGAGCATAGAACAACGCGCGCTGTAACAGAAAACTGCAGGAGGAAGAGAGGCGATCGAAGCAGTTAGAGTCAAACTAATGAATAGGGAGCTTGTGCACTGAGATATACAGTATGTGTATAGATTTAAATATACTGCATATGATGGATTGATATAGATGGATGGATATAGATGGATTGACATAGGTCAATATAAAGATGAATGGATGGGTTAATAAACAGATGAGAAGATGGATTTCTATCCAGATAGTTGGATGTATCCATCACATCACCTTCCACTGGATGTGGAATGAGCTCATTGAGTGTCATGAGCTACATTTAAATGGTCAAATCCATATTTACAGTTATTTTTGGTGAGAGTAATTCAAAAGTAGTGCAATAGTAGTGTAATGTCTTACATTTAAAAATAAGTAATATTGTAATGTAACAAACTACTGTAAAATGACAGTAACAAATAATGCATTACAGTTTTGAAGTAACTTGCCCAATACTGGTGTTAGCAGTGTCATGTTTGAGGCAAGTTTCCTGACCCACATGCAGAATCAACTCAATAAACAAGGATAAAGAATTAACAAAGGATTTATTTTAAGAATATTGACGATTAAAGGAGGAGGGATCCGAGTTCTGGGGAGAATCGTCTGGATCTATAAGACAAAGGAGCTGTTAGATGAAGTGGAGAATAACGATCACGAGAGAGAAATGATGAAGATGGTCTTGAAGATGGTAACTGGATTTTCTTAGAACTTTAGAGGGCTGGGTGCTGATTTATAAAGCTTTGCGTAGAATCCTTACTAAAACTTGCTTAAGCTCAGCCAAAAAATTTCAGGTACGCAAATTCCATTTCCGATTTATAAAACCCTGCGGACGCACAGATCCACGCAATTCTGCTTTATAAATCGATGTCAGACCTAGAACTGTGCTCAGCTGTTTTTGGGTCAGAACCCTCCTCCTACACACCCACATTCTGACATATACGGTCAATGCAAAGTACCTCATGATTAATTGCATATGCATAAGCCGGTGGGTTTCTGGCTTTTAACAGTAAATCATGACAACGGAGAGGTTTAGAAAATGTAATTTTACAGAGGCTGAAACTCGAGGTGCTTGTGGTGGATGGACGGAAAAATGTTTTATTTGGCAGTGAAATGTTGACGGATCACCAGACATGGAAGTGCCCTCGCTGCAGCGCGTCTGCTATCAGGCTGACAGAGAGATCATGTAGAGATCTAAGATCAGTGGCGGCCTGTCCATAGGGGGCGCTAGGGTGCCGCCCCACCAGTCCCAAGAGGAAGAAGAAGAGAATAGGGAAAATATAAAAAAACTAACATGAAAATAAAACTAAAGGAGCTATCCATTATATATACAATAAGTGATGTGTATAATCTGCATTTAGGTGAAGTTTTGAAACGTTTTCTCACTATTTTTTACCAGACCGATAGGTCGTGTTTGTCTGGGATCTACTGCGTATGTCTGGACCGGATGCCGTCCCGACATACCGCTTTGTTTTCTGTTCCTGATGCATGCGCACTGGAAATCATCCTTAATGCAAAAGATGTCATGTCCTGGTGCCTGCAGGCAGTCTGTTTTTTCCCTCAGGGCGTGGCAGGCAGATCCTCTCCAGCTGCAGCTCCCAGCTGCAGCTCATCAGCTTCATCAGAGGAGGACCTTCATAAGGAGCAGATCCACAGAGGGACGATGCCAGTCTTTTCCACCTCACTAGTGGTAAACTCAGGTCTCCTCTATATTTTGCATCCTTGAACCTTGTAAACATTTTCCTCTCATCTCTCCAGCCAACCTGCTCGGCGTCGTCCACCTCAAGATCCTCCAGAGTCCTCCTCAACCTCATGTCCACCTGTTCTGCCTGTCCCCCTGCCAGCCAGCTGCCTCCACTCCATTCATCCTCCATCAACTTCTCACCACCGCTCCAACCAGTCTCACCCAGGACAGACAAAAACCTCCCCAAGAACCCTATCTTCATCCTACCAGTAAGACCTCTATTCAAACCTCATATCAGCACGTTATCCTCACCTCCATATACTCACTCTCCTCTCTCCTCTCAGAAGTCTCCTGTACCCGGATCCCACGGATCCTCCTGGATCCACCTCCACCAAACCTTATAATAAAAACATTATTTTACTTACCTCTTGTTTTCCTCCGACTGTTGTTGCTCCAGGATCCTCACAAAACCTCAGATTATGACAAAAGATAGAAGACCTAATCGTGACACAGTTCATAGCATCCCTGTGACATGCGCACAACGGCACAGGGGACTAATGGCTTATTTAAGTATTTACATTAGTTTTTATGATGAATTATGGCACTGTAACACACTGATAAGTCATAAGTGATTACAAATAAAGTTAAAAAAAAAGATAAACGTATTGAATGACTCAGACCGAGGATGTTGACCTGGAAGCTCTACAGAGCTTGTTTGGTTTCACTTTCAGTAGTAACGTTGTTTTGAAGCAACCAGCGAAAGACAGAGGCAGGAGCTACACACTTGCTAACTGGCTGTGCTAACAAAATGGATATTTATTCAAAGAATCCTTCTTGGCAGCTTGTGACAAAAAGCAGTTTTATTCCATGGGTCCTGATTTCATCAACTCATGGCTTCGTTTGTTTTTTCTTTTGTGTTATTACCAATGTGTCTGTCGCTGATTTTTGCTATTGAAAACACCTATCGGCAAATGGCAGAGACCTATTGTTTTGTGGATTTATACCTTTAAATAGCGACATGCCTTTGTAGCCGAATGTTAGAGGGACACGCATACTGTTGAATGAATGTTGCTTCATGTAGTTTAGCCCGTTTTGAGGCGTTTTATGATACTTTTCCTTAAAACGCACGGCGCTTTATGGGAGTTTTGTATGAGTGGCCTAAAATCGTATTTTACCTCATTGTGATGGGACATATCAGTAGATTTGACTTTATTTTGTTAATTCACTTCAGTAGTTGAGCTGATTGTCATGACTTGCTTGGTTAGTGTTTGTTGTCTGAATTGTAACATTAATTATCTGACTGTGTTAGTTAGAGATGGATTTATGTGTTTGTGGTGTCAGTACAAAGCTAATTGTGAATATTAAGTTATGTTTCTGACCTTGTGTAGGTCAGGTTGTTTTTTCCTTGAAACTCTTACAAGTTCTGTTGTGACCACATTGTGGTTGCTTTTATTTTTATTTGTATCTGATTATATTGATATTATTCTAAGGTCTCCTTATGAAGACTTTATGATTTCTTTACTGCTTGATGTGTAGAATTAGATCTAACTGCACCACACTGTTAGTGAACTGGTGGTAGGGACTTTTACCAGCAAAATATTCAGTCAGATGAAAATATTTTGCTTCATTCCCTGCCCTAGTGGTGATGATATGTGATTATTTGCGCATCTGAAAACTGACTTGTAAAAATGCGCCCCACCCAAAAAAATGTCACCAGCCGCCACTGTCTAAGATCTAAGATAAATGTTTAATGACAACATTTAATTTAATCTAAAGGGGAAGACACATCATGCTGTTCTTCCTATTAAACAGTCAACCTGTTGGATAAATTGCTGGTTGAAGGAAACCTGAGAACGGCCAGTGACACCAGGTTTTACTGGTTCCGATGGTTCTGTTGATCTAATACTGGACCCAGTTGATCCATAGGATGCTTTAATGAATCTATCAGCTGATCAATCATCCAATCATCATCTAGAAATCTCTAAAAACTCTCCCATTCATCCGGAGTCTGACTACTGGCTGAGCTGCAGCGCATTCCAGCGCATCCACACGAGTGTCACTGCAGGATTCCTAAGTCTCAGAAATCACAATTAATGCACCAATAAGTGCAGTTGTTATATAATCTGAAGACGACTGGATCAACATAATGGGATATTATTCAAAAATGCAGCATTTTCATTCAGATTTTAATTTTTATGATTTTTAGCGACATGATTGATGGTTCTGTGTGCGCGAGGGTCTACAAGTCTTTAATTGTGTCATAAATTCAACATTTTTCATCTCACCAGCTGCTCTGACAGGTTTCACGTCTCCAACAGGTCCTTATGCAAGGTTTAATAATAATAATACATTTTATTTCAGGCGCCTTTCTGTTACTCAAGGTCACTGCACAATACAAGTTGACAATAAAACACAATAAAACTAACGAGTTAAAAACATCCAACATAAAAATACACAGTAAAAGAATAAGACCATCAAGTTAAAAACAACCAATGAAAAGACCACCATAAATCTTACACTGAGTAGGCGACTTTAAATAGATTCAAATAGGTTCAAAATGCGCTTAGAGTTGCGCACATTTTTTTGTTACGTTTTCTTTTATGCATCCCAAATTTTGCGTAAAAAGTGACTTGCGCAACTTTCAGGCCCATTTTGTGCGTAAGCAAGTTTTATAAATGAGCACCCAGAAACATAACATGACTAAATAGAAACCGGGCATGATAAATAAAAACACAATAAAAACAAAACATGAACCCTAACTAAACCAAATAAAACCTGACTCATGACACTTAGTTTTAGTTTTTTATGTCTTTCCGGTAGGTTTTTTTTTTTGTGGCTCATCTCATCTGTCAACATGGAGCGTCATGTCGGAGACCAATTTAGGATTACTTTGAATATAACTGTGTTTTTAGATAAAAGCAAGTGTCTTGTAGTAGAACGAGATCAAATATGTGGAACATTTCTTCAGGGGAAAACCTCACAAACCTGAAAGTGAACTTGAGAAGCTCTCACAACACGGCTAACCTAGCTTACACCAAGAAGATAAAGGAGCTCCTCCCTCCACCTCCGGATCACAAGGTAAACCAAGCAAAGTAGTGATTATTTTATGAATGGCTCAGGTACAATTATGGTAATTACTTCATTGGCATAGATTTGGCATGGACGGAGGTGATCATGTCCACCAATATCCAGAAATCACTGCAATGTCCCCACCAATCATTCAATTCAAGGGTGCAGACATAGCACTGCATCTCCAGTAATAAAACATTTGGAGAAAGAAAAATACATCTGTAAAAAAACGGGATATGCCGGTTTTATGCACAAATGTGCTGTGAATTGCAAACGCAACGTGACGTAAATTACGGGGGATCATGTTTTAAACGTGCTGTGGTGTAAATGACGTGTGGTGGCGTTTTTTACATATTTTATCATCAGGAGGCTGTTTTATTAAATCTCAGCCATGACTTTTAAAGACATTTTATCCAATTAGTGTCCTGCAGGGCAGACACCAACAGAAGATCCCTGACTTATTCCTCAATGATAGCAAACACTAAACTTGAGGATTTAAACATAACGGGGTCCTTAGGCTGTTACCCACAGAGCAGATCTGGTTCTGGGTCTCTATCCTGGTCGAAACCCCTCTAAAATGCTCCTGGAACCCACTATGGACCCAGGATCAGGACTGGGCCGACCCAGGGTTCAGTGGTGGCCCGTCCATAGGGGGCGCTCGGGCGCCGCCCCACCAGTCCCAAGAGGAAGAAGAAGAGAAATAGGGATCACAAAATATAAAAAAACTAACATAAAAATAAAACTAAACGAGCCATCCATTATATATACAATAAGTGCTGTGTATAATCTGCATTTAGGTGTAGTTTAGAAAGGTTTTCTTACTATTTTTTACTGGACCGATAGGTCGTGTTTCTTTGGGTTCTACTGCGCATGTCTGGACGGGACGCCGTCCCAACATAGCGCATTGTTTTTTGGTCCTGACGCATGCGCACTGGCAAATTTTTCCTGACGCATGCGCACTGAGTGCAAAAAATAGGAGATCGCTCGGGACGCAGGTCTTCAGCGTCCCTGTGTGACATGCGCACAACGGCAGGAGTCTGGAGTGTTGCTCAGACTGAAACCGGAAGTTCTTGCTCTCTTTTTAATGGAGGGTAGAAAATGGATATTTATTCAAAGAATCCTTCTTGCCCGCTTGTGAAAACAAGCCGAATTATTCCATTTGTCCTGATTTCATCAACTCAATGGTGAGTGACTTCGTTTGTTTGTTTTTTTTCTTAATAACAATGTGTCTGTCACGGATTTTCCCATTCAAAAACCCCATAGGTGGAGCTAGCCGCGGCTAGCAGTGCTAAGTCCTTATGAGTGAATTTATACCTTAAATAGCGACATGTGTTTGTTGAGGTTTATGCCGAATGTTAAAGAAATACAGGTACTGCTGATTGAATACGTTGGTTTATGTAGTTTAGCCCGTTTTTCATGAGTTTTCTCTACTTTTCATTAAATTATTATGGCGTTTTAAGGAAGTTTGGTCTGACTGGGTTTAATGGGACATCAGTGGATTTGACTTTATTTTGTTGTTAATTCACTTCAGTAGTTGAGCTGATTGTCATGACTGGCTTGGTTAGTGGTTGTTGTCTGAATTGTAACATTAATTATCTGACTGTATTAGTTAGAGATGGATTTATGTGTTTGTGGTGTCAGTAGAAATCTAATTGTGAATATTAAGTAATGTTTTTGACTTTGCCAGGTTGTTTTTTCCTTGAAACTCTTACAACTTCTGTTGTGACCACATTGTGGTTGTTTTTTATTTTTATTTGTATCTGATTATATTGATATTATTCTAAGGTCTCCTTATGAAGACTTTATGATTTCTTTACTCTTTGATGTGTAGAATTAGACCTAACAGCACCACATTTCTAGAGAACTGGTGGTAGGGATTTTTACCAGCAAAATATTCAGTCAGATGAAAATACTTTGCGTCATTCCCTGCCAGTGTTGGTCAAGTTACTTTGAAAAAGTAATTAGTTACTAATTACTGATTACTTCACCAAAAAAGTAATCCAGTTACTTTACTGATTACTCGTTTTCAAAAGTAATTAGTTACTTTACTTATTACTTTACTTAGTTACTTTTCAAAAACGTGTCCAATCTGAATAGCTCTAAAGCAACAGACCTAATTCTATTCTTTCTGCATCCATCACATCAAACTGAATCAAATCAGTCTCTTTTTAAAACTTGTTTTATTAGTTCTGAACTTTTAACTTTATGCTCATTGCCATCAATCACAAATTAAATAAAATTCTAGTCTCTGACTTGAAGGAATTAGTTGAACATTTAAACTTATTTTCTGCTCATTTAACCAGATTTTATAAAAATAAATCAAGTGTTTCTCCTGTATTTCTCTCTGAGTGTAACCTTCAAATTAAATTCTTTATGTTGTCTTTTCTCTCAAGCAAGGATAGAAATTTGATTTGAAAAGCATAAGAGACAAAACTATCTTAAGTACAGTGGTGGGGGGGCTGGAGGTGGAGAAGAGGGGCTGGACTGTTTAAACCAGGGATCACCAACCTGGTGCCCCAGGAACCAGACAAGGTGCCCACAGGCCTTTTCTCCAAATAGAATAAGTTTATAATAAAATACAATTTATAAACTGTTGCCTTCTTTTTAAATCACAAATGCATTAATATAGATTTTAAAACTCCAATTTTCATTTTTTAAAAATGTATTATGGGTGATGTTAGCTTCACTCTGATCTATTCTAGTTTAAATATAAATATTATGTCAACCTGGTGGCCCTTTGTATGGCTCAATACCCATGAAGTAGCTCTCTGCTTCACAAAAGTTTGTGAACCCTGGTTTAAATATTAACCCTACACCTAAAAACAACAGCCAGTATCCATTTAATATAGTGGAACGTTGTTTTAGACTGTAAAAACTACAGGGATCAAAACTGCCATAAAAAACGCGCAGGGGCCTTTGCCCCCAGGGCCCCTTTTATTTACGTCCGTGTCTGCAGCAGCTTGATGCTCTGATCGGTTTTTTCTCTACGGCGCGCCGGACTCCGAATGAAGCAGCGAGTCCACAGTGGAAATGGACACTGTGTCCTGACCTGGACAATCTAGCCTGCAGCGCTGAGTTTCTTCAGCTCAGCTGCACTAAGTCCTGTCGCTGCTTTTCACCTGTTTATCAGGAGAGGAACCGTCGGTCGGCTCTGGATGCAGAAGCTGCTGCGGTCATGTCAGCGGGGGATCGGGGGAGTTCTACATCCCCGTGCTGGTTTAGGTGCTTGTTCAGATCAGAGATGTAATTTCTGGCTGTAGATAAAAGTTGTCTCCCCACACAGAGAGTCCTGCTCTCTCTGAGCTCCATGTGATCACTGGTTGATCTAAACACCGGTTTGTTGTTACCGCTGACGTCGCAGCTCAGACGGAAAAGTCAGGAGGCGCTCCGATAAAATCATGGTTTAGTAACGCACTAACGCAGCGTGTTCACGGAAAAGTAACAGTAATCCAACTACTTTTTTTTCCCTTTGTAATCCCTTACTTTACTCGTTACTTGAAAAAGTAATTACATTACAGTAACGCGTTACTGCCCATCACTGTTCCCTGCCCTAGTGGTGATATGTGATTTTTTGCGCATCTGAAACCTGACTAGCAAAAATGCGCCCCATCCAAAAAAAAATTCACCAGCCGCCACTGCCAGGGCTGTTACCCAGAAAGGAAGCCCGGTTCCAGCCTCAGTTGTGCAAAATTCCCCTTGACAATGCTCCTGGATGCCAAAACCAAGACCAGGACTGGGCAACCTGGGGCTGTTACCCAAGGAGGTCTGGGTCTGGGACTATCTTGGTCGAAACCCCTCTAAAATGACCCTGGAACCATCTACCGGAACCCAGAACCAGGACCAAGGGGACCTGGGGCTACTACCCAAGGAGGTCTGGTTCTGGGTCAAACTGATAGGATCAGAACAGGTTTATGTGCACCGAGCCAAATCTGCACTTTAAATATTTCCTGTCTCGGAATGCGCTCAATCCCCCAAAAACCAAAATCAAGAGCAAATCTACGCCATTCGATTAATTTGTTGTTACTTTGCCATATTCCTTTGATCCTTAACTGGAATGTATGGTAGCTCACCTGTTCAAAATAATAATTTATGATTTTCTGTGATTTTGTTTAACACATTTTATTTCACTGTGTATCCGTCTTGTCCCTGATATGTAAATCATATTACAAAAGACTAAAACTAATACTGAAACTAATAAAAACTAAACTGAAACTAAGCGTTTTCAAAAAATAAAAACTAACTAAAACTAGCCAACAAATGGTAAAAACCAATTAAAACTAACTAGAATTAAAAATGTGAAAGAAAAACTAAAATAAAATAAAAACCAATGAAAAATGCAAAACTATTATAACCTTGGTACCAGAGAAGTACCAATGTTTGGTACCCAGCCATATACCATGGCATAGAAGAGGACACTGGCTACAGGAGCCTGCTAGAACATCCACAAGAGCTTCGTGCAGATGTTGTAAGACCACAGCCTCCTCAGGGTTGATAGTTTCTTGTAAAGTCCATTTAATGTTCAGAAGCATCAGTAGAAAATTATTTAACAAAACAACTCACAGCGCATTTATAACTCTGATGCATCCAACAGTTTGAATGTTGATCAGCTCATTAATCATGAAAGATCAAGCCACATGTTTATGTAGCTGGAGGAAACCCACATACAGTATGCATGGGGAGAACATGCGAACTCCATGCAGTAAGGCCACAGCCAGGATTCAAACCTGAGACCATCAAGCTGCCAGGTGACAGTGCCATCATGCAGCATGTCATTAAATTTGGTGGAGAGGTAGAGTCCACTGCTATAAAGCCGTCTTAGGCAGATGTTTGCCATCTGTAAAATTAAGAAATAATCTGAGTGAACAGTGCGTTCTTCCAATTAGATGTAATGGATCCCAAAAGATTAAATTAAAATATCATGATTTTGATCATCTGTTCAATACATGACCCAACTAATCCTGCAGCTCCAAATGAACTGTAGCGTAATGTTAAAGGACTTTTTAAAATAGTTTTTAATGCTTGACTTTATTCATTTAGACTCGTTTAAACCAACAAGTGGCTGTTGACTGAAATAGATGAATGTTCCCCTGAGATACATAAACAGTTCTGTCTTCACAACAAAAGTGCAAAATGTTCCACCAAAGCAACAACTCAGGACTGTGCTAAGGCATGAGATATTTGTGAGTCAAGTGTTCCACCAGGTGTGAACACTTTCATGAAAAATAATTTGCATTTTATGGCTATACTCATCTGTGATGACAGAAACCTCACAAGCCAGAAGAAATGATTGATTCGTTTTTACAAAAAGAGCTATTTTAGTAATTACCTTATTAACTGGACTTGTTCCATGTAATCATAAACTGTGTTTCTGAAGCTCAGTGTGATTAACAGGATGACATTTGGGAAATTAGCAACATATTTCTACTCTATAAATTAGTTCAAAAGATTCTAAGAATGCATCACTTTTTGCCTATTTATGGTCCTCCTAAATGCCTTTAGTTACTGTATCTAAAGCAATAGACTTGGGGACCTGGGGACTTGGTATGAGACCTGGGGCCTCATACACACACCCTTCAGTCAATGAAAGGAAAAATCACAATGGCCACAGAAATAACTTCAATCTGACAAAAGTAATAATAAATAAAAAGTCAGACATAGTTTTTCAACCATGTTTCAACAGAATTATTTAAACAAATAAACTCATAGAACAAGCCTGGACTAAAATGATGGTACCCCTAGAAAAGACTGAAAATAATGTGACCAAAGGGGCATGTTAATTCAAGGTGTGTCCACTAATTAGCATCACATGTGTCTACAATCTAGTCCAGTGCCATACCACACTCAACATGGACCAGAGGATTTGAAGGAAAGAGTTGTTTCAGGAGATTAGAAAGAAAATTATAGACAAGCATGTTAAAGGTAAAGGCTAGAAGACCATCTCCAAGCAGCTTGATGTTCTTGTGACTACAGCTACACATATTATTCAGAAATTTAAGATCCATGGGACTGAAGCCAACCTCCCTGGACGTGGCTGCAGGAGGAACATTGATTAAAAATCAAAGAGATTAATAATCTGAATGGTAACAAAAAAGCCCAAAAGCATTTCTAGAGATCCAAGTTGAACTTTAAGCTTAAGGAACATCAGTGTCAGATTGTACCATCCATTGTTGTTTGAGCCAAAGTGGACTTCATGGGAGACAACCAAGAAGGACACCATTGTTGAAAACAAATCATAAAAAAACAGACTGGACTGCGCCAAACTACATGTTGACAAGCCACAAAGCTTCTGGGAGAACGTCCTATGTACAGAAGAGACAAACGTGGAACTTTTTGCCAAGGCATATCAGCAACATTGGACTATTCTAAAGTGGCCTTCTATGAGCCCTGACCTCAGTCCTATTGAACATCTTTGGAAGAAGCTGAAACATGCCATCTGGAAAAGATGCCCTTCAAACCTGAGACAACTGGAGCAGTTTTCTGATGAGGAGTGGGCCAAAACACCTGCTGAGAGTCTCACTGAAACCTTACAGAAAAACCACATGAACCTCACATGTGGACATGTGAGAACGTGAAATTACCATGTAACAGCCCCAGACTGCTCAGAGACTGTGCTGACCAGCTTTGTAAAGTGGTCACACACATCTTCAACCTGAGCCTCCATCTGGAGAAGGTCCCCACCCTTTGGAAGACCTCCTGTGTGGTTCCAGTTCCAGCACACGCTAGGGAGCTGGACCACTACAGACCAGTTGCCTTAACCTCCCACCTGATGAAGACCATGGAGAGACTCATCCCCACCCACCTTCAATCTGATGGACCCACTGTCATCTATCTGTGATGTCATCTATCTGCAGCATCAGGCGCTGACTCACCTGGAGACACCTAAAAGTGCTGTGAGGGTCATGTTTTTTGACTTCTGTAGTGGCCAGAAAGTCAAGGTCGACTGACAGTCTGACCACTCACTGACTCTGACCACTCTCATTCACACTTTCACCTTAAGACAAAGTCACCTTTAACCTGATTTTCTTCCCTTCAGCTCAAACCCACAACACAGAAACATAGCTGCATACTGCAGTCTAAACAGTGCAGCCTGCTTCTTCCCTTAAGGATGGAGACATACAGGATAATAAATTCCCTCACACTGGACTCTCTTTTTCTAATAATTAATGTTGTTTCTACTGTATTACACTGAATTAATTTCCTTACAGGTGAAATTATCCAGAGTTGATCACTTAAACTTCATCATTAGTTACATTAATTGGGAATGTGTTTGAATTACTTTTCCTGTCTTATTTCTCAGAAAAATCATTTAATAAGATATATAATTCAATGCATTTTTAGTCATGCTAAGATTAACTAAGATTTTTAACATTAAAAATTTAAACAATAAAATAATGATTAGTAAATATGTCATTTTAAACTTAAATATTTCTGTTTGATGAATTAATAAGGTTTACTTTATTAATATTTTTCCTTTACAGAAAAAGTCAGGAATGATCAATTTATATATATTTTAATATCTGGGTTAATAATGACAGTATTAAATTTAATCCATTTTATCAAATAAAAATTCTACTTATGATTTTAGAATAAAATGAAGTCTGGCCCTTGATAAAAAGTCACACCCTTCATCATTCCCCAAGCTCTCATTGGCTATCCTCTTTCCTAAAAAGTGGATACACTTCCTCAAACGTGAGTCTTGAAGTCTTGAGTTCTTGAGATGTGTCTGAAGTTTGAGTCATGAGTCTGTAGTTATGCCGAGAGAGAGATTCCTGATTTTTGGTAAACTTCCTGTTCCAGTCATCATGTTTTTGAGTGAAAGAGAAATGAATCCTTTTTAACCAAATAGACAATTTGGACTGATTAAAATGCATCAGACTTCTTCACCATGGGGCCTGCTGTCTGTCTGAACTACCCTTGCTGGATCCCCGGTATCCAGGGCTATCAGCTGATCCAACGGCGACCTCGTTCCCCGGAGGACACGACACTTCAAGTCTGGAGATCTCCACTTCAGCTTGTAGAGAAAACCTGCTCAAAGTTGCCAGACCCACGGAACCGGTCAACAAACTCAGTAAGGCTCATCTTTTGATAAGAGGCACTTGGTTACTGAACTAAATTTAAATCACATCTAAATTAAATTAAACTAAAAGTTAAATCCAGCCAAATTAGTCTTTTAAAATCCAGACTTCAATTTTTACTAAAATCATAAATAGCACCTAAAAACATTCATCCATGTTTTAAGTGTCTTATAAGTTTTAATAAAATTCATTTCAACTCAGCAATGCCTTTTTCTGGTACCATCCTTAGACAAATTATAGTAATAAATTGATTTTAAACTATATTTTTGTCTCTGTTTCAGATTATTAATGAGTATTGATTCACTGTTCAATGACAGAACCTAATGTTTTATGAGCAATATAATATTATCTACTTTATGCATTTTCATAAGTTGGATACATTTTAATATTTTATTGACAGTTTTATTAAAAGTGTAGCACTAACCTCACGCTACACTTCTCAAGTGCTTTTAACACCATTCAGCCGTCTCTACTGCAGGAGAAGTTGAGAGCAGCAGGAGTGGATGATACCTGACTGCATGGATCGGGGACTACCTCACCAACAGGCCTCAGTACGTGAGGCTGCGTAAATGCATGTCTGAGGTGGTCGTCTGCAGCACTGGAGCTCCACAGGGAACGGTTCTCTCACCGTTTCTCTTCAGCCTTTACACCTCGGACTTCACCTACAACACCAGCAGCTGTCACCTCCAGAAGTTCTCTGATGACTCAGCTATCGTTGGCTGTGTTACTGAAGGGAACGACCTGGAATATCAGTCGGTCATCAGGGACTTTGTGAGCTGGTGTGAGCTCCACCATCTGTGCTGAAACACCAGTAAGACAAAGGAGATGGTGATTGACTTTCAGAGAAATGCATCACCCCCCCCCCCACACACACACACACACACCGATGAACATTCAGGGCTCAGAAATTGAAGTAGTGGATACCTTTAAGTACCTGGGTGTCCACTTCAACAATAAACTGAACTGGTCCCACAACACAGTCGCTCTATAAGAAGGGCCAAAGCCGCCTCCACCTCCTGAGGAGGCTGCGGTCCTTTGGAGTGAGCACCCATCTGCTGAGGACTTTTTACCACTCTGTTGTTGGTTCTACTGTCCACTACGCTGTGGTCTGCTGGGGAGCAGTCTGCTCCGACCGGGACCGGAGGAAACTGAACAGCTGGTTAGGAGAGCCAGCTCAGTTCTTGGCTGTCTGCTGGACTCTGTGGAGGAGGTGGTGAGAGAAGGATGTTGGTGAAGCTGACCTCCATCCTGGACAACTCCTCTCACCTGCTGCACCTGCCTGTGAGGGCTCTGAGCAGCTCCTTCAGTGGCAGATTGAAACATCCTCAATGTAAAACAGAGCGTTACCGCAGATCATTTATTCCCACGGCTGTAAGGCTGTACAACTCCACTGTTTAGTTTCATTCTTATCTAACTCAGTAGGGTCTGTGCAATGGTCATATCGGTACATTTCTGTACAGTCTGTAAATTCACATCAGTATTTTATCTCTTATATTGTCTCTCTGTTATCATGTGAAATTAGTGTGTGTCATTTACTGTACTTGCTTTTTATTCTCATGTGTATGCTGCTGTGACAAGTGAATTTCTCCACTGTGGGATCAATAAAGTCATTCTATTCTAATCTAAAACATGTGAACTACATGTAAAAAAACGTGTTTTCCACATGTTTCCCGTGTGAATTTGGAATACTTTTAACATGTTCATGTGTTCCCATGTGGTCACATGTTTATCCACATGGGCTCACATGTGGAAAAACATGTTAAGTTCATGTGTTTTTTTCCATAAGGGAAGTTGCAGGAATCGTTTGATTCCAGTGATTGCCTCAAAAGGTTGTGCAACAAAATATTAAGTTAGGGCTACCATCATTTTAGTCCAGACCTGTTCCATCTTTTAATTTTTTTAAAATAATTCTGTTGAAGCATGGTTGAAAAGCTATGTCTGACTTTCACTGGTAAAATTTCATAGAATTTTTATTTATTATTTCTTTTGTCAGATTTAAGTTGTGAATCTTTCTTTCATTCATTGACCAAATGGTATCGACAATTTTGTTCGTCTCAACTTTGCTAAAAAACATCTCAATGATTGCCAAGACTTTTGGGAAAATACCTTGTGGACTGACGAGACAAAAGTTGAACTTTTTGGAAGGTGCGTGTCCCGTTACATCTGGCGTAAACGTAACAGCATTTCAGAAAAAGAACATCATACCAACAGTAAAATATGGTGGTGGTAGTGTGATGGTCTGGGGATGTTTTGCTGCTTCAGGACCTGGAAGGCTTGCTGTGATAGATGGAACCATGAATTCTACTGTCTACCAAAAAATCCTGAAGGAGAATGTCCTGAAGGCCATCTGTTCGTCAACTCAAGCTGAAGCGATCTTGGGTGCTGCAGCAGGACAATGACCCAAAACACACCAGCAAATCCACCTCTGAATGGCTGAAGAAAAACCGTTTCTGTCATGAGAATGCTGTTACCGTTACTGAGCGTGAAATGCGGTGCGTTACTTTTATAATGTTCTCTCCAATAATGAGTCCGTAGGTTCAGTCCTCTGAGCTTTATTTAGAACAATAAGAGCTGCTGTCGGCTGTAGCCGCACCAGAAACAGTCCAAAACCGTTTTAAACAACCAAACAGAGCTGTTTCCAGCTCTCTGTCACTCCTGCACTTGTCTCTCATTTACACACACACACTCTGCCCCGTTTCCCCATCAGCTGATCACACACGACTCTGTTTTCACACAGCAGAAACAACAGCCTCCTCACAAACTTCCAAGTATAATCTCAGAACAAACGATAACCACACATTATGCTTTAAATTGATAAAATAAACTGTGTGCTCTCAACGCGCATTAGCTCAGTTGGGAGAGTGGCCGGTCTGGTAACCAGAGGGTCACCGGTTCAATCCCCAGCTCTGGCTGGGTTAGATTGTCGTTGTGTCCTTGGGCAAGACACTTCACCCAACTTGCCTGTGTGAATGTGAGTGTGACTGTGTGTGAATGTTGGTGGTGGTCAGAAGGGCCGATGGCGCAGAATGGCAGCCTCGCTTCTGTCAGTCTGCCCCAGGGCAGCTGTGGCTACAGACGTTAGTCATAGTTTACCACCACCGGTGAGAATGACTGTGTGAATGAATAATGCAACTCTGTAAAGCGTCTTTGAGTGACCTAAAAAGCGCTATATAAAACTGATGCATTATTATTATTATTAACGCACCGTCTCCATGCACAGACTGCTTGTGCGCGTGCGCGCGCACACACACACACACGCCGGCAATGCAGCAGGGCGAGTCTGGAGCATCCAGATGAAAAGATGTCATCTTCAAGGTGGAGATTTAACCACTACTTCAAACTGATTGAGTTAAAAGACCAGAATGTGTTTGTGAGGTGTCATTAAGTCCAGGAGTTTCTGTTTCTTTTACTCATTCAAATTTACTCATGAAAACTGATCAGAAAAACCCAGATCCTTTGATATACCACTACTATTTTTTTTAAATAGTAACGCAAAAATAATTTTTCCTGGTAACTAGTTACTTTTATTATAGAGTAATTCTGTACCTAACTCAGTTACTTTTTGGAACAAGCAGTGAGTAACTATAACTAATTACTTTTTTAAAGTAACGTTCCCAACACTGCTACTGAGTGAGTTTTAAGGAATTTTTTCTCACAATTCTAGTTTTCTGCTAAGCTAAAGCTAAAGGAGTACTGGCGGATCAGGATAACAGCTGGGCTCATTACTAATTGTTTTTGTCCACTGATCTATGGGAAATATGGCAATTGACACAGTTTCACCTTTTGGTGGAATATCCCTTTAAGTAGACTTTTAGTAAGGATTCTCAGAAAGTTTTATAAATGAGGCCCCTGGACCTTAAACTCTTAAAGAACAAAACTCAACAAAGCAGTAACTAATATTCGGATACATGTACTTTATTCATATTTAATATTGATTTGTTTACATTTTATACAAAAATACAGAATACAGTAGATTTTCACCCAGAATATTCACCAGGCAATAATTACATTTGCTTTTTTGGCACCCAGACTTTTTTCCTGCCTAGAGCCTACTTCAGCAGGACGGACTGGACCTCCTGCTCAAAAGCACCTTTCAGGAGTGTAGTTCTGTCTTGGTTTGGGTCAAACTACAGTCCAAGTGGAGAACAGTGCTCAAGGGCAGTTATGCGCTGGACTGCTGCATGAAAATGCTCAGACTCCATGCATCAGACATGTTTCCGGCTGTAGAACAGACAGGACAGTGGGAGATCGTGGTATTTATTTGTGTTTATTCACAGCTTAGACCTGTTACAGCTGATTGTATTTATAGAAAAAGTATATCTTGTTGTATTTTGCCCTGTTTGTTAGTTTGAGTCCAGGATCCTAATGAGGATGGAGGAGAAAGTCTCAGGTCTAAACTGTTATATATAGCATAGTCCAATATTGTTTAAAAATGCATCTTTTTAAGCTTTGAAGTTGTAGTACTTCACCACTCTGCTAAATTCTTGATATTTATTCTTAAAGTACTTGCACAAACATATTTCTGTAACAAAGACTCAACTCTTTAACTGCCATAGAGAATATGTCACCGGTATTGTGTTACCACTCATAAATTTAACTTAATTTTGTATGATTATTGTCATCTTGCAGTTTAAAACAATAAACAGTACTTTTACTACACCAAAATGTTCCAGCTCTTCAAGCTAAAAGGTAAACAAATTAACACCATGTGGTATACTTCTTTTGTTTGAACATGCCTTGAATTTAGCACAAAATGCTCTTGTCTTTTATGAGTAAATCTCCCAGTATACAGCTCCAGTCACACAGAAAACTACTGACATGGTTCCTAAATGTTACAAAGACTATAAATGTCAATAGAAATGTTACAAACACTGCCTTTTATTTTGCTGGTATAGTTTTCACATATAAAAGCACTGATTTATTGGAAAATTATGAACTGGACACAGGCCAAGCCAGCTAAACCCATTAAACCCAGGAAACACACAAAAGGGATCAGGTCTGATGGGTTCCACATCCTGCTACCACAAGGATACATACATCGGAAGTGGACACACACACACACACTCACACACACAAGTCAAACACACTAATCAAACAAGGCGCAAAACGTAGCATGGACAAAATACAATGTAAGACCACAGATATGATAGAAATAATCAACACAGATCCAGAAACAGATTCTCGTCACTGTCTGCTAGTTGCATGAAAGGAAAAGGGCACAGCCAGCATGTCCTGTTCACATTTCTTCACTCTGTTTATATCGACTGGGAGCATTTTTGCATCAGCTAGTTTAAAAACCCTTAGATATTATTTTATAAACATTTGAATTTTTCAGCACAGATTTCCTAAATATCTTCTGAGAATGTCAGCTTCATTTCTTTACTCATTTGTGAGTGGGATAATGTTTACGATTGAGTCTCAAACATTGTGGTTCTGGAATATTTTCCTTCCTGATTTCATTTAAGTTGGTTGACTGGCTCAGTGTTTGTATCCTACAGTGACTTCATTCTAACAAGACATACAAGCTGCAGAACACAGCGACACTTAGAGGATGTGGTTCCATCATTCATCAAAAAACAGTGTGGCCATGACAATGTCTGGACTGCGACCCAACAGACTATAGCATGTGGGAGTCCCTTAGTGAGAAAGTCTTTGACAAAACCATAGGTTGCTTTGTCATTAAGAAGAAAGTAATGAAAAACCTCCAAAACAGGCTAACTACAATAACCAAAGCATTCAAACCATAGATATATATATATGAAGACTAGATGGATCATCTGGGGTTCGACTGCGTAGCTACACGGCGGCCATCTTGTGACAGATAGCTGACGTTCTGCTCTCTATGGCAGCAGATGGAAGGTGAGTGATCAACTTAACTAAAAACACTCATAACTCAATGACAAACGGATTTACAAATGGGTTACTTCCTTACAAACCTTATTATGACTTGAGATATGATTCTTTCACAATTTATGAATTTCCCGATCATTATTGTTATATTTTGATATATATTCACAGCCACGTCTCTGAAGTTTAAAAAATGAAAACCATTTGACAATCGGTTAAAAATTGATCAAGTTAGAGTTATTTAATAGTACATGCTCCATTGACACCAATGTTAAGAAAGGGGGCAGCTCTCTGTCACAAGATGGCCGCCGGCGTAGCTACGTCAGGGTCCATTGACAAACAGCGCGGGTAAGATATCCAGTAATATATATGATATCTATGATTCAAACAACACTATAAGTGTGGCTCTAACATTTAACCACAACTATAACAAAATCATGTGGCTGTTTAATGAATAAAATCACAAATAATAACTCCACAAGCTACTTAGAGCTTCTGGGTCAACGTCCTGATCTGAGCTGAGACTCTGGTCTTCTGCGCATGCTTCAGGCACAAAATTCTGCACCCAAGGTTCTCCTATACTTTGCATTGAAGGGGGTTCCAGTGCGCATGCACCAGTTATAGCGTAGGTCTATTGGTAAAGATTCGTGCACCCGAAGCATGCACAGAATACCCCACAGAAACAGGAAGTACACCCCACGACCTTTCAGTCTGGTAAAATAGTAAGAGAACATCTTAAAACTACACCTAAATGCAGATTATACACAGCACCTATATATGGTTCATTTAAATTTATTTTGTGATTCCAATCTTCTTCCTCTTCCTCCTGTGAGACTGGTGGGGTGGCGCCCAGCGCCCCCTATTGACGGGTTGCCACTGGTGTACCCTCATAAATTTGATCCCAAACAAGGATGGATAAAGACACAAGACCAAAAGTTTATGGAAATATTTAAAACATCTTTATGATTAAGGAAAAAGGAAAAAAAAAAACAACTAATGAAACTCTATGAAAAAGTTTTTGAACTAGCTGACGTTCAAGTCCAGCCCTTTTACTTCTGCCCACCTGATAGAAGTAGATTTTCTTTTAGTATCTATTACTAACCTACTGTGTTCCTGTCCTTTCTGCTCTCGACTTGTGTCAGACCTGTTGTGATGTGTTCCTTTAGGATCCTATCAGAGCGATGTTGTGACTGTGAAGGGAGACCCTGCAGCTCTTTATCACATGAGAGTGACATTAAATGAAATGCAGGTTGAGAAACAAAAACTTAGAATCAGAACTGGAAAGAATTTTTGTGATAACAGAGTTTTACCAGGATTAAAACAATAACTCACTTTTATCTTTTAACAGCTGTTAAGAACCCACCACAGTGCAGTTGATAATTCTATGAATAACTTGGGGAGTTCATGTTGTGAAGTAACTTTAAGGCAAAACTGAATTCTAGGATTTGACCACTTTCCCAGGTGTTTTATAAACGTTCCCATCACTCTTCACCTTGGTTTCATCCTGATGAATGCTCTGCCCATTGGTCTGCAATTATTTTATTATGCAAGCACAACTCTAATGCTGGACACAGGCGAAGTCAGCAGGAATGGATTAAGAGGCATATTTACTATCCAGGGCAGTAAACAGCATCTGTATAAGCGTCCAAGATCTGCAGGTGGGGTTTCAGAGCTGCATCAGTCTACAGAACAGGAAACTCTGAGCTGCACCAATCAGTCAAAAACAGACAGACTTGTTCATGATTAGGAGCCTGTAGGACACACACACACACACACACACACACGCACGCACGCACGCACACACACACACACACACACACACGCACGCGCACGCACGCACGCACACAAACCTGGTCAGGACCTTTAAGAAACACTGTCAGTTCAGGCTCATTAAGTAAAGAATGGATGTTTGTAGAGATAAACTTCTACATGCACATGAATGTCACAGGACGCCACACTTCCTTTTAACTACTTTCAATCACGTTGTGCACACACATGTGCAGAAACGTCAATTATGCTGAATGTGGCCAAACAAAAAAAAAACAATTTCATAATTACGTTAATCAACTTTCATCATAGTGTAAAGCTGTAAACAGCTAGCCTTAAAGCTCCCATGTGTCACAGCTTCCTCACAATTTGGTAATGTTTCATTTCCTCTAAGAAATTACTATTCATTTATAAAAATAACTCATCAGAACCAGAAAAATCACAAGCAACTAAAACATTTGGTGCAGCATGACTCCGTATAGTTAGATGTCTTTTATTTACCCCAGGAAAAGAAGAATACCTTGTCTGACAGTCATTTAGGAAACATCCTTTGTCATTCTTACCACATTTGCACAAATTTGGCCAGGACCCTCTCGGAAAAGAGACTGTGGTTGGAGACAGAAAAAAAAGAGAACAACCACATTTTCTAAGGGACTCACACTGAAATGGTACGTACAACTATTTTCAATACGTTTTATAAATGATTGGGTCATGTGGGTTGCAACAATTTGACTATTGGATTTATTTGCTTGCCATAATTAAGACACAGCACATCCTAATTGTATTCATAATTTTGTCTCCAACCCGTTCCTAAGTTGTTTCACATTTTTCACATTTATGACCAAAACACTGAATTAATAACGGTTCTAGACAAGTTCCAGAAACGAGCAACAACGTTTTCCTTCTGTTTTTGGAGTGCAGAATTGTTGAACCATGTTCCAAACTTAAGCAATTCAACAGTGAGGCTCTACGTCTGGAGAAGGGTTGGTTTGAAATTCCTTTGCGTCTCCAGTCCAGTGAGATACTGGCTCTAGTAAATCTGCCTCTACGTTTCATGAGGGAACAGTCTCGGCTGGATAGGTTATGACATCTCATCCTTCACAGTCCACAACAGATACATTCTGATAAAAATAACTATTTTGAGTATTTGTAAATTAGCAATATTGATAAATATAACTGAGAGTGGTTATAAACCTGTTTTTCAGTCCTTTTGTTTTCTTTAGCAATTTCTACAATTTTGATGTGTTTTAGTATCTTGGCCACTATAATTTAAAAACAATGTATGCTTGGCCAAATAATTTATTTATATACATGTATATAATAAATAAAACAGCCTATGACTTACTGCAGCTCTTTGCAACATTTATATTGCATGTTAATAATTTGATGACAACAAATTTCAAATATATTGTGCTGAATACAAACTATTTCATACATTTACTGCCACTTTATTAAAGTTGGGTTGCAGAGTGAACAGATCCAGGAGGAAAAATAAATCATTGTTTCTGTATTTTATTTTATTTTACAAACCATGCATTCTTTTAGAAATGTGACTTTCTCCACTTTTATAGTGAAGTGTCCATCAGAAGTCTCTCCAATAACAAGCTGTGCCTCGCAAAAGAAAGAAATATACTGTAAATAAGAGGCAAAAAATGAAGGCATAGCCGAACTAACTGTTCCCTGTGGTGGACCTAATAATGTCTTTGCCATCACTTTGAATGTTTCAGAATCTAAATCCAAAGCAGCCATCTTTGATGCTGGTCTGGTTTTAACAGTCTAAATATTCTTCTAAAAGTACGATTTGTTTTCTCTCCATTGATTAATTCGCCCATTCTAAATTGCTGAAGTCAGAAAACAATCTAGAAGAGGGCGTTTCCAGGTGGAGTGTGGTTTTAGCTTTACAATGTGCTAGTACACAGATTATTCTGTATATGTTATTAAACTCTTATTATTAAAGGTGCCCTTAAATGACTGCTTAAAAATGTCAGCTGTTGCAACAGCAGCAGCTGAGCGCCACCATCAATAAATAAATACATCATCAGCACACGCCCCTTTGGGTACATACTCAAACCAGACGATTTGACTATACTTTAGAACTACCAGGCTGAACACTATTATTCCTTGGGAGACCTCACACTCTGATGAGACTGGGAAGCTGTTGAAGAAGTGATTAATACAAGGGTCACCAGAGGTAGTACATCATGCCTCAGTTCAAATAAGAGATTACCGGCATCAGTCACTTGCAACATTTTCCTTTGAAGACGTAGTAGTAGGCCTGGACGTAGCGGGAGGCTGGAGAAACAGGTTGTTAAATAAGCAACATTTCCCCACTGAGTGGAAGAAGCAGCAGGTTATGATGGATGAGTGTTCATAGCCAGAGGATCCAGGCCTCAGAGGGATGGACGGGGGGTGGGGGGATGGAGTAGGTTGTAGCAAAATCTTAGTCACTTTCAACACAGCATGGGGTTAATGTAGTCTCATAAGAAAGGCAAATATCCACACAGTTTCAGGTAGGATATGATCCGACAACGCTGTGGTAATGGCCGTGGAGGTGCAGTCCAAACCACCACTGCCATTTCACTCGAGTCTTCAGCTGTGTTTGACCTTTGGACACCAACTGGAGTAAAGAGTAGCGCCCTGGGTGAGGGAACAAATGAATGAAGACGTCAATTAAAATGGAGGAAGACATTTTTCCCTGTATATCTTTTTATATTAAATGAGAAATAAAACATTTTACCAGATTCACTGATGTACACGGACAGGCTGAACTTTACACGGTTTCAATGACGTTCAGCGAAAATCTGAAACATAACAGGAAATCAGCTGTTAGGCCAAAACAAAAACAAAACGTTTCAAGTTTCAACATTATCTGGATATATTTTAGGTTTTGGAAACCTGTTTTACCACAAGTACCTTAGACCTGAAACTAGGGATGTCCCGATCAGGTTTTTTTGCCCTCGAGTCCGAGTCTGAGTCATTAGATTTTGAAGATCTGCCGATACCGAGTCCGATCTGATCTTTCTAATATCAGAATCAGAATAGCTTTACTGGCCAGAAAAGCAGCGTCCTGCCAGTCAGGAATTTGACTAGGTTACAGAAAACCCAGGCTGCCCTTTAAGGGCGCCTACCTTGCAGATGGCATGTGCATACAGACAGAAATATGGTTTCTTAAGAGGGTAAGAAGGGGAAGATAAAAACCGACAGTTCTCAGCTGTCCCCAGTTGGAGGCAGCTGCTAACGATGGGAAAACCCCCGCTAACAGTCACTGGGTGGAAAGAGAAAGATCTAGATAAGTCAGGTGGGTTGACCCCTTGCTATCAAGCGAGAGTCCTTGACTCGACGTCATTGCTCCAGCTGGGGGGGAGAGAAGGGGGGTTGGAGTTCCAGGGCAGAGCGTAGTCACATTCCTTCACAGCATGTTGTGGAAGTCCAAGGGCGTCTAATCAGTCCCACTCTCCGTTTTAAAGGTGGTGTAGATTAGCAATATGTTGTTGTGATCAACTTCATAATGCCTCCAGACCACAGACATACTCACACTTTCTGCTTCAAGCTGCTTCTACATTCTACTTTGCCGATGTTTAACTAATAAAAACAAAGAAGCAACAAAATGATGTCATGCTGCAGACATAAATCCATCCATCTGTATAGAAATCCATCATATCCATATATGTTTAAATTAGGGCTGGGACTAGGGATTCCTACTCCTTCCTCGCCGTCCGGTCCAGTTTGGTTCAGTTCCTCTGTACATAGTCACAGGAACGTTGAGGCCTGGGCTTCCGATCGCGTTACGCACGGAGATCAGTGGCCAAGCTGGAGCGTTTGCGCTCGATTCTGGCTCAACACTCGACACACACGCCAGCTGCAGCATCGCTGTGCTGAGCTGAAGCTGATATTTTTAACTAGAGCGCTGGACGTCAGCTCAGCGCACAGATCAGTACCATCCTGCTGCCACTGAGCTAAAAACACCTGAATGGGTTTGGATCCAGATCTGGGTTTTCCCTCAGACCTGATCTAAATGAAACCATGGTGAAACTGATGGTGTCCAGTCAGCATCACCTTGATTTAGCTGCTTTTATACAGTTTTAGATGAAACACTGAGTTCCTCAAACCCAGACCCTAACCCTATTTGAAAAGATAAACCAGTAACAAACGCACATAGTCTATATAGAGACCCTCATTGAAAACGAGGCAGAAGTCTCCAGACCAGACCGTGGGTCAGTTTGAACACTGTAAAAAATGATTCTTTCATCCACATGTTGGAAGTCCTTTATTATTAATATTTTAAGACAATACCCTTCTGAAATTTTGCATAAAATGAAGAAATAAAATAATAAACTACTGTATTTTAGGGTCTGTCCAGTTTTAGTCAGGGATATTTTTTTGTTTTTCAAATTTTTCGAACTGAAATGCAATTTAAATGCATTTTTTCATAAATTAAAAAGTTTATAATATTAAAGTTCAGGTCTATTATTTGATTCTGCCCCCCAATAAAATTATTTTAAATAAAAAATGGCTTTTCACAGTAAAATGTATTGTTAGTGTAAAATGCAATTAATTGTGATTAATTAATTACAAAGGCTGCAATGAATTTGATTAATTTTTTTAATCGAGTCCCACCACTAGTTTAAATGCTTAAACATATATTCTCTGTGCATAAAATCCCCATGAATTAGTTTGTGGTTGAAGTAACTTTTTGAGGAAAATCTTTTTTTTTTCCTACAGCTGTTCAGGTGCAGAAATGTCAACATTATTTTAACACTCTGCTCCATTTTTTGCCCAGAAAGAACAAACTTGTTTACTGCCGATCACCCGATCATTTCTTAAGTCATCAGCTTCTCCTTCACTCCTCCTCCTGCTTTATCCTCTGACTGCAGCAGCTCTGAACAACTTCTTATTTAGACTATTTGGAGAAATCCGTCAGTGTTGTGCGTGTTTTGGAGCAACACTCAATCACAAAGCTCCTCCTCAGAAAGCGCTTTTTAAAAATCTTAACATCGCTCAATTTATTTCCCGACGGAGGGCAGGTGTTGTGCTGCGTACGTGCAGCACTCAGCAGAATCTCCTCCTGAGCCTGGATGGAGACGTGGCGTAGGGTGAGTGTGGGTGTGACTCGCTCCACGCCGGCCTCGCCACCTCCTCCAGGATCGAGCACTCCCGTCAGTGCTTTCCATACAGGGGGAGGACGAGTCTCGGCGGGTGTGGAGTGAGCAGCGAACCCGGACGCTGCTCCATAAGCTCGCGTGTCTCCTGGCCCCCTCCCTCCTCCTGGACCGGAAACTGATTCAAACTCTGATTATGGTTAATATAAGTGCACACATATAGACTATATATAAATCCCATGTGCTTTAGATTGTTTAACATATATTTAAAAAGCCAAACTTCCTTCTGAAGGTGGCGGCTTTTGTTTTGCCATGTTGGTGCGCATGCAGAGGAAACCCGAGTCCAGATCGGGAGGTGACGTCCGATTCCGATCGAGTCCAATATCATGTGATCGGATCGGGACATCCCTACCTGAAACCATCAAAGACTGCTGATTTACAGGTTTTTATTCAGCAATTCAAAGAAAAACAACATGCTGAGATCAGTAACTTCTATCATCACAACCTTCCCATTTCTACGAGATTCACTTCTCTGACAGTCAACCCCTTTGATGCTCATCATGTGAAAACAGTGTAACACTCAGCGGAACAAGGTCATTTCACTTCCTGCAACAATCTGATTGATGAGCTGAACGTGGATAACTTCTTTTATGTAAACCTTTTAAACTCAGGAAGATTTATTGCAGTGTATGTTGTGCTCTGATTCATGGGAAGTACTTGGACCTTAAGTTTACCATTTTTTCAGACATTTCTGTTCAGGAATCTCTCTGTTAGGTGGTGCCTTCATGTCCTTTGAATCTGTGGGTGCTCTGTTATCATAATGCAGCAACGTGCCTCCTTATGACTCAGCTCACAGCAGAATGTCGGCGATGCACAGCCTGAGGATCAGATGACACGGTTGTCTCTTCCTGCTGGTAGAGTTTGGCTTTCAAACCATGTGGGAAACTCACAGCGAGAGGGTGAGAATAAGATCAGTTCGATCCAGTTTGACTTCAGCCGGACTAACGTGTTTACAACCTAGGGCTGCACCATTCTGGACAAAATGAGAATCACAATTTTTTTGCTTAGAATTGAGATGATGATTCTCTCACAATTCTTTGGTATTAAAGCCCATGGGCAGCCCACCGTGTATTAAAAAATAAATTTATGTATATGTATATAAATTTGTTTTTGCTATTTGACAGCAAGCTCAGAAACAGCCTGGAAAAATTCTATAAAAACTAGAAAATATTACATAGGTAACTTTTAGAGCAATAACTTTATTTAGTATTCAGTCTTAAAGTTAAAAAAAATAATTTCCCTCCTTTCTTTGGTTTGACAAAGTCTGTATAAAACATAAATAGTATGTAAATGTATTTTTACGTATAAGTTTCCCAAGTCATGGACTACGAAGCTCTTTACAGTCATTTACATGCTGATGGCAGGACGCTACAGTACATTATCGCCACAGAATAGAGGAGACCAGATCCTCTGACTCCATCAACAGTTGATGTAAGTGAACCATCTGACTGAACCCAGAACACGACAGGTGACCTAATCGAATTGAGTGTCAAACAGGTGTTAAGCGTGCGTGCTGCCGAGTGCTGCAAAACTGGGGGTGGGAACGCATCTCGACGGGGGAAATCATAACAACGTAACACCAGCAACACCCCGTTGCAAGACAAACGCTCCCTACAGAGCTATTTGTGCTGCCCCAGTACTAAAATAAAATCTGTGCTTGCTTATTCTGTCATACGGACTACAACTAGAGAGAGAGAGACGGCCAGAGAGAGCAGAACTAGCTCACTTTGTTTTAGTTTAGTGGCATGTAGCCGCCGTTAGCAGCGGTTAGCCACTGTTAGGTTTCCACCAGGCTTGTAAAGCACTGGGGGAAACGCTGAACAACTTTAAACACTGTCATTTGAGGGAAAAAGAGGTAGCACTTGTTTTCATGCAGGTTACGTCCCGGTGCACTTGTTGTCTTCTTTTTTTTTTAAGTGTTGTCATTTGGAAATGAGATCGCATACAAGTATGAATTGAGATCACGATTTTTTAACGATTAATTGTGCAGCCCTATTACATGCATTAAAAAAACTGACTTCAGTTGATTTAAGGCAATAGTTTGGTTTTCTGATGTGCATGTAAACGCATTGAGTGTTCCCCAGGACAGCTGAGGCTACAATGTAGTGTAGCAATCACAAGGTCATGCAAACGTCAAAGGTCAACAAACTGACCTGGTCATTGAACATCCAAGCCTCTCCAATAACAATGTGTACCCTTGGAACAAAAACATTCACTTGCTTTCTACAACAAGCTATGGATTCGTCAAAACACGACCTTGACAGGACCTCGGTTCTGTCCCAGTTAAAGACGTCCTATGAAGAGACTCTTTTATCCTCTTTAAAAATATTTTTTTCTTCTTTACAGACTTAATGAAAACAGAATGACATTCACTCTTTATCCTAAAAATGTATTTAATCAACATTCATTACATAAGAATGTAACAGTTAAATCATAATTAATGATAATATTTAAAATGCATTATTTTAAATCTTAAATACATCAATTGTTTCTAATTGATGATTTAATCATGTTTAACTATCATATTAATATTAAAATATTAATAATGGCCTTTATTTTGCTTAAACTGAGTTTAAACCATGATCTAAGCAGGTGGGGGGAATGGCCTTACCTAATTTTCAGCTCTACTACTGGGTTGCGAACATTAGGTGTACAGTATGTTGTATTGGAGGAACTTTCATCTGGAACCCTCATCCCCGATCTGGGTCACCATGGAGGCTCACGCGGTCGGTGCAACAGTGTCTCTGTCTGCACTCCTAGGTGCTCCTCTCCCACTCTCATGTTCTATTGCTTCCGGGAGCCCAGTGGTTAAGCAGTCCCTGAAAACCTGGTCTCAATTCAGAAAAACTCTGGGTCTTCAGCCTTTTCACTTTTAAATCCAATCGCAGCTAACCACTTGTTCTCTCCATCAATGGCTGATGCTGCCTTTCATGTCTGGCATAAAAAAGGTTTAAAATGTTTCATAGATTTATATTCTGACCATCTTTTTTCTAATTTTGCCCAGCTAACAACAAAATTTGGAATCGCTGCCACTCAGTTCTTTAGGTTCTTGCAGGTCAGGCATTATGTGCCCCAATTTCCAAATAAACCCATAGAGAACCCACTGGATGAGTTTCTATCAGTAAACCCCATGGTGAGAGGAGCAATGTCTAAACTTTACAACTGTATTACTAAATTATGCTGTCCTTCATTAGTTGCTATTAAAACTGCTTGGGAGCAGGACCTCATTTCCACAATCTGATGAGGTGTGGGCGTCTGTACTGGACCCGGTGCACTCCTCATCAGTGTGTGCTCGGCTTGCGCTTGTGCAATTTAAAGTGGTCCACCGGGTGCATCTGTCGAAGGTTAAATTGGCACGTGTAGCCTTCCGACGTGGAAAAAATAAAATTCCGGCCAAGTTCTAAGCTGTTTATCAGACGGTAAACACGACGTCCAAGAACGCGTGGACAAACCTGTTGTCCTTTGACAAAAATCTTGTGCGTTTTCACGACGAGTTTTAGGTAGCATCGGCTGAGTACGTCCCCCGAGCTAACCGCTAAATAGGTAAATATCCGCTGATTCCACTAAACAACGCCGCTGTTATTCGTCTTCCATCGCCTCGTTTAACTCTTTGTCTCAGAGACACATCACTTCATTACATTTGTTGAGCTTAACTCTTTCTTTCTCCGTCAGTGAATTATCTTCATCAGAATAAACATGTCTGAACAAAAACAAATAAAAGAGGGTAGACGCCTCACCACTGGAGAAATTGCCAACTTTATAGTAAAGATGGAGACGTTTGTACCTGAACCAAGGTGCCCAAAAAAGCTATCTGCTTATTTCAGGAAATTTGACAGGCTCATGGAAGACTACCCTGACACATGTTTAGAAGACAAGATCTTTCTTCTTGATAACACCACAGACATGATGGTGGGTATGTTTATTGATCATCAGTCACCACACACGAAGAGTGACTTTGACAGGCTATGTAGAGCTATCGCCAAATATTTCTACTGTGATGAGGAAGCTGCAGGCCCCCCGGCTGTGAGGCCCGAGCAGTCTCTTCCTCAGACTCCTGCCACAGCGAGTGCAGAAAAGACAGTCAACCCCGAGGTGACTCCTGTCTGCCCACCTCCGCGGTTGGTGCTGAAACCCCCAGCATATAGAGTTTCTGTGTCTAAGGGTCCAACCACTGTTTCACCTGCAATTTCTCAACTGCAGGAGATGGCAGAGCGATTCAAAAAAGACTTGCCAGATCCTAATGATCCTCGATGTATTCGTAGGTTTCTCATTCTGATCGACACCCAAAGCCTTGTAGGCTGGAGAAAGGCCAGTCTCGTTCGACGCGCTGCGAGTGGTTCATTGAAGACGGTCAAAGACTCTCTGCGATGGAGAATTGTAGAGAACTTTGACCTACTACGTCAAGCCATCTTAGATCATTTTCCAATGCCCGATCCTACAGATGCTAGTCCATCTACTGCATCTGATCCACCAACCTCAGATTCCATCACTGAGAAAAGGGGGGTCACAACACAACCTGATCCTCCTCTAACAACATCTGACCTTCCAGTGTCAAGCGCAGACCCTCCAGAGGTCAACGCTGACGCTCCTGAGTCCAACATCTCTCTGCCTCCCTCAGAGTGGGGCAGTTCTCTGGCGTCCGGCACAGAGCCCGTCCCGCTCCCCACGGAACCGGCCAGCCCTCAGGCGCCCCAGACTGAATCCCCTCTCTTAACAGCAGAACCCGAGGAGCTCCCACTCAGTCCGCAGGAACCACTTCTGTTCCCCGCAGAACTGGTCAGCCCTGCTGGACCTCGAGGTGAGCCTCCTCCTCCTCCTCAGGTAGAACAGGTCAACTCTACTCTGTCACCAGTAGAACCAGAGGAAATCCCACTCAGCCCTCAGGTGCCCCTAACTGTGCCTGTTCTGCTCCCCGCAGAACCAGACCGCCCTACGGCGCCTCACACTGAGCCTCCTCCTCCTCTTCTTCCCCCGGAAGAGCAGGCTAAGTCTCCCAGACTCACCTTTGACCCTGGTCCTATCAAAACGACCTTTCTCAAAGATCAGTCTTACTCGGTTATGACAATCTCTAACCTATGGAGAACTAACAACGACCTCATCCTCCACGCAAAGGGGGGGTGACGTTTCTTTAAGACTCTTTTTCACTCCAACTAATGAGTCTCTGTGTTCTCTGACTCCTAACACCAGCTGTCTCCCTTTTCTGTTTGATCAGCGTGAATGTGTCTCCATGTTTATGCCTCCGTAACCATGTGTTATTAACCATGTGTTATTAACCATGTGTTTTATTGATAAACAGACTTGGTCGAGCTGTTGACGTCGCCTGCTGTACTCCAGTCAGCTGTGCGTCCATCCTGGTAAACACTAAGCCAGAGTTCCTTTATTTTAGCCTAATGCTGTATTCATTTAGTAAAATTACTTTATGTTTAAATCAAACTTAATGTTTAATTTTCTATCTACAATAATTATTTCATGATAATAATTACTGTCCTTGAAATAAAGGGGGGATATGTAGCCTCACCAAATAGACTATATCCTCTGACCTTTGACCTCTGTTGACCATCACAACAGTGCTTGAAGTGG
The DNA here is from genome assembly GCA_006937965.1 of Callopanchax toddi. NCBI lineage: Eukaryota > Metazoa > Chordata > Actinopteri > Cyprinodontiformes > Nothobranchiidae > Callopanchax > Callopanchax toddi. Next base: position 68,408 of record SSNR01000630.1, on the reverse strand, counting down.
ACAACAAGATGTGGTGGTACTCTCTTTAATGGAGGTCGGAAAATGAAATGTTGAGATTCCTGAGTGTAAATATAGCTCAGTAAAAAGATGTTCTCTCTATGCATCATAATGCAAACTGAAAGGGAAGGAGCTCAGCTCAAATCTCATATATAATCAAATTAAATCAAATGTTGTCTACGTACATAAAATGATTACAATTACAAAATTAATTTCCATTGCTTTATTAATTATCAAAAAAGCCAAACAGAAAATGAAACCTCCAATCTCTTATCATTTGTTTAAGCTAATAAACACGGCAACAGTAGCGAGAACGACGCATGCGCGGTTGACCGGTTGTCACAGAAACCACTGTTCGCTTGGTCAGTCTGCGCCTGCGCATTGTGAAGAGCGGCAGACGAGAACATAGACATATGTATGCACAGATGCCTCTTTACGCCCTCGATAATGGTTCCAGCGCTTAATGAGGCATCTACATTTGAATAAATATGCCGGTTAAACCCAAACATGGAGGTGTTGTGGACGTGAGCTCACTGACCACTATCAGGGGTGTCAAACTTATTATGGTTCAGGGGCCACATGCAGACAAATTAGATGTCAAGTGGACCGGACCAGTACAATCCTAAAATAATTACCTATAAATAACAAGTGCATGTTTTTCCCCATGTTTTCATGCAAGAAAAATTACAAGTACATTTGAAAATCTTCACATTTATTCAAAAACTCTTTTACAAAACACAAGATAAACAAATATTTCTCAAGACAATTGTGCAGAAGTACACAAAACTTTTATTGTCTGAAAAAATTAATAATAAAAGATTTCCAACATGTGGAAACACCTGAATGAGAGAATCATTTTTTGCAGTGTTCAGACTGACCCACGGTCTGGTCTGGAGGCTCTGCCTCATTTTCAATGAGGGTCTCTATTGTTTATAGACCAGTGTGGGTTTGGTACTGGTTTATCTTTTCTAATAGGGTTAGGGTCTGGGTTTGAGGAACTCAGTGTTTCATCTAAAACTGTATAAAACCAGTAAATCCAGGTGATGCTGACTGGACTCCATCAGTTTCACCATGGTTTCATTTAGACCAGGTCTGAGGGAAAACCCAGATCTGGATCCAAACCCATTCAGGTCTTTGTTCCTCAGTGGCAGCAGAACGGTACTGATCTGTGCGCCCAGCTGACGTGCAGCTCTCTAGTTAAAATGATCAGCTTCAGCTCAGCGATGCTGTAGCTGACGTGCGTGTCGAGCGTTGAGCCAGAAACGAGCCAAAGGCGCGGACCAGGACCGCAAACGCTCCAGTTTGGGCACTGATCTCTGTGCGTAACGCGATCGGAAGCCCTGGCCTCATGTTCCTGTGACTAGATGTGGAGGATTCATCACTGGTCAAGTTGACAGGCACAGCGCGCTGGACGGCAAGTTCAGTGGCACGCTGCATCCAACAAATGCGCTTTGGATGCGACCCGCCATTTCCACTGGCTGGAATAAACCTATGGCTAGAGACATGCAGTTTCACTGCCGATCCTTTGTGGTTTTTGTGGTGAAAGGACGGAGCGGAGGGCTGAGTTTTACAGCGACCGCGTAGAGAGGTGAAGCGAGTGGGGCGGGCTGGATCCTCCGAAGGAGAACCTTGGCACGGGCTGCGTGCGTCAAAGGTCTGATTTGAGCGTTTGGACAGCAGGAAATTATACTGACAAGAGCTCAACCTTTCTTCAAACGCAAGTTGCGTTAATTGCGTTATTTTTTTAACGTGCATCATAATTAACGCGTTAAAGTCCCAGCCCTAATTTTTTTATTTTCAAAACTCATCCAGCTGGCCGGATCGAACCCCTTAGCGGGCCGTATGAATGACACCCCTGATTTAAACGGACGCTCACTACTGAGCGTTCCGGGACGCTATGAGTATGTTCTCAGCATCCCGAGAAGTGGCGGAACGCTAAAGAGCTATTTTTAGAAGTGCCAGTACTGCGTACCGCCGCGTACCGGCCCACTTCAACCACTGCATCACAACAATAATCCATCTTTTTCCCAATAATTTGGAATACAATGACTCTTGGATTATGTTTTAACCTGAATCAAGATCCCTACAGGTGTCCTACTGTCCACTTTCAGGTGTCCATCTCCCAGATGACCTTAACTGGACACTAGCTGGTCTAATAAAACACTCTCTGTAAAGAAGTCTCTTCTGTAACACCACAGACTGGTGTTCCAACTGTAATCTCTTGTTTACAGAACATTCTCTTGTAGTGTTCCTGCTCAGGGTCATCCACACACTCAAAGTGTTATAATATGCTTCTCTGCTATGTCATGCATTTCTACAATTATAATGTGAGTGTTTTAACGGGCGGAAGTCATATGTGAGTTGGTAACTCCCTCACAGTTCCCTTATCCAATCAGAGCCGTCCACAACTTCACTAAATCAGTTTTGATTAGTACACTTAATATCTTCTGATTGGTTAAATTTAAGATAACTCTTCTCAAAACTAATATTCAGTTCCGGTACGAATCAGTCCTCATAGAGTCTTTTGCTACAGTCTTGTCTGAGCCTGAAAGCAGTCGGAGCTGCTATGCTGCTATCTTAGCTGAACCTTCATCAGCTTTGAACAAGGCCTTGAGAGACACCTGCCTGTGTCTCTCCCTCTCGTCTCTCCCTCACCATGGGAACTGATCAGAAATGACTTCAGCATGCCTGCTTAAATGCCTCCCTTGCTGACCGGGACGTATCCACGGACTGTTCGGCGAGGTCCTCGGCGGCCACGCCTTCCAGGACCACCACTCCGAGTCTGGGGACTCCAGCCTCAGCTCATGGAGAAACCAACGCCTGCCAGATCCAGGAGCGTCCACCTTTCAGTGAGCGAACACCACTTTCTGATCGAGAGGTTTGCTTTGATAAAGCTTAATTCTTCCAAACTAAATTAAGCAAAACTAAATCCCATTCCAAACTCAAATTAGCCCTAAATTGACTCTTAAAGTCACAACTAGGTTAACTAAATTAACTAACTTCCCTAGTCATTAAAACATATGCTACGGTCCGTTAAAACTCACAATTAACCTATCTTTAACATCCTCAACATGTTTAAGAATATTAATTGTGTTTACATCAAACTTTCAAACTGTCTTATCTGTCTGTGTTCTTAGGTTTTTCAAATTAAATGGTTGTTCAATTTTATCTGGTCTCAGTTTCACATTATTAATAAGGTATTTCAATTCACTGTACTCTTTCAAAGAACCTAGATACCTTCAATAAATATTAGCTATTATCAGGGTTAAATGACAGTCTATCACTTTTCATTATAAACCAAAAATAAGCTAATGTTTATCTGAAGAGGGTGTAGTTAAAATAACTAAGTTATTTCTAAACGCTACACACGCATATACCCAAACATAGACCCAACTTGTGGAAAATGTAGGGGCGCTCCTGGCTCATTATTACACATGTACTGGCTGTGCCCCTGCCTAACTAACTTTTGGAGGTCAGTTTTCTGCATAATCTCTGAAGTCTTGCAGTGTCAGGTGGAGTCAAACCCGGTCTCTGCTACCTTTGGAGTATAGCCCCAGATCTGACTTTACCACACTCCAAATTAAGAATCCTATCCTTTTTGACTTTACTGGCTAGAAGAGCTGTCTTATTGAAGTGGAAAGACTCTTTCCCTCCCTCTCATTCCCATTGGATAAGAGATATTATGTTATGCATGGCTTTAGAAAAAATTAGATACACTGTCCGTGGTTCTGAAAGCAAATTCTATAAAGCTTGGCAACCCTTTTTGACATTGGTTGAAAAATCTACAACTATTGTTTCTGAGTAGCAAATGTTTGATAATGTTTTGTGTTTTATTTTGCTATGGAACAACAATAAAACTGATGTGAATTAAGCAAAATTTGCCTTTGTGTTAAATTATTAACAATGGGATTCCCTTGCAAACCCAAAATACCCTATTTTCAGTGCTGGTCAGAGATTAAAACAGAACAAAACCATAGTTTTATGAATATTATTATTATTTTGAAGGGAAATTATTATATTTATTTGTTATATTTGTAGCACCATCAAATATGCTATAACCTCTGACCTTTGACCTCTGTTGACCATCACAACAATAATCCATCTTTTTCCCAATAACTTGGAATACAATGACTCTTGGATTATGTTTTAACCTGAATCAAGATCCCTACAGGTGTCCTACTGTCCACTTTCAGGTGTCCACTTCCCAGATGACCCACTGGACACCGGCTGGTCTAATAAAGCATTCTTTTAAAGAAGTCTCTTCTTTAACACCACAGACTGGTGTTCAAACTGTAATCTCTTGTTTACAGAACAGTCTCCTGTAGTGTTCCTGCTCAGGGTCATCCACACACTCACACTCAAAGTGTTATAATATGCTTCTCTGCTATTTTCTACATTTATAATGTGAGTGTTTTAACGGGCGGAAGTCATATGTGAGTTGGTAAACTCCCTCACAGTCCCCTACCCAATCAGAGCCATCCACAAGTCCACTAACTCAGTTTTGATTAGTACACTTAATATCTTCTGATTGGTTGAATTTAAGATAACTCTTCTCAAAACTAATATTCAGTTCCGGTACGAATCAGTCTTTGCTACAGCCTGAATGAATCTAAAAGCAGTCGGAGCTGCTATCCTTCAGAGTCTTAGCTGAACCTTCATCAGCTTTGAACAAGGCCTCGAGAGACCTGCCTGTGTCTCTCCCTCTCGTCTCTCCCTCACCACGGGGACTGATCAGAAATGACTTCAGCATGCCTGCTGAAATGTCTTCCTTGCTGACCGGGACGTATCCACGGACTGTCCGGCAAGGTCCTCGGCGGCCACGCCTTCCAGGACCACCACTCCGAGTCTGGGGACTCCAGCCTCAGCTCGTGAAGAAACCAACGCCTGCCAGATCCAGGAGCGTCCACCTTTCAGTGAGCGAACACCACTTTCTGATCGAGAGGTTTGCTTTGATAAAGCTTAATTCTTCCAAACTAAATTAAGCCTCTAAATTCCATTCCAACCTCAAAATAGCCCTAAATTGACTCTTAAAGTCCCAACTAAGTTAACTAAATTAACTAACTTCCCTAGTCATTAAAACATATGCTACGGTCGTTAAAACTCACAATTAAAACCATCTTTAACATCCTCAACATGTTTAAGAATATTAATTGTGTTTACATCAAACTTTCAAACTGTCTTATCTGTCTGTGTTCTTAGGTTTTTCAAATTAAATGATTGTTCAATCTTTATCTGCCTCAGCTTCACATTATTAATAGGTATTCAGTTCACTGTACTCTTTCAAAGAACCTAAAGATACCTTCAATAAATATTAGCTATTATCAGGGTTAAATGACAGTTTATCACTTTTCATTATAATCCAAAAAAAAAAAGCTTTAATGTTTATATGAAGAGGGTGTAGTTAAAATAACTAATAGTTATTTCCATTTAATTTTTTAATATATGATTGACAACTTATTAAAATGTACATCATTATATACTTTTGTACCAACAGACCTCTGAGAGCTGGCTCCTGACCAGGCATGAGGAATGGATGAGTGAGATGTGGGAAATGGTTGGCTGTGTGGTCTCTAAATCAAAGAGCAGAGCTGTATAATCCTGTTGCTGCCTGTAAATCTGTATGACACATGTAGTCTAAGTTCAGCTTTTGAAAAATCAAAAATCCATTTTTCATTTTTATTTCAGTGAGGGCTGAAAAGTCTTCAGAGACCAAGTTAATATTTCCCCCTAATAAATAAATGTTCCTGCAGCCTAAGGTTTATATAATTGCCCCTGTTGTTCTAAACATGTTATTTATTATGAAGAAAATTTAGCCAGAGGCCCCTAATAAACAGGCTCAGCAGCATTTTAGTATCACACTTCCAGTGGGGAAGTTGGGTGATTTACAAAAGAACAAGAAAGAAAAAAAGGCTGTGAGATCCAGATGTTTGGTCTCTTTAATGATTCATGCTGCAGAACCTCTCATAATACAAATGCATAATCTTTCCACCCGTTGTGCTAAATTCTCACTACTCTAAGAACACACAACCTCAGTGTTTTTACAGTGCATATTCCTCATTCCATAACACACCTGCTTTTTATCAAGTAGTAATACTTAATGGTCTCTGCTCATACTTTCCCCTTTTTTCCTCTTTGCAGATTTTAGTTTGTTGAGAAGTCAGACTTTACATAAAGAAAGGTCAAGACCTTACAATATTTTAGACAAGCACTTAGACTATTATAGAGTGAAACCTAATAATTCCCTTTGAGTGAGCACTGGGCAACAGCAATGAGGAGGAAAAAGAAAAAAACAACCTTTTCACACAGGATGATACCTTCAGCAGGACCAGAATCTGGATCTGGTTCAGTTCCAATAAAAAACATTTATGTATATTTGACTTGTTTATGTTAAAAATATTTTTTGCAGAAAAACTAATGCACACAAGAAGTGACAAAACAAAAAAATCAAACATCTCACTTTTCCTGCGTTTCAGCATTGACTGGAGGTTCTGTCCGTTCTGATGCTGTGAAGGATTCGTCTTCTCCAGAACTCTGTTGAGGATCATGTCTGTTCCTTCGCGATCTGACCTGTATCAGGTTAGAAAGTTAGCTTTTAAATTTAAAGATCCCATAAACACGATTTGACAAAGACTTTGCAGGAAGTTAAAAGGTTGCCGCTTGCTGTAATAAAATCAACAGAAGACAGTATCTTCTGAGAACACAATAAAACCACTGATAAACAGCTGCTATCTCCAGAGCAACTTAGAAAGTTATACAACTAGGGATGCAGCAATACCACTTTTTTTCAAACTGATATGATACGGACACTTGGATCCAGTGGCGTAGCAAGGTTGAGCTGGGCCCCGGTGCAAGAGTTGCTTTAGGGCCCCCCTACCAAATCATATCACCAAATACTATTGAGAAAAGAGTTGTGACGATTGTAGATAGATCTGATCTGAGAGAGAAGGAGGGAAGCAGAGTGCTGATACTAATAAGCACTGATATCTAGCTGAATATTTTAAATAAAGAAAAAAGCTACAGTAAAACAAAATATAATGTTTGTCAGAAAACAAAGGTGCCTTTTGAGCTTTTAAGGCAGGGGCGGGAAACCTTGATTTGCTAAGGGGCCAAATCCCCTGAGGGCCACATTCAGAACTTAAACCAGTGATGTTCAATTGTTTCAAGACAGGGAAAAATCACCAAGTATAAAGTTCCCAGTCACAAAAATTTGTATTGAAACATGAAGAAAAAAATTATTCTATTATAAATTGTTTTCACTTTTAGGTAGTCAACAATATAATAAACATGTCATATTTAACTGAACAGAATAAAGTGTTAGTTTTTGTAGGAAAGGATAGGTTTGTCTTAATTAAAAGAAAAATGTATTTTATTGGCTGATTGTTTTTTCTTGTTCTTGAAAATAAGTCTGAGTCCAACAGACACAAGAATTGGATCCTGGTCTTGCTTCAGAAATACTGAAAGTATATTTTTATTTACTTAGTACTTTATTTATTTTCTTATTACTTCACTAAGTATAATCAGGTTTATTGAATAGAGCTCATGATTAAAGTCAGTGAGGGTTTGTGGTTCTTTTTACCGTGAAATTAAATTAAAAGTTAAAAATTCTGATTAGGGCTGCATGGTGGCGCAGTTGGTTAGCACTGTTGCCTCGCAGCGAGAAGGTCGTGGGTTCGCGTCCCGGCTCTGCGGCCTCTCTGCGTGGAGTTTGCATGTTCTCTCCATGCATGCGTGGGTTTTCTCCAGGTGCTCTGGTTTCCTCCCACAGACCAAAAACATGACTGTCAGGCTAATTGGGCTTGTAAATTGTCCTTAGGTGTGAGTGGGTGTGTAATTGATTGTTTGTCTCGTTCGTCCTTATGTGGCCCTGCGATGGACCGGCGACCTGTCCAGGGTAGGGTTGGGTATTGAAAGGGTTTCATTCGGTACCGGTGCCATTTCAATACTTTTAAAACGGTACCGGTTCCTAAACGGTATTTAAATCGGTACTTTTAAAACCTAAAAACACAGATTTTTTTTATGATCCCTGACTTTTTATTTCTTAAGGCAAAAGGCCGAGCCAAACATCAAATTCTTCATAATTTAAAGAAAGAAAATATTTACATTATCTGTACATTAATTAAATGTACAAAACATTAACTGAACAATTATTAACTGAACATCAACTCAATCTACTGACTAACAATGGAAATACAATCCATAACACTGAACTAACACTCAGATCGGTGCTCTGTGGTGTTCTTGTTGTCACACAGTGAAAATGTGGTTTTTATTTTAAGTTTTATTTATTTGCAAGGTTTTTTTTCCTGTTTTTATAATTATTATTGCATGTTTTATACTGTTTTAATGTTGTTTATTTTTAATTCTTTGGATCGCTGTGGACTGATTTTAACATGATGATAATCACTATCACCTGTTGTAAATGGGCGTGTCCAGGAGGAAACTTATTTAGATGCCACTCAGGTTGACAGAGCGACAGAGAGAGTGAACAGGACAGAAAAGAAAAGAAAAGGACAGACAACGAAGGAAATGAAAGGTGTGCTGAAGGAAAAAAGGAGAAGCAGCAGGATGTGAGGAGGAGGCAGATCGGCTGTTCCGGTGAGCGGCGAGGAGTCGAGCGTCTGGTCCCCGCAGCTGGAGCCAGGATCCTCGCTCCAGCTGCGGGGACCAGCTGCGCGTCCCACCGATCTCATGGGACGCGCTGCGAGTGAGTGACGGCCGGCATGGAGTGTACCTCTGCCCGCACCATTCAGACCAGTGTGCTCTGCGGGGTGAAGAGATGCGAGGAGCCGCGGCTGACGTCACCGCTGGACTGCTGCAGGGACGAGGAGATGGGCGAGTGCGCGTGTCGGAGTTGTGTTTCCTGCAGCCTGCTGCGTGCGTGTCACGTGACGTTTGTGTGCTACAGGCTACAGCTTATTAACGGCAAACACCAGAGGGCGTAATTAGGCGGCTATATTTTGGGGCACCGAAATGGCGCACTGAAATTCATGTTGTATTTCGGTCCGGGTAGTACCGATGATGTAACGGTCGGGTCCATACCGGAACCGAACTTCGGTACCCAACCCTAGTCCAGGGTGTCCCCTGCCTCTTGCCCCTTGACTGCTGGAGATAGGCACCAGCTCCCCTGCGACCCTCTGTGGAGGGTTAAGCGTAGGGATGGGAATTGATAAGATTTTTACGATTCCGATTCCATTTTCGATTCTGTATAACGATTCAATTCTTTATCGATTCTCTTATCGATTCTCATTTGAAAAAAAAGAGAACAAACAGATCTATTAGCTTCAGTGTTGGGTAAGTTACTTTAAAATAGTAACTTAGTTACATTACTAGTTACTTCTTTCAAAAGTAACTCAGTTATTTTAAGTTACTCGTTACTTTCAAAGTAACTAGTTACTAGGGAAAGTAACTACAGTATGTTATATATAACAATTATATATTATAAATTACCCACCTAAATGTACTGTGATTTATTGATGCTGAGGGCTTCATACAGTGATGTAAATTACTGGTGGATCTTTCAGAGCTGATCAATTCATCAGTTACACTTTTATTCTGTCTTTCTGACAGCCTGGTATCAAATAGACCAGAACTTCAACAGTTATCACTCTTAACTCATTTCAAGTTGCATCAAACTAAAATTTTTGTAACAAAAACGTTCAATCAAAACAACAGGATGGTCCTTAAACCAACTTATATATTTAATGTTGATCCATCCTACCTTTATTCAGTAGAGCTGCTGTTTTGTCATGACTGATGAGTTCAGTCTCCTCAGAAGGAGATCTTAGTTTACACTCAGCTTTGACCACAGGCTGCTATCAGAACAGAGTGACACGGTTTATCAGAACCAGCAGCACAGCTACGTCCAAAAAACCGACAAGCAACGACAAACTCAAACTCTTTCATCTCAGTTTTTGTTAAATCCAGTGGTTTCACCTTCTCACGGTCCAAAAACGTACGACGACATACAGGATGAGCTGCTAAAACTCCAACTCTAACGAGCCACCTGCTGTGTTCGGATGGCGCAGCGTGGGCCTGGAGGATGAGACCAGGTCCAGTACGCAGCTCAGCGCCACCAGCTGCAGGCGGTCTGCCGTCTCGTTGTAGCAGATGGAAAGTTCGAAACTTGATAAAGATGAGAAGCGATTGGAGAGCTCCAGATGAGGCGGAGGTGACTCCGGCCTCCGGGAACCGCGGGCGGTTAGAGTTCCGACCCGGGCCACCTCAGACCAGGAGGAGCAGATAAACCAGATCGGCCCGGTGTTGAGGTGAAGACCCGGTTTCTGGGTCTCTCGCTCCTATCTGAGTCCACTCACCATCCGGCGGGATCGGAACAGGTGCAGAGGTCTGAGGAGAACGGGGCGCGAAGCTGATCCACCTGAGCCGGACCATCAGAGCTGTAGCCCGCAGCCGCCTCTGTCACCTCGACAGGACAGGAGGGATCTCAGCCTCTGGAGTTTCCACCGGACAGACAATCGAACCATTGTTGGATCCAACAGACGTCGACAGCGGGAGTCACAGCGGTGTCCTCCTCGGCTCCCGCTGCGTTGCACGGAGGAGCGCTCACAGGTGAATGGGGTGCGACTCGCGACCGGCTGCTCCCCCATTATAAGGTCACACGCCTCCTCCGTTTCTTCCCGCTGGCGCCGGACCCGCCTGACTCAAAGTAACGAATAACGAGCCTAAAAAAAGCCCAGTAACGAGGAACGCATTCCTGATTTTGGGAGACTAACGCGTTACCGTGTTCGTTACCGCAATAGTAACGTAGTTACTGTAACGCGTTACTTAATAACGCGTTACTCCCAACACTGATTAGCTTAAAGCTGGTTTATATCTTATCTTTGAGTAAGATACAAGTTTAGAAGTAGGATGACCTTATACATCCAACAGTGAGGTCTTAAGAAAACCAGAGCCTAGGGTCACAGGGTGCCCAGAAAAAAAGTTTCTAAGTATAAAATAATAATAAAATATTATTTTGTAGAAATAACATAAAATACAACATAAATTATTCTGTGCAATTCCACAAGAATGTAACATTTCAACTCTCTTTTTAAAAAGGATATGAGCTGAACACACAAAATTACATCAGCCAGCAACAAATACAACTCAAGTCAAGTTTAATGGAACTGTGCATTGTGCAATTTTGCAACCATCAACTATGGAAAATTAACAATTCTTCTGCAGAAAAATGAGCATATCTGCTTTTTCAGGAAGGATACGCGATCTTTCTGGACTTATTGTGTCTCCAGCTGTGGAGAACACCCTCTCAGACAGGTGGAGCACATAGGGCTGTGCGTTATGATGAAATATTTCATCTGGACGATAGAAAATGTCTACTGTCAGATAAAAAGCTCTATCGTTTAAGCCACGATAGAAGTTTTACAGCATAATGCACTTTACGGGATGTTCATGAACGCACCGCGCAGCAACACATAAACAAACATGGAGGCAGACGGTAGTGGACGCGTTTTAGACCAGAGTCAACAGGATAACCAGCTAATCCAAACCGAGGAGCTTGTAACTAAAAGAGGGACAACTTCTGTCTCATCGATGTGGTTTAAATATAAAAAGACCGACGTGGACCAGACAGCAGCTGTTTGTAAAGTTTTCCGGCTCCCGGTCCCAACAACGGACTCCGACGCCACTAATATATTTTATCACCTGCACAAAAACCACGTTGAAGAATACAGAGACAGTCAAAGAGTAAAAGCTGCAAGAGCAGCGTTGAGTGTTGGAGTAAGAGCTCAGAATAAACTCCAGACGCTGCTACAGGTTTTTACCTGCAGCACGTCATGTAGTGTCTAGCTGCCAGCTGAGCGGGATGGAAGGAGGAGGTTACTGCTGCTGTTACCAGGCACATCTACAAAGATATGGCTCTAATCTACACGGTGGAGAAACGTGAGTTTAGTGACTCGTGGTGACGTAGTCGTGCCAACTGGAATTTTTTTATTTATTTTTTTTTGCGCCGACTGGAATTGATAAGGGAATCGTTAGCAAAAATGGCAAACAATTCCAAGGAATTGAAACACTGGGAACCGGTTCTCATTAAGAACCGGTTTTCGATTCCCATCCCTAATTAAGCGATTTCAGAAGATGGATGGATGGATGGAAATCCTGGTTAACAAAAATCAACTTAACCATTTTAATTTAAAAAGATTTGGATTTACCTGTATTGTTGTGACCTTCGGTCTGGTAACCTGATTATTCATCCAGACGTGCTGGAACTGCACCGGTAAAACTCTGGTTCAGTAAAGTTCCTCCAAGTCAGACTCCATGACGCTCAGCGCCTCCACACACACTAAACTCACGGGTTAAGATGAAAACATGCTTACTTGTTTATTTCTCCTGAAAAAAGTTTGTTGTCTGGATCATTTTTCGCCGCAGTCGCCTTGATTGACAGCCATCAGTCTCCCGTGACTCTGTCGCTACGTCTGACTTTATGTTACGTTCACTGACACCGATCCTGGCTCGGCTATAAGAGTTGCTATAGATTTGATCGCAGAAACCCCGTTGGGAGAATAATATCATTGATGGAGGGGTTAGTTACTGCACCGACGGGCCCTACACGGTTGCTTGGATCTGAGTACTTCCTGATTCCGAGTACCGATACAAATTGGAAGACTGGTTTTATTTTGTTCTCTGCTTGTTACAGCAAATGAGGGTGAATTAGATAAAAAATAAATAAATAAAAATGATCACAAAACTAAAATATTAGGTGAAAAATAAACATTTTCTGTGAAATTGTTGCAGTTTTCCACTCCTAACAACGCTGTTCCTCTTTAGCTCAAAAGCTCCCCCTAGCCACCAATCTAGAAAACTACAACAGAACTGACAAGTCAGTTAAAGCAGCACTCTGGAGGATTTCATCAAGAGAGCAGTTTTTGAATCTAGCGTCCAAAGGCTCCTCCTCAAAACATCTCGACACGCGCGTCCGGTCGCGTCTGCGCGCGTGCACACGCCGCATATACGTTGCGGGCATAAAGTGTACAGCTCAATGTGTAGGGTTTAATCACTCACAGTTCACAATCTTATTCCAATACTACGAGGGTCTGATGAGCCCTCTCTGTCCCTGCTGCTTCTGATATTAGCTCTGTTAGCAGAGAGCTGCTGCTGGACTCTGAAGCTGAACGTGACTCGGTCCTGGATGAACTTTCTGACCAAAATAAACGCATAACCCTGTCAAGCCTTGCCATTCTGTGAGGTGAAAGGTTTAAAAATAAAAATAAATCCATCTTTAGCTGGGGAATGGGTAGGTTTTTAGTAGAAATGAACCGTGAGGCAGAGACGCAAACAGAGAAACACACGGAGCGTCCTGTACGACAGCGCCCCCTACTGGTACAGGTTTGGTCGATGCGCGTGCATGTTGAGAGAATGCAGACATTTGAATTTCATTGGCTGAAAAATGTTGGCGGCAAGAAATAATGGAAAGGGGGCTCTAGGAGGAAGGAGGGTCTTCATCAGAATGACAGATATTGTGGAACTCAACCCATAGATCATAGTTTAGACCTGAAATATCGTTTAAAACATTTAGAAAACTTTGATACAGAGAAAAATAATCCAGAGAGCCGCTTTAAGCCACCTTCTGACTGCAGTCAAAGCAATCGCATTGGTATTGGTTCCTGGTATCGGTTACCTTCAACAAGTACGAGTACATGGTATCGGTATCGACCCAATATCTTTATCAGTACATCCCTATATACAACGTTGTGTCAGGGGTCAAACATCGGCTCACCTTCCACGCCACACACAGCAGGATGAGGGTGAGGACTGAAACAAACAGTAAGGAGAGAACGATCAGCTTCAGCAGGTCCGGATGCTCTCCTGACCTGCTTCCTTGGTGTGTACAAGCAGCTATAAAGAAAAGACAAGAAAAGAAAAACACAGTTGTAATTCTTTGAAACAGTTTTTAGAACCATTGCATTTGATTAAAATTGGACCAGAAAAGATCAATTTGGTGACTATTTTTAACTTTTATATAATTATTTTTTCCTTTATTCATCTCAGTATTTCTTGTTTTTATTTCTGAAAATGTTCTGAACTGTGAACGTGATTTTATTTATTTTTTGTTGGATGTTATCAGGTTGCGTTGGGTTAGTAAAGCTGGTGAAAGAAATAGTTTGTTTTTCACTGACGGATGTAAAGAAAACAACATTTAAACTCTTTCATCTTTTCTATACCCACTGTATGTGCCACACAAGATCAAGGTCCAAAGAATTTGGAGATCATGCCAACAACTTAAACTTGCTGAGCTATTTTAGAATAGAATAGAAAAGCCTTTTATTGTCCCTCAGTGGGGAAATTCAGGTGCACCAGCAGCAAGTTACAGGCAAGTAGAGAAAAAACAAGTTCACGCAACAAAAAGATATGTAAAATAGAAAACTAAAAGCCTCCTCCATGAACCGTCACCTTATCGTGGTGGAGGAGTTTGAGTGCCCTAAACATCAACTGATTATAACAATATCGACATCAAAACTGTGAAAAATGTTATTGGGGGGATTGTAAAACCACTGACTTACATCTGTAATTTATCATTTCAAACTGGAACATTTCCAAACCAGATGAAAATAGCAAAAGTGGTGCCACTGTTTAAGACTGGGGATAAACACAACTTCACTAATTACAGGCCTATCTCATTACTTCCACAATTCTCTAAAATCCTAGAAAAACTGTTTATTAAAAGACTGGATTCATTTTTAGATAAACACATGATACTAACAGAAAGTCAGTATGGAGTTAGAGCTAAATGATCAACATCACTAGCATTAATGGATTCTGTTGAGGAAATTACAAACGCATTAGACCGTAAACATTTTGCTGTTGGTATTTTTCTGGATCTCCAGAAGGCCTTTGACACAATTGACCACAACATATTAATCAATAAACTGGAAGGGTATGGGACCAGGGGGATTGTTTTGCAGTGGATAAAAAGCTACTTGAGTCACAGGAAGCAGTTTGTGAAGTTGGGACAGTTTTCCTCATCATAGTTGGACATTGCTTGCGGTGTACCACAGGGTTCGGTACTGGGTCCAAAGTTGTTTATTTTGTATATTAATGATATTTGTAAGGTTTCACAAATATTGAAATTTGTTATATATATATATATATATATATATATATATATATATATATATATATATATATATATATATATATATATATATATAACTATATGTATGGTTTAAACTTTAATGTATATGAGCTGGGATAAGTAATTTTGATTTGATTATTTATACTGGTTTAGCTTACTTTTATTTAATTTTAATCTATTGTCTTCAGTTAATATAATAATAATATTTTTTTGTTTGTTTTGTTTTGTTTTGTTGGTTGGTTTAGCCACTTGCTGTCTCGTCATGTTTCTGTTTTGTTTTAAATGTTGAATTTGAAGGAGGACCCTCTCGCAAACGAGATGTTGCATCTCAAGAGGTTTTATCCCCCAAAAATATATGTAAATAAATAAATAAATAAATAAATAAATAAAATAATGTTTGCTGATGACACAAATATTTTTTGTTCAGGGGAAAAACTAAACAAGTTAATGGAAATACTTTCTGCAGAAATGGCTAAAGTGAAAAAACGGTTTGATAAAAATAAATTATCATTGAATCTAGGTAAAACTAAATTCATGTTATTTGGGAACCATAAAGTAAACACACAAATTGTGATGGATATTGATGGTGTCATTATTGAAAGGGTGAATAATTACACATTTCTGGGAGTCATAATGACTGATAAAATAAGTTGGAAACAACACATAAAACACATTCACAACAAAACTGTAAGAAGTATTTCCATATTAAACAAAGTCAAACATTTCCTGGATCACAACATACTTCACTTGCTATACTGTGCACTGGTCCAACCATATCTGAATTATTGTGCTGAGGTTTGGGGCAACACTTACAAAACTACATTATCACCAATAACACTCTTACAGAAGAAAGCCATTAGGATCATTAATAAAGCTGGTTATAGGGATCACACTAACAACCTGTTCTTCAATTCACGGGTACTAAAGTTTACTGACTAAATCCATTTTTTGACATTACAAATAATTTATAAAGCTACTAACAAACGACTTCCCGGTAACATACAAAAACATTTTTCACATAGAGACAAACAATATAATCTGAGGGAGGAAGGGAATTTAAAACAGCCATCTGTGCGAACAACAGTTAAAAGTCATTGCATTTCAGTTTGTGGAGTAAAATTATGGAATGAATTAAATAATGAATTAAAGCAATGTCCAAGTATGACCCAGTTCAAAAAGTGGTACAAAAATATGGTTTTCATGAGGTACAGGGAGGAAGAGGGATTCTGATTGGACCAGAGCCAATGATTGGTGTGGGGGTGTTAAAATATTTGTATATATAAGTGCATATACACGCGTGTAAAAGAAAATGGGGTATGCTTGTAATTGGGTGTAGTGGTGAATGTTTAATGCTGTGTGTGGAGGTGGGTAAATGGGAAAAGGGATGCTCCAATATTCTGTATGTAAAGGTGTACGTGGGACATTTTGGTCAAAGACAATTATAGAGAATGAGAGGTTGAACTGATGTAAATAAGGACACTGTTCTTTTTGATTTGTGAGGGAGACGGGAAAAGGGGCAGGAAATTAAAAAAGATTATGCTTCTTCCTGCTCCCTTTGAGCATATCAATTATATATATACATGAACATGTATGTATATATGTGTGTGTTTATAAATATGTATATATAGAAAAAGATTTATTCATTTATTTTAGTTTTTCTCATTGAAGTATTATTCTCAATATTATTGTTATTTTATCCATCCATCCATCCATTTTCTGTAGCCGCTTATTCCTCCACAGAGGGTCGCGGGGCAGCTGGTGCCTATCTCCAGTGGTCAAGGGGCGAGAGGCGGGGGACACCCTGGACGGGTCGCCAGTCCATCGCAGGGCCACACAGAGACGAACGAGACAAACAACCACACACCCACTCACACCTAAGGACAATTCCACCAGCCCAATTAGCCTGACAGTCATGTCTTTGGTCTGTGGGAGGAAACCGGAGTACCCGGAGGAAACCCACGCATGCACGGGGAGAACATGCAAACTCCACGCAGAGAGGCTGCAGAGCCGGGACGCGAACCCACGACCTCCTTGCTGCGAGGCAACAGTGCTAACCAGCTGCGCCACCATGCAGCCCTTGTTATTTTATTTTGCCGAAATTATGTTATTATAGATATATTCAAATAAATCATTCATTCATTCATTCCTGGTGTGTGGTGTAGCAGCTTTGTAACACTGTCTGCAAATCTGGAGGTTCTGAGTTTGAACCCCAGAGCTGTCTTTATTCATTTTTTTTTTTCTGCATGGAAGTTAATAAATTCTGTAGGTGCAGCTATTGGCTAACTTTGTAATATATTTTGGCTAATCTTGGTGAAATTAGAACTTATTCTGAGTTATTTTGGTTAGGAGGCACAATACTGAGCAGTGTGTGTGTGCCTGAGGTGAGCAGACAGTGGCCGGCATGGGAGTAAGGCGACCGGCGGAGTTTCAGTTTTGCTCCTCGTTGGTGGAAAACACAGCTGACTTTTGGCCAAAGGAGTTATGCAGGACGTGGGAAGAGTCAGTCTGCGTGTCGAGCCTCGGTATCCAGAAGGCGGACTCGGAGGTTGGTGTGGACAGCAGCCCGCATGCGGGGAGTAAACGGCTGTTTGCTCGAGGCTGGCTAAGCTTTTTTCAGGAGAAAATGTAAATTCTATTGTGAGTATTACCCTTCTGAATCATTCATTGACAAACGCTGAGGGAGCGGTTCTTCTAATTTGTCCTTCGACCGTAACTTTATCCACATAAAGTCTAGCTGCCATGTTTACTGTCACATTTAGTATCAAACACCTACAGCCAATCAGAAGTGAGGGCTGTGCATATCATTAATACTAATGAGAATCCTGCTGTTTCAAATTCAGCTTTAGAATAGCAAACTTCTAAAGCTTATATTATAAGCATCAAGGCTTCTTTCTTTATAAAAATTACACAGATAGCATTGAATTACACCAGAGAACAATGCAAAATTATAAAATAACCCAGAAAACCACACCTTTAAGCAGTTTGTTGGGAGCAGTGATGGTTATACAGTCTAACAGCTGCTGGGAGGAAGGATCTTCGAAAACGCTCCTTCCTGCATCTAGGATGCGGCAGCCTGTCGCTAAAGGAGCTCCAGTTCTCCAACAGCATCATGCATGGGATGGGAGACGTTGTCTAACACTGATGTTATTTTGGCCAGAGTTCTTCTGTCTCCCACTGTCTGGACTGTCTCTAGGGGGCATCCTAAGACAGAGCTAGCCTTCCTGGTCAGCTTATCTAACTGCTTCCTCTCAGCTGTACATAAGCCACTGCTCCAACTGACTACACCATAGAAAATGGCTGATGCCACCACAGAGTCATAGAAGGTCTTCAGGAGCGCCCCCTGCACTCCAAAAGACATGAGTCTCCTCAGCAGGTAGAGTCTGCTCTGACCCTTCCTGTAAAGAGCATCAGTGTTGTGACTCCAGTGCAGTTTACGTACTGTTCAGCTGAACACCCAGGTACTTATAAGAGTCCACTGTCTCAATGTCTGCTCCCTGGGTGTTCAAGGGTGTCAGCGTTGTGGGTCTGCACCTGTAGCAATCCACCACCAGCTCCTTGGTTTTTCCCTCATTGATCAGGAGGTGGTTCTGCTGGCACCAGTCTACAAAGTCCTGTATCGACTGTCTGTACTCTGAGTCGTCCTGACCTCTGATGAGACCGACAATAGCAGAGTCATCAGAGAACTTCTGTAGATGACAGCCTGGGGACTTGATGGAGAAGTCTGCAGTATAGAGAGTGAACAGGAATGGTGCCAGCACAGTTCCCTGAGGGACCCCCGTACTGGATGTACACTTCATAGTAGGGCTGGGTAAAAATATCGATTCATCAATGCATTGCAATAATTAATTTCTCAATTCAATATTGATTCATCACATTTTATGAATCGATTCAGCCCACCGGCCAGTAGGGGCGCTGTGGGCAACACTCTAGTGAGCATTCAGCGTTGTAAAAGGATGCACATTTTGTGCTTCTGTTTACATTACTTTTATAACTTGAATGTATAGCAAGAAAGAAATATTTTCTACTATTACACACACTTTAGAGGTGTTAAAAAAGCACCTGTTTGTTACAGCTGTGCTTTGTATTCAATACACGTACAATATTGTACTGCTTATTCTGCTAAATAAACCAAGACAGGAAAAGCTGGGGTCAGTTTGTTCTTAAACATTTGTAATACTGCACACATTATTGAAAAATATTCTTAGACAGGGCTGTACAGTGCGCAGTGCGATGATGAAAACAGTCTGTGCTATAAACTATTTTTGGACGTAGCACTTGTGCCTCAACACGTAATTGATCGTGGCGCACCGCCACGGCCAAATAAAAGCCATCACACTTTCAGAATTAAGTTTAAAAATGTTAAAACAATGTAAAGTCTGTGAAATATAGTACAGTATATCAGTTGTACTGATTAAAGTTCTCGTCTAACAACAGATTTCCGTCTCTTCCGCGTATCCGCTGTTCAGAAAAAAAATTCTTAGCGACGCTAAAAGTCTCCCTGTGGTTTAATCACAGACACATTAAACCAGAGGGACTAAAAATCTTAATGGGTCACATCGATGTCTGTAAACGAGTCCACGGTCCGAGTCAGGGAGAGAGAAGGCTTCACACTGAAGTCCGCCTGACACACTGCTGCAGCTCCGCTCCAGGGGCGTATCTAGAGGGGGGAGGGGGGCAGGCAGGCAGGCAGTGGCAAAGACAGTACAAGGGTGGCAAGATCAAAGAAAAATATCAAATAAAAAAAACAAAGATCAAATCAGTAAGTAAGTAAGTAAGTAAGTAAAGTTTATTTATATAGCACCTTTCACAGAAAAAATCACAAAGTGCTTCACAAAAAACAGAATCAAACATGATAAAAAAATTAATAAAACAAACAAAATATCATTACAAATCAAAATCATTAAACAACAACAAGAGAACACAAAATAGTTATTTAAAAGCAGTTTTGAATAATTGGGTCTTCAACTGCTTTTTAAAGGAGTCCAGACTGTCTATACAGCGTAAAACTAAAGGAAGGTCATTCCAAAGTCGCGGTGCAACAGACTGGAAGGAGAGATCACCTCGACTTTTAAATCTGGTCCTTGGAACTGTTAGGAGATTCTGGTCTGTGGACCTGAGGACTCGGGTTGGAGCGTACGGCTTTATCAGTTCAGTAACATAAAGAGGAGCTTGACCATGTAGGGCCCTGAAAGTTAGAGTCAGGATTTTAAAATGAACTCTACATTTAACAGGTAACCAGTGCAGAGACCTCAGAATAGGAGTGATGTGATCTTTTCTGTTTGCTCCAGTGAGGAGCCTCGCTGCAGAGTTCTGGACCAGCTGAAGGCCATAAAGGGCTTTTTGGTTCAAACATGTGAAAAGTGTGTTACAGTAATCTAGACGGGAGGAGATCAAAGCATGAAGAACCATTTCCAATTCAGGTTTTGACACCAACTTTCTCAGTTTGGAAATATTTCTCAGATGATAAAAACAGTTTCTGACCAGCTGTTTTGAGTGACCTTCAAGAGACATTGATTGGTCGAAAATAACACCCAGATTCCTCAGGTTTGACTTTAAATCAGGTAACTCAACAACCACACATCACTTTATGTATATAAACTATAATATTGTCCATGTTTTTTTCTAAAACTCACACAGGATGCACACTACAGTTAAACACTAATTGCACACACTTCTCAGCACACTCACACTTTGAACAAATCTACACTAATTTGAATGAACAAATGTTCTTTTTGAAATTACACTGACACATAAACATGTTTGAATATATTTTTTATTGTGTTTTCATTATAAGCATTTTGTCAGTGTGTTAAGAATGACAAGTACTAATTTTGGCTTTTAGATATTGTAGCTGAATTTTTATGCTGGTGCTACAACTTTTTGTTCTGTGCTACAAAATCTGCAACCTCTGTAGAACCAGTGCTATGAGCTAAAAAGTTAACGTAGAGCCATTAGGTACTTAATTACTTGTGTATTTACTTATTATTGAATCGATATCGAAGCTAATAGATCAATATCGAATAGAAATCGAATCGAATCAAAGCCTGAAGAATTGACATTGAATCGAATTGTGACTTTCCTAACAATACCCAGCCCTACTTCATAGTGTGATAGGGCTAATATCTATGTAAAGTGGTCTTTGCCAGTATGGATTTAGGCAGGTTGTACAGCCTTTTATGGCTCCATGGTTCTGTTCTGATGATCATACTTGTAGATGTGATGGTACACCTGGATCTGACCACTATTCAGACCCATTCTGGACACAGCCAGTATTAATCTTTTCACCAGTTTAAGCTAAAGCAGCCTTTAAGTCACCCTGTTGTTGTTTTTCCTTCCTTTGAATTTTATTTGGGTAGGTCCTGTCAACTATAGACAAAAAACATCCCAAAAAATGTAAAAATAAATCTCAGCTTGATCCATTTGTCTTGTAATATAAGGTGAGAATTGCACACTTACGTGACGGGCAGTTCGTCGGACACTTCGGCTCTGTAATGTTGTGAATGGGTAACTTTGAGGGAGCAGGTGAGTCCAAGGGAACTAAAAGGGAGTCCAGACAAAATGACAAGACAAAGACGAGACAGGATGGAGCGTCACTGTTTGATGATGAAAACATTCATTGTCAGGTGCTAAAAAGTCACTTCAATACCACCTCTTCTATCCCACATCTGACACACACAAAAGAGCTGATCCAACCAGCCTAATGAAAAGAAAGTCCTTGGGAAGATTGGAAGATTGCTCTGTAATCAACACGTATACAGTCAGGTTTCAGTCCTTTTCTTCCTTTTTAACGTGCACTACCTTGGGACATCTTCCCTTAGTGCTGTGACTCAGCCGTGTCTGAATGGGCAGCACTGAGACCGTTTAGTTTTTATCTCACAACATTCTCGTAAAGACATAATGGTTCCAGATTAAAAGCGTCTCCAAACAGCCACAGGAGATGTGTCCTACATAGAGCTGCTTCACAATAGTCCAAAGAAGGTGGCGGGAGTTTTACAAGCAGACGTAAGCATGAGGCTGGAATGTTGCTAGCTAGGATTGGCAGATCGGTTTCAATAAAAGTAAAAAGGAAATGTACCCCACACCGTCTACAGCTGCAAATGTTTTCTACAATAAAACAGCTTCAGCTCCTACGGAGCCAGGAGCTCTGGCCACATACAGAATTTCACAACCAACACCTTAATATTGTGGCAGTAGAAACTTAGAAAAAAGGTTCAGCAGCCATGAACAATCAGATGCTTCTCCCTACACCGAATTACAGCTTTTCATTATTTTGATGTAAATAGTTTCTTTTGAGAAGACTTGTTTCCTGGTAAACGGTGACTGATACATTCTCTGGATTATTAGGAGTACATCTTAGGGGAAAAAACACACAAATCACAGAGAGAATGTCATGTCAGGAGGTGTTCCAGCAGTCTTATCTCTCTCCTGACAGAACCATGATCCAGATTGACTGTGAGCCAATCTGAACTCTGAAACTGAAACTCTCTGTTTTAACCAGTAACAGCAGTCAGTTCTCTCACCTGTGAGGCTTTGACTCAAACTAACAAGAGAGAAAACAAAAACCATGCAGCCCTGTTGCTAAATGATACTTTTTTCTATTTGACTCATTTCCTCTGTGCACCAAAATCAAACCCTGAACTACTGCTGGCCTTTTTTTGCCATACAAGGAGCTGAGTGACAGGAGTGAATATGACCAGGAACAGCTTTACAGATGCTAGATCTCCTGCCAATCTCAAAGTTTTATTGTTGTATCTTTGGCTTAAAGGATCACATACCAGATTGGCCAAAAAGGGGATATTACAACTGTTTTTCAACAAGAATGATGCACGAATGTCAGTCCAAACAGTTTATGTCTACACTTTAATCCAGAAAATCAAGAAGACACATCTGTGTCTTATTTTGATTTAACTGTATGTGGTTAATGTTTCCTTATTTTTAGTATTCAACTCTATAAAATGAATCATTCACAGGATCAGTGATGCTTTGCAGGAAGAGGGTAAAACGCGTACATCCATCCCAGGTGGCAGGTTTTATGGTAAAGTCTGAGAATTGAACATACAAGATCTGCAGTCTGACTTTAATTTTTTCTTTTTGATTCCAAAAAGAGGTCATTTACCTTTAGAACTGAATGTTTCCAGCTACAAATGTTCCGCAAACAGATTTCACAAGGCTTTATTAATAAAGCAATAAAAATCCTCATCAGATCAGCAGCAGTAAACCTTCCCTTTGTGCACGCTGAATGAGCTGTTAATGATGTCCTCATTATTGAATCCCACTGTTTGGCTCTTTCTACTTCATCAAAACAAATGGCTTTAGAGCTTTAGGATTTGGTTTTCTTGGTTCTTGCAGAGTTTGCAACAGTTTGGTTGCCAAATTTGGTTTTAATGGTAAATTTACCAGGATTACTGATTGAGGGGAATTTCACCCTGGTAACTATTTAAACCAGTAACCATTCCCAGCTAACACAAGTGTAATTCACTGATATCACATCCAACATGAACCTTTTGAGAATCTTTCTGCAAATTTTGTTCAATTCTCTAAAGCTCGTCAAACACACAAGTAATTTAATAAAACAACTTACCTGTTGGGGGTGTAGCAGGACAGAGGGGAGGATCACATTCATATGAATAGTTTTCATGATGTGTAGCTTTGAAGAATTCTTTAACAAAGTCAAAGTATCGCTCTGTTTCCCACCACTCCTTCCTGTAGTGGCACTCAAAATCAAACATGAGCTCTTCCAGGTTCTATGAACAGTCCACATAAACAGCATTAGGATTCAGCAGGTAGGATGGATACACAACCTAAATCATTTGATTCCTTATAGAAACAGGTTTGTAAGGTTTATGGAACCAGAAGTTACTGTACTCACCAGGTTAAACTCTTTATCAATTTTCATCCGCACATCATGAACATAATAGATCATTATATAAATTTGATCCTTATTGGATGAAATGTTTCCAAACTTTGTGGTTAACTCTTGTAAACTCTGCTCCAAGTAGATAACATTTAACTTTACCCAACACATCCCACCCTAAAGAAAAGGAAGAAAAAAGAGCGTAAAATAACATCATGTGTTTAACATACAACAGCTCAAAATGTCAAACTAAATCCTCCTCTGATTGGTGATGTTCAAAAAAAATTCCTACAATTTGCACAGTTGATAAATAATTCAGTTTAGATAACTGATATGACTTGCTTTGATAAGCCGGCACCTGGTATGAAACACGCTCCTAACACATCCACTAGAGCAGGGGTCTCCAACCTTTATTCTTCCGCGAGCTACTTTTACACAAAAAATCTACCGGAGAGCTACTCATGTTTAGCAACATTTATTTGTATAGACGATTTCTATAAAAACTAAATAAGTGTTTGCTATTTTACCATACACAATGAAAACTTTTAACACAGAGCACATATTTGTTGTACTTCAGTACTTCAAACTGGTGAAAATGAACATTTATGTAGGGAACACGCACAAATATAAATACATTGAATAGCATAGGCACTCCTAAAAACCACTCCAAAAATGTGGAAAACTCAGATAATCAAATAAATTCAACAGCATGTGGATGCTGATTTTCAGAATTATTTGCACTTTTTAAAATTCAAAATTCATTTAAAAAAGCAAACAATACAAATTTCTGGGCACATAAATCCTCCATCTTCATGAAACTTTCATGTGTTTCAGTTTCTGTCAGTGAGACTGAAAAAATCCTGTGAAAACAGCCAGCTGTGCTGTAGCTCTGTAGTCCACAGACTCATCACAGACCAGGACCAGGTTCAGGTCCAGCTGTTTCTCCACATCCACAGACAACACACACCCTCCGTGCTACAGTGTTCGATCCAAGCTGGACGGACATGAGCTGTAGCAGAAAGATTCTTTTTTATTGACATCGCGTCATTAATGAGCCCACTGTCGCTGAAGGGTTTTTGTGCGGTCAGGATGTGCGCCTTGCCTCGATTGATGCGCCAGGTTTATTCACCTGTTTAGAGAACAGGAGTTGTTTTTATTTGGGGATAGTTTTCAGCGTTTTCACCTTCTCTTTGCGGAGCTCGTTTACTGCTGGGAGAAGTTGCTGTGAATTTGATGAAATGCTGCTCCGTGTTTTTACCTACTGCAGGGCTCATGACATAAATCAAGCTCACGCATTTGTTGTTCAAATTAGTGAAAAAGTTCGTTTCCCACTTTTCATGAAAATAATAGGTTTTTGCCTCTGACTGATAACTGAACTCAGCAGCTCATTGTTTCCAAGTCTGGCGACAGGGTTGCCAGATAGTGAAAGTTCTCCAGCCTAAATTGTGCAAAATAGCGCCATAACACACAAAAACCCGACCAATGAGTACCCTATTTTAAACAGAGGACATTAGAGGGGACAGAGTTAGCGACGTTTCAGAAAAAAGAACACTGTTTAGTTTTTAATTATTCAATATCGTGGGAATCTGCCAAATCTGGCAACACTGCGCTTCAGCTGCCTGCTACCTCCGTCTGCTTTTGTTTTTGCGCCCTTGGCGAGCTACCGAATACGGCCTCGTGAGCTACCGGTAGCTTGCGAGCGACGTGTTGGAGACCCCTGCACTAGAGGCAACCATTGACTTGCAAATAAAACAGACTCAAATCTCCACCTACTTCCTTCCCCACTTGAAACCAGAGAAGGACTTAAAGTCCCACCTCACACACAGTCATGGTGTTTTGAGAACCAATTAATTAAACACAGCCTAACATGTCAAAATATGTTTATTTAAGTAGGCAGCAGTAAGGTAAGAATAAAATGAAACCTGGGAAGCATTTAAGGAACATTTTAGGCATTTTTCAGGCAAATGTTCCATTTATTTACAAGAAGGGTGGGGGGGGACTTAAAACTAGTACTGCAGTCAGCCACTAGGGGGCATTTTAATTTCTTTCACCTTCAACTGCCGTGTGACATTGTAACGTCAAGCCTTTGTGCACATCAGAGCGTGCACCAAGTAGTTTCATAACCAACACATGCTTTTTCTGGCAGGGGTGCATTTTTCAACACAACACTGCCAAAAAAGCTCAAGGTGGTCACGTGCTTCTGCCACTGTATATCTTTAGTCTGACTTGGTTTAACTCCACGCTCCTTTGATGAACTGTCAACCACTGTAAAGATGTTTGTGCTATAATTACTAGTATTAGGGGTGGCATTAGCTCAGTTGGGAGAGCGGCCGGTCTGGTAACCGGAGGGTCACCGGTTCAATCCCCAGCTCTGGCTGGGTTAGATTGTCGTTGTGTCCTTGGGCAAGACACTTCACCCAACTTGTCTGTGTGAATGTGAGTGTGACTGTGTGTGAATGTTGGTGGTGGTCAGAAGGGCCGATGGCGCAGAATGGCAGCCTCGCTTCTGTCAGTCTGCCCCAGGGCAGCTGTGACTACAGACGTCTGTCGTAGTTTACCACCACCGGTTAGGGTTGGGAACCGAAGTTCGGTTCCGGTATGGACCCGACCGTTACATCATCGGTACTACCCGGACCGAAATACAACGTGAATTTCGGTGCGCCATTTCGGTGCCCCAAAATATAGCCGCCTAATTACGCCCTCTGGTGTTTGCCGTTAATAAGCTGTAGCCTGTAGCACACAAACGTCACGTGACACGCACGCAGCAGGCTGCCGCAGGAAACACAACCCCGACACGCGCACTCGCCCATCTCCTTGTGCGGCAGTCCAGCGGTGACGTCAGCCGCAGCTCCTCGCATCTCTTCACCCCGCAGAGCGCACTGGTCTGAATGGTGCGGGCAGAGGTCCACTCCATGCCGGCCGTCACTCACTCGCAGCGCGCCCCATGAGATCGGTGGGACATGCAGCTGGTCCCCGGGGACCAGACGCTCGACTCCTCGCCGCTCACCAGGACAGCCGATCGTCCTCCTCCTCACATCCTGCTGCTTCTCCTTTTTTCCTTCAGCACACCTTTCATTTCCTTCGTTGTCTGTCCTTTTCTTTTCTTTTCTTTTCTTTTCTGTCCTGTTCACTCTCTCTGTCGCTCTGTCAACCTGAGTGGCATCTAAATAAGTTTCCTCCTGGACACGCCCACTTACAACAGGTGACAGTGATTATCAGTCACGTTAAAATCAGTCCACAGCGATCCAAAGAATTAAAAACAAACAACATTAAAACAGTATAAAACATGCAATAATAATTATAAAAACAGGAAAAAAAACATGCAAATAAATAAAACTTAAAATCAAAACCAAATTTTCACTGTGTGACAACAAGAACACCAAAGAGCACCGATCTGAGTGTTAGTTCAGTGTTATGGATTGTATTTCCATTGTTAATCAGTTGAGTTGATGTTCAGTTAATAATTGTTCAGTTAATGTTTTGTACATTTAATTAATGTACAGTATAATGTAAATATTTTCTTTCTTTAAATTATGAAGAATTTGATGTTTGGCTCGGCCTTTTGCCTTAAGAAATAAAAAGTCAGGGATCATAAAAAAAATCTGTGTTTTTAGGTTTTAAAAGTACTGATTTAAATACCGTTTAGGAACCGGTACCGTTTTAAAAGTATCGAAATGGCACCGGTACCGAATGAAACCCTTTCAATACCCAACCCTACCACCGGTGAGAATGACTGTGTGAATGAATAATGCAACTCTGTAAAGCGTCTTTGAGTGACCTAGAAAAGCGCTATATAAAACTGATGCATTATTTTATTATTATTATTACAAAACTGAAAGGCAAAATACATATAAATAAATAATAAATATATATGTATGTGTTTTAATAACGTGACAATTTTCACATAGAAAAGGTACATGTGTATCAAGGATCAAAAGACATCTTACCACTTCCTTTGGAATGTAGCTGACAGGAATTTTGTAATCTTTAGGAATATTCTGTCTCTGTAAATACAAAATAAGCACAAAAGAATTATATAGTGGGCAAAAGAAATTTAAATCCCACAAACATTAATATTTCAATAAAGGTAATAAACTGCTGGTAATTAGACACCAAATGCATTGTTTGTATGTATACATGTACAGTATATACGTGTGTGTGTGTGTGTGTGTGTGTGTGTGTGTGTGTGTGTGTGTGTGTGTGTGTGTGTGTGTGTGTGTGTGTGTGTGTGTGTGTGTGTACATACATAGATAGATATTAGGGCTGTCAATCGATACATTTTTTTAATCGCAATTAATCACATGAGTGTCCATAGTTACCTCGTGATTAATCGCAATTAATCACACATTTTAATAATGCTCTCAATTGACCTAAATGTATTTTATTTCAAATATTCTTTTAATTTAAATACAGGCTGTTTACCATTTACGGTACTTTACTTGCTAAGACGTGATAAGAAATAAGATGTAGCATCCATTCTGACTCTAAAAGGTTGAATCAGCCTTAATATCAAATTATTTCTCTCCTATAGAATTTGTTCTACTCATCACATTACACTATCATCCTTTTAAACTCTAAAATGTCTAAAGCTGGACTTTTTCTGACAGACAGTGTCATTTGCAAAACCTAATGTTTTTCAGAATGCTCAACAAATGTTCTTAATCTCAATTAAATTTACCTGGTATAAAACATGGATTTCAATATTAATATCATTTATTTTTCTTTATAGTTGACCATATTTAACATTGCAATATCCGTTGTTTCAACTTAAATCAATACTAGTTGATATTTTACTTTTTAAGTTAGAGCCTTAAAATTGATCTCAGTGATTATTTAGTAAGAAATTTGACCAGTTTCATGTTTGACAGCACTCTGCACCCCTCTACTGGCCAAATACCGCACTGGACAGTTTTGAGCCTCGGCCCGAGCCTCCAGGATGATGTAACTTTCTGCTTTACGGCCGGGCCATAGTAACCGGTCTAACAACGCTAGGGGGAGGGACTCCTGCTGAGGAGGGATCGTTTCAGCAAGCATTTCCCAGTTTAACCAGTCTGATTATTAACCACATGTTGAAATATTGTAGAAAATAATGTTCTAAAAGATTTCCTCAACACCACCTCACAGATAAATGAGTATATAAATAATTCAGCCCGAACCTGACAAGACCTGAATGTCTCTGCGAGCTGACTCGAGCACGGTGAAGCCGGAAGGTAAAAACAACAAACCAGAGAGAGGATGATGATTATGAAGCGGACAGGTCAATGCCCCCACAGCCAATGGTGTGGTGACGGAGGACCGCTGCCGGACAGGACAGTGGAGGCTCCCCGCTCTCCCCTCCGGCTCAGTGACTCCCAGCGGCGACATGGCTGACACACAGACCCAAGGCTGAACCAGGCGGCGTCATCCCGCAGCTACGCCTGGGTTAATCTCTCCTACACCGACCTGATAATCAAAGCCTTCCTCTACAACACCTCACAGGTAAATAAATTCGTGGAATCGATGACGCACAACCCGCATGAAACACCGACAAAGGGACCGGAGTATCTTACACCCATGAGCTAGCTGCTATCGTAGCTGCGATGTTTTGCGCCAGGCGCCAGCCAAACGAAACCAAAAGCCTGTCAGATCTGCGCCGGTCCACAACAACCTGGGGGTTTTGT
>SSNR01000630.1:12416-38802 GCA_006937965.1 Callopanchax toddi | reverse complement strand
GTGTGTGTGTGTGTGTGTGTGTGTGTGTGTGTGTGTACATACATAGATAGATATTAGGGCTGTCAATCGATACATTTTTTTAATCGCAATTAATCACATGAGTGTCCATAGTTACCTCGTGATTAATCGCAATTAATCACACATTTTAATAATGCTCTCAATTGACCTAAATGTATTTTATTTCAAATATTCTTTTAATTTAAATACAGGCTGTTTACCATTTACGGTACTTTACTTGCTAAGACGTGATAAGAAATAAGATGTAGCATCCATTCTGACTCTAAAAGGTTGAATCAGCCTTAATATCAAATTATTTCTCTCCTATAGAATTTGTTCTACTCATCACATTACACTATCATCCTTTTAAACTCTAAAATGTCTAAAGCTGGACTTTTTCTGACAGACAGTGTCATTTGCAAAACCTAATGTTTTTCAGAATGCTCAACAAATGTTCTTAATCTCAATTAAATTTACCTGGTATAAAACATGGATTTCAATATTAATATCATTTATTTTTCTTTATAGTTGACCATATTTAACATTGCAATATCCGTTGTTTCAACTTAAATCAATACTAGTTGATATTTTACTTTTTAAGTTAGAGCCTTAAAATTGATCTCAGTGATTATTTAGTAAGAAATTTGACCAGTTTCATGTTTGACAGCACTCTGCACCCCTCTACTGGCCAAATACCGCACTGGACAGTTTTGAGCCTCGGCCCGAGCCTCCAGGATGATGTAACTTTCTGCTTTACGGCCGGGCCATAGTAACCGGTCTAACAACGCTAGGGGGAGGGACTCCTGCTGAGGAGGGATCGTTTCAGCAAGCATTTCCCAGTTTAACCAGTCTGATTATTAACCACATGTTGAAATATTGTAGAAAATAATGTTCTAAAAGATTTCCTCAACACCACCTCACAGATAAATGAGTATATAAATAATTCAGCCCGAACCTGACAAGACCTGAATGTCTCTGCGAGCTGACTCGAGCACGGTGAAGCCGGAAGGTAAAAACAACAAACCAGAGAGAGGATGATGATTATGAAGCGGACAGGTCAATGCCCCCACAGCCAATGGTGTGGTGACGGAGGACCGCTGCCGGACAGGACAGTGGAGGCTCCCCGCTCTCCCCTCCGGCTCAGTGACTCCCAGCGGCGACATGGCTGACACACAGACCCAAGGCTGAACCAGGCGGCGTCATCCCGCAGCTACGCCTGGGTTAATCTCTCCTACACCGACCTGATAATCAAAGCCTTCCTCTACAACACCTCACAGGTAAATAAATTCGTGGAATCGATGACGCACAACCCGCATGAAACACCGACAAAGGGACCGGAGTATCTTACACCCATGAGCTAGCTGCTATCGTAGCTGCGATGTTTTGCGCCAGGCGCCAGCCAAACGAAACCAAAAGCCTGTCAGATCTGCGCCGGTCCACAACAACCTGGGGGTTTTGTTCACCAGCAGACCCTAAAGCCTTGTCAGGTTCGCGCTGAATTACATGGTTCATTTTATTCTGCTCACACACACCTGAAACGCACACCTGTATGCTCAGACAGTTGAGAGAGAGGCAGAGAGAGAAAGATAGACTGTTTATGAACTTATAATATTTATACATTCAAAAGAAATGTAAAAACAACAACTTGTCTGACAGATTTTTAGCTGAAAGCTGTCGCAGACTGGGCTGGAAATAGTTCAGGTGTGAGATGATTTACGACAGTAAAAATGAAACTTTCAACCGTTACCTCCTACTGCCCTCTACTGGTTAAAAGTGTTGCTTTAAAAAACTTTAGTTTTATGAAGTCAGTTGTTTTTTTAGGTCTATCCCTTTATGCTCCTTTCCTCGGTGAGGCGTGCACTCTCATGCGTGTGGGAAGGAAGGAGGGGTCATGTCTGCACTCTGCAGTGCGCCGCTGACAGACTGACACACAAAGAGAAGCGGATGTTTGTAACCCAGCTTTGCTGCGTTCTTGCAGCTAGAGGAGGGCAGACGGCCAAGGAGCAATGATTATTTATTTATTAGAAACGTCCTGATCATCGGTATAATCACGAAGTGGGTCAGGTTTAGCAGTGAGGACACCAAGAAATTTCTCCGTTCTCCTAATCACCAGTCCGTCACTGGCTACGATATAGACAGTTTACAGTATTTTGAAAACTTTCTAGTCTCTCCGATGAGGAGGAGGGCTCTGCATCAGTTGCATGCATCGCTAGAACTGTGCGTTCATATGTCCTCAAAGCAAAACTACAGAAGCGCGTTAATCGAGCGTTAAAAAAATAAACGCTGTTAAAGGGGGCTTTGCGTTATTGCGTTTATAACACATTAATAATGAATTAATAACTGGTTAATACCGCATTAACTTTGACTGCCCTAATAAAAAAATGTGTGTGTATGTATATATATATATATATATATATATATATATATATATATATATATATATATATATATATATATATATATATATATATATATATATATATATATATATATATATATATATATATACATACATATATATATACATATATGTTTTATTCCTCATTTTTTCCTCATTGCATGAAGATAATTCATTCATTCTGTTTAACCATGAAGTTGCTTTAGTATGCATTCTTGTTTGAAAGATTATCAGTATGCAGAAATTTCACCAACATCTACTGATGTCCAGGTGACATTTTTCATAAAAACCTTTTCTTTGTTTTTTTAATAGACCGTGCCATTCCACATTCTGAACTTGCAATTAAATTGTTTGGATGCCAAACTGACCTGTTCAGACATAGATTTTACTGTAAAAACTTCAAAGTTTAATTCCTCTCCTTTTAAAACAGAAAACTGTTAGTAAAAATGATGTCTCTTGCAAAATTTAAGTTCAAATCATTTTCAATATTTTCTGCTTCAATAACATATTAGGCAACTTTGCAGCATTTAAATCAGGAAAGTTGAATGCTGACTTTAGTGAGATTAGGTTAAAGCTTACCAGTATAGGGAGTAATGTGTGGGTGTCATCAGTCACCGCAGTGAGTTCAAGTGTAGCTGAATGTACCCCAAATGTGATGAACAGCAGGAGACGAACACAGACGTGTATCCAACTCTGCAGTAAAAAAAACACATATTTACAGTCAGTTGCTTCCTTTACATAAAACAGAAGATCCAGAGCATCACAAACAGATCAGGAGTCCTCAACAAATCCTCCCACAAAACATGCGTGTGTACAAAACAGCAAAAAAAGAAATGCTTTGGTGTTTGAACTTGATCATGGAACCATGACCAATGTCTGTTCCTAAAATCAACATATGGGGCTTAAGCTAACTGCCCAGAAAAGCTGCAGCTGGTAATCAAACACACGACCTTTTTACTGGGATGATAACCATTTGCACCACCATGAAGCCAATAATAGTTTTTTTTTAGTTGTAAAACAGTGCTTCTTATGTCACATTGACTTCTGTTTTGTTGTAGAGAGAAGTCAATCATAATCAGGGGTGCACACAATTTTTACAACTCAAGGGAGAACCTGGCTCTGTGTGCGTCACCAGTGCTGGGCGTCAGACGTGCTGTGATTGTGTGTTTTAGTGTTGCTGCATGCGTGTTTCGGAGGTGCTGCGCACAGATGTCTCTCTGGTACCACGGCCATGTGTCACTGGTGCTGCACGCATGTGTTGTAGGTGCTGTACATTTGTGTTAGTGGTGCAGTGCCATGCACGTGTCGGAGGTCTTGCCATGTGTGTCTACTAGCTCCAGAGGCCATGTGAGCAATCATTCACTGCTCTGCAACAGGATGTGAAGCTCATCAGATTGCGGGCTGCGCCATCTGAACCGCGAAAGCGCTGGTCCACAAAGGCACATTTGGGCAGTAGGTTCTGGTATGCATGCTTGATATCTGGTTCTCATTCAGACTGGTGGACTAGTTATGTGCACTCATATTTTAGGGCTGGGTACCGAAACTCTGTACTTCTTTGGTACCGACCAAAAACCTTCGGTAGGTACCGGTACCAGAAAAATAAATAAATAAATTGGTGCTAAATTTTGATACTTTTACAGTAAAATGTCATTGTAAGTGTGCGGCTATACGATATTTCTCCACCACCGCTCCACGTTACGTGACATGTGGAGGAGAAGTTTCCTCACACACACACATGGAGAGGAAGGGCTGTGCCCTGTTCTCTGCTGTTGTCGTTTCTCCAGCTCTCCTGCAAGCTAAATGAGTTCCAGGTTCAAAATACTGAAATAATCTAAAGTTTGGCTGCATTTTGGAAAGGTAAATGGGAACAGAGCTAAATGCAACATATGCAATAAGATTTGTTCCTCGAAAAACAGGAATACCAGCAATTCCTCTAGTCAGAGCAAATCAGCGTGCATGGAATCAACATGCAGCTGCAGCGTGTTCAGTCTCCGACTGCAAAAAAAGAAGAAGCAGAACTGAGTTCACAGCCTCTTCTGCATCAACAAAAACACTGGAGGTATGAGAATGGGAGGACAGCATCAGTGACATAAAAGAAAGTTCCCAAGGTAAGCAATAAGTAATAATAATAATAATAATAATAATAATAATAATAATAATAATAAAAACATAAATGTGACATAAAACAATGTTTTATGGTTTAATAAAAAAATCTTTTAGTACTTTATTTTCTCTCAGAATTATAAACATAGGTACAGAAAAAAGTATTGTTAAAGTACCAGTATCAAAAACCAGGTATCGTTATTATCTTACCATGAGTAGTATCGAAAAATGTTTAACAGAACCCAGCCCTACCCCTGATCATGTTTGTTCTGATTTATGTGGGTTGCTTTTATTGCCCACTGCTGAAAGGAGGGTGATAACTTTATACCCTATGAGTATTGATATCTGAATTTCAAGAAGGGATCCATCCCAAGTAGGGGTGCAATGAATCATTATCAATCCGTGGTCCGTACGGTTCACCCTCTATGGTTCGGAATGCACATGTTCCGCGGATCATGCAGCACTCGCATGTCGCTAAATCATCCCCGACTTGCTGTGCTCGCGTGCTCTGAATCTGCAGGTAATTTCCCTCTGAGAAAGGCGTTCGTTTTGCCAACACGTACAGAGGTTCACTCTGTTGGATTCAGCCGTTTTAGTTGACCAGAACGAGGGATTCATGATCAATATCTGATCCAGTCTCTGTTGCGTGGTCGCAGCTGCTGTTTCCTTCACCTCTCTCTCTGTCAGCTCAGCTGGAATATCTATCTCTCTGATAGACAAACCAGATTAATCTATTTCTGTCTAAGATAAAGTGGTATGTTGGGCTTTTATATTAGCTAATGAACGTTAATATTATAACCGGAGTTCAGTCAGGAGGCTCAGAGCAGCGCCTCGTGCGTCACCCCACCCCCCCCCCCCATCCCAGCTGTGACTGCTAGTTTGACAGAAACAGGTCTGTGACCCCTCAGGTGCGCATATGAGTCTATCTCCCCCATTAATTTGTTTTAATATGATTCAAAACTGTATGGAAGCATTGGATTGACATCTTGAGTTAAATAATTGTATTTAATGAGGATTGAGCAGAAAAATGTTGCGCAGTGTTTTAGAAAAATAATGAGAAAGCAAAGTTTTTTTGTCTTTTCTTTTTCTTTCTGCCGATCTGAAAAAATGATCTGAACTGTGACTCAAATCCGTGAACCGATCCGATCCGTGAGTTTTCTGATCCGTTGCACCCCTAGTCCCGAGGGATCAATAAAGTTCATCTCATCTCGCTCATCTCGTATTGAATAATGATTGCGCTACAGTGTGGTACATTATTAGCAAAGTCATCCTCATCACAAACCCCAAGCTCTACACAAGATCTCTGCACAAAGGTTTGGTTTTACCTGTTGGAGGCTGTCAATTAGAAGGAGACTATCACAGCTAGTCCAACCTTAGCAAACACGCAAATGGCTGCAACTAAGTCCATTTTACAGACATTGAGCTGTGTACGTTAGCTAGGAGTCCTCTAGGATTTTTTAAAACCGTGGTGGTAGGCTGTTTGGGGGAGGGGGCATGATCTTCCCCTCTCTCCTTCCCTCTAGAAGGGGACTATATATGTGGACATATAAGCCTCATTTCCATTGAAGGTACGGTACGGTTCGTTAGCGGGTCTGGTCGCAATTTTTTCTGTTTCCATCCTAAAACCGATCCATACAATCGAACCATACCGCTCCATTCTTGGTCCATGAATGGTCCTCTTGAGCTGGGGGTCCATGGAGTGAGTGCGGTTAGGGCGGAGCTGTGGCGTTAAACAACACAAACCACTGATCACTGCTTGTGACAAGCAAAACAAACCCTGGAGTGCATTATTTTATTATTACTAAAGTGAGAAGTAAAAACAATCCGTCCTGTAATGCTGGACCCGGCTCCTAAGGTCTGGTCAGTGACTGAATCTCTCCGTCAGCAGGGATTCATTCATCGCCGCTGACCGTGGGTCTCCGCCTCCTCGGGTCTGGGTCACTCGCGGTCCGTCCGACCCAACAGGTCAAGCCGCGGACCGCGAGTGAATCACCGCAGCTGAACCTGGTGGTGCCGTGGCTCGACCGGCCGAACCCAGACCCGAGGAGGCGGAGACCCGCGGGCTCGACCAGCCAGGTCGGACCGCGAATGAATCCAACTGCGGATTCACCGCACGGTGATCTCCGTGGGATTCTTTTACCGATGCAGAGCTGTATGCCTCCTCGGGTCTGTCGGCAGAGATTCGACCATTGTTCACTTTCAGAGCTCCAAACATTCAGCGATCAGCTGCGATCAGGACGAGCTACATGGATCGGTAAAAAAAATGAAAGTTTATAAAGAAGTTTCACAGGATGCAGCTGAAGGATTTGAGAGGATGGCGGAACATTGTCAGGCCAGGCTGGAGAAATTAAAAGCCCCATATAAGGACAGCACTGGCATGACGTGATGATACGCATTTACGTTTAACCCCGCCTGCCAAGTGAGGGTCCGACAGCTATGGAAACGCTCAACTGAAATAGCGGATCCATACCGGACTCCGTGGACCTGTCACCGAACTGTACCATACCTTCTATGGAAACGAGGCTTTACGATCCACTGAAACAACTCATTTCATAGGGGCGGGATCAACGGTTGTCAATCAAACCATCTTCACATGTTATTGGATAGCGCTAGGACTAATCAGAGCCATTTAGCAACAATCAGAACCAGCAGGTAGATTAAACGTTTACCGTATCCTGTCGGCAAAGCAGTCAATACATCCTTTTTCAAAATAAAATACTTAAGTGTCTCTATCTGATCGCATCTTAGAGAAAAGCCCAAATCGAAATCGTCCAAAGCTGATAATAAAGCCGTTTCAAACGAACACGATTCCTGAGCTGCCGACATTCAGTGTCAGAGCTCTGCCGTCATCGGCTAATCTCTCCCACCAAACCGTTAGAGCACTGTGATTGGCCCGGTACGAGACTGACCGGACCAATCAGTGCGCTGCTGAGGTTCCAATGGAGCGTGGCTAGACCACAGTCTGCAGAGCAGAACTGACAGTCTAGTTCACTAGGCTACTCTTCTGCCTCACCTTGCTCACCTGTGCAGGAAGATGCCCCTTCCTGCTCTGCCTCTCCACTTTTCTCTCCTCCACTCACCTCCTCCACTACTTCAGCCTGTGTACTTGTCTAATATAATTGGGAAGTGTTAGATTCATTTTAATCACCAATATCATGCAAGGAAAATTAGGAATATTTAAATATTACATGTCACGGTACAGATCACTAGCATTGGTCATGATTTTCAGACAGCTCAGCTCTTAACTTGATGAAAAGTTGTCAATCGTTCTTTTTATTTTATTTCCTTCACTCTGTTTATGTGACAGCCTAGCATACTCACCTCTCTGACCAACTGTAGTACACAGGACAGGAAAATTTGGACCACAGCCAATCAGACAAGAGGGGCTGGATCCGGCCCACAGGCCGCATGTTTCTGGCTGTTCACTACATCCTGAGCTGAAATTCTTTCATTATAAACATGTTGGCAGTGCGAGTTAGTGTGATATATTGTCCTGGTCATTACATGACGATCTGACTTCAGCTGATGCTGTCTGAAGACTGGAGCGAGTTGCTACTGGCTGAGCTGCTGCAGACAGTTTAGCCGTGTTATTCTCTTCCCGCCCCACCTTGGACCATGGACTCATTCACAGGTGTCGATGTGACCCATTAGGATTTGTATTTTCGTACCTCTTAGGGGTGGGAATCGAGAACTAGTTCCGACTTAGAACTGGTTCCAACAGACCAATTCCATAGGAATTGTACACCTCCAACTTTAACAATTCTTCAGAACGATTCTCTTGTTTCAGTTTTTTCTCAAATTTGCTGGTCAGTAATCTTTCCCACGAAGAAATTAGACTTTTATGCACCTCTCACTGGTCCGACCTAACAATAACCCAGGTTTTGTCGGACAAGCGCAGTGCAAGCAGCGGAGAGGCTTCATGAGGTGAGGTCCCGACGGAACCGCACCCGAACCGCGGCAGCGTTTACAGATGAACTAAAAAAAAAAGCCAAGTCCCCCACTCTGCTTTACGCAAATCACACTCTGCAGTCTTTGAGACGACTCAGGAGGCCGAAGGCTCTGCAGAGGTTTGAGTCCAGTAGCAGTACCGGGTGACCCGGGTTGGTTCGATTCAGGATCTCACCTTGTTGCTCTGATGCTGTCGCCACTGGCGAGCCCTTTTAACATTTAATCAACAATCTGACATCTCTGTAATTTTTGTTTTATACAGCAATAACTTAATTTATCCTAGTACTAAAGAAAAAAATTAAAACACACACACTCAAATCACACCATGCTTGCTTGTGGTGCAGAAGACTTTTTTTTTTTGCCGCTTAACAACTACTCAAGAATTGATAAGGGAATTGTTAAGGAATTGGATTGATAAGCAGAATTGATAATGACATTGATATAGATAAAAACCTATCCTAGTACCTCTGGTCAAATCCGTGTCTGTGGTTAAACCACAGGAAAACTTTCAGCATCGCAAAGAGTTTTTTTCTGAACAACTGGTCACGACCTGGAATTTGTTTTAGTCGCACCTTTGAAAAATTAGGTCACAGTCTGGAGCCCTTCTCCCATATGTTCCTTTGCACTACACAGAGAGAGAATGAGAGAGAGAAAAAAAGAGACTGAGCCCAGCATGAGAAGAGAAAGAGCGAGAACGAGATTTGAACTTGTTCTCATTTTATCCAATTGCCGGAAATCTGTTGCCACGATGGAGAACTTTATTCCATGGGTTAGTACAAGTACGCAAATATAGGCTATATATATTTCATATGCTTTACATTGTTTTAACATATATTTTTAAATCATCATTCTGAAGGTGTGGTGGCTTTTATTTTGCCATGGCGGTGCGTCACATTCAATTGCATGTACCGTAGAGGAAACCCTGGTTGTCTTCTGCAAGAAGAAGTTACAAAAGTACAGTGGCCCCTTGGTCTTTCATGGTTCACCTTTCGCAGCCTCGCTGTTTCGCAGATTTTTTTAGTGCAATTTTGCATGCTTTTTCTTTTATAGTGCATTGTGTTCTGCGTCCTGAGGAGTTCAATTGCAGAGCTACTGCTGCTGCCTATGTGTCAATGACGCGGTGCATCCTCTCTGGAGAACTCGCACTGCGTGACAGTGTAAGTACCAGATCTGCTCGGGAAGCCCGTCTGGTACCTATACCGGACAAGTCACATCCCCCTCTTGTTCCCTGCAGTGCAGCGGGAGGTGAGAAGCACAGAGCAGCTCAGCTTACTTGCAGCTTCTCAGCAGGTGATCATGGTGCTGTGGGCTTCATACCACGATGAAACACACAGTGTCCAGGCCGGATCACTCAGACGCAATCAATACACCAATTAAATGAGGATCGGTGCCAAATTACTCATGACAAAAGAGTTTAAACATGAGAGAAAAGTGTGAAAATGTTAATGCCTGTCTGAGAAAAGTGTATAAAGTGTGTAGTGATGGGTTTTAGAGCCTTAAAACATCTGGAATAATTGTAAAAACCAAAGCTGACTACTACTATTTAGTTATTTTTAGAACGTAACTCCAGCGATAAACGAGGGACCACAGTAAAGTATTGCAAATCTTGAGTAAAATCTAAAATGTATATTTTTCTTATTTGACATTTTATAGTCGTTATAACTTAAAATCTAAATACATACAATGTTATGTGTATTGGTTTGTATTAGAGAGCAATGGCCGTACTGTTTGAACTGGTGATGGTTCAAACTGTTACCAAAGGCTACATTTCTCTGTGGTTTTCTCTCTTGTGGGGGGTGGGGGTGGGAGGGAGGCCTTGTACATCCAGGAAGGTCCCGCAGAGATAAACAAACGTCTTTTTCAAAGGAGTCCTGAGTGGAGCATGTGGTGAGAATGAACCGACAACTCTCTGGTGGGCAATTATCTGTTCTGCCCTGAGGCCACAGCTGCCCATTCCTAACATCTGTGTCATGGCATTTTATTTTTATTCTTCTTATTTTTCTGAAATTGACTTTGCATGAAGTACACAGATAGTCTCACAACAGCCAGTTGAAAACATTAAAGTTGTCAAATCATCATCTCCAAGCCAGCCTCATAAATAAAAGTGAAGAAAAGCTGCTAATGTGCCAGTTTCAGGAACCTTCTGTCAGCTCTACATATGAAGTGTCTGAACATGCCAAGCAGTAAGTCATCATGACATTTATTTGTCTTCAGGTCTTAAAGCTGCTGTCAGAGTCAGGTCAGACTGCTTTAAACTGTCAGACTAACATCCTTTTTGACATGTTGCTGGCTGCCCAGTCTGAACAGCCTGGATATCCATACAAAACTAAATGTAACTGGATTTTTATAAACTCTTTTTTTTGTTACTTTTGCTTTGTAAAACAACTGCAAATAGATAAATGCTTATATAAATTAGGTCTTAGTGGCACCTTGTCGAGCCTTTTTCACTATTAGTGGCCGTCTGGCAACCAGAGGGTCTCCAGTTCAGTCCCAGCTCCAGCTGGGTTACGTTGTCGTCGTGTCATTGGAGACACTTTACCCACCTTGCCTACTGGTGGTGGTCAGAGAGACCTGGTGGTGGTCAGAGAGACCTGGTGGTGGTCAGAGAGACCTGGTGGTGGTCAGAGGGACCCGGTGGTGGTCAGAGGGACCCGGTGGTGGTCAGAGGGACCTGGTGGTGGTCAGAAGGACCCGATGGTGGTCAGAAGGACCCGGTGGTGGTCAGAAGGACCCGGTGGTGGTCAGAGGGACCCGGTGGTGGTCAGAGAGACCTGGTGGTGTTCAGAGAGACCTGGTGGTGGTCAGAGGGACCTGGTGGTGGTCAGAGGGACCCGGTGGTGGTCAGAGGGACCCGGTGGTGGTCAGAAGGACCCGGTGGTGTTCAGAGGGACCCGGTGGTGGTCAGAGGGACCCGGTGGTGGTCAGAGAGACCTGGTGGTGTTCAGAGAGACCTGGTGGTGGTCAGAGGGACCTGGTGGTGGTCAGAGGCTGACTCGCTGGAGGTCAGAGGGACCTGGTGGTGGTCAGAAGGACCCGATGGTGGTCAGAGGGACCCGGTGGTGGTCAGAGGGACCCGGTGGTGTTCAGAGGGACCCGGTGGTGGTCAGAGGGACCCGGTGGTGGTCAGAGGGACCCGGTGGTGGTCAGAGGGACCCGGTGGAGGTCAGAAGGACCCGGGGGAGGTCAGAGGGACCCGGTGGAGGTCAGAGGGACCCGGTGGTGGTCAGAGGGACCTGGTGGTGGTCAGAAGGACCCGGTGGTGGTCAGAGGGACCTGGTGGTGGTCAGAGGGACCCGGTGGTGGTCAGAGGGACCCGGTGGTGGTCAGAAGGACCCGGTGGTGTTCAGAGGGACCCGGTGGTGGTCAGAGGGACCCGGTGGTGGTCAGAGGGACCCGGTGGTGGTCAGAGGGACCCGGTGGTGGTCAGAGAGACCCGGTGGTGGTCAGAGGGACCCGGTGGTGGTCAGAGAGACCTGGTGGTGTTCAGAGAGACCTGGTGGTGGTCAGAGGGACCTGGTGGTGGTCAGAGGGACCCGGTGGTGGTCAGAGAGACCCGGTGGTGGTCAGAGGGACCCGGTGGTGGTCAGAGAGACCTGGTGGTGTTCAGAGAGACCTGGTGGTGGTCAGAGGGACCTGGTGGTGGTCAGAGGGACCCGGTGGTGGTCAGAGGGACCCAGTGGTGGTCAGAGAGACCTGGTGGCATTGGTGCATGGCATCTCCACCTCTGTCAGTGTGCACCAGTGCAGCTGTGGCTACAAATTCCACTACACCACCAGTGTCTGAATGTGTGAGTGAATGGTGAGTGAAGACTAACCTTTTGCACTGGTTGCACTGGTGCACCTAGCTTTGTTTCTTGGCCGCAAAAGTTAGGTGCACCCAAATTTTCAAGCGCATTGCATTTAATCTAAAAAAAAAATCTCTGTCCATATATGTAATATTGACTCTTAAATGACTAATTACCAATCTAGTAACCATAAAGTTCTTTATTTGAAAGTAAATTGTACAAGATGGGTAAGCTAGTGAATGAGTGTTTAAAGTGCTTCAGTCAGCTGAAACTGATACTTAAAACATTTTAAGATCAGTTCAAATTAGGGATGTCCCGCTAAGATCACGTGATTGGAAATCGGGCCAGATCACGTGATTTCACGTAAAATAAGAGCTTCCAAACTGAACTGCAACCACCACAATTTAGTTTCTATTCAGTCCATTCTTCCTTGTCCATCTTCATTTAATGATCAAAACACAGCTCCATCAGACATTGATAATGTCAGACGTGTTTCCTTCCTAACGTTTTATTGGTAATAAGACACCTGAGCTGAACAGCTGCCGAAGTTTCGACTGAAAGTGCTGCTGACTGGTTCACCAAACAAAGCCGAAATAGTAACTAGTAACTCTGCTTACTTTAGGATGGAGGACGTAGGAAACCAAAGTACAGGGTTAGGGTTCATATTGATCGATAATCAATATTATTGAAAATATTAAAACATGTAATATATTATAAGTGCAGCCCTGGTCATTTTATGTTATTCCTTAATTAATTAATTTGAATAAACTACACATTAAGGTTGCCACGATTAGTCGATTAGTCACGATTACGTCGACTATTAAAATCGTCAACGATGAATTTAATAGTCGACGCATTGTTTTTTTTAAGCTGTTTTTCCACTGCCTTTCTGTTGTCCCGCCTCTTTCTGAGCACCCAGAACCTGAAGCAAACCATCTTTTCTTGCATCCAGCAGCTCCCCTGTGATTGACCTGGTTATATTGGACTATTCCACTGGGCTGTTAGACCCAACAACGAGGTGTTGCATCTCCGCCGGATCCAGAGCACAAAGTCCGGCGGAGATGCAACACCTCGTTGCTGGTTCATGCGTGTCCGAGGAGCTTCGTACGGTGCTCCTGGTCCGGCGCAGCTTTGTGCTGCGGGTCCACGAAGCAAAGCTCTGTTTGTGTCCAGCAGAGCTTTGTGCTCTGGGTCTGCAGAGCTACGTGCTGCGGATCTGTGAAGCGTCCAGGGTTTCCCCCAGTGATTTGGTCCCCCGCCAGCTTAAGCCACAGAACCCGAAAGCTAACAGCTAAGCTGCTAACAGTGGCTAATAACTGCTAATGGTGCTAACGCTATGAGCAAAGTGAGCTAGTTCGGCTCTCTCTGGTGGGCTCACTGTCTCTCGTTGTAGTCCGTATGACAGAAAAAGCAAACGCGGAATTTATTATAACTGGGGCAGCATGGGCAGCTCTGTAGGGAGCATTTGTTTAGCAACAGGATGTTTCTGGTGTTACGTTGATATGAATCCCCCCATCGAGATGCGTTCCTCCACCAGTTCAGCAACACTCAGCAGCTCGCGCTGTAACACCGGTTTGACACTCGCTCCGATCGGGTCACCTGTTGTTGTGTTCTGGGGTCAGATGCTTTACTCACATCACCTTTTGGTGGTGGTCAGAGGGTCTGGTCTCCTCTCTTCTGTGGCTATAATGTAGCTTCCTGCCATCAGCATGTAAATGACTAAAGAGCTGTGTAGTCCATGACTTAGAAAAATTATAGAAGTATAAACACATTTACATACTATTTATGTTTTATACAGACTTTGTAAGACCAAAGAACAGAGGCAGAATTTGTATTTTTTCTACTTTAAGACTGAACACCAAATAAAATAAAATAATTGCGTGCAGGTGCAATAAACTGTACCTTTTATGTATGTACACATGATCCAATTAGTCGACTAATCGTAACAATAATCGGTGATTAGTCGACTATCAAAATAATCGTTTGTGGCAGCCCTACTAAACATAAAATAAAGAACACACAAAAATTGAATTTATTTTAAGCTTGTATTCAAACATTTTGATAAAACTGACATCGGGTCAGCTGAATAATTAAGTTAATTGATTAGGACGAGTCGACAACAGAGAGACGGGGAAAAACTTGTGTCATAATTATTAATAAAACATTTTTTAAATATTTTCTTGTGAGGGGCTTAGTGATGGAGCAGCCTGGGTCTGTGCTTCTGCTTGGTTAGGACTAAATAATGACTCTAGTATCACGTTACCCGGTTGGATGAAATGGGGAAAAAAACAGGAAATTTTTTATTGAACTTTTTATCGATCCATTTTTGTTTCTATCGAGCCACCCGTCTATCTATATATAATGATATTGAACTATCGTCCAGCCCTGTCCCATAACCGTCAGACCGCACCTGAGACTGAAGGGCTTCAAAAGCAAAACACGTCTTCAAAGGCTTCGTCTCCTTGAACGCCACAAAACTGACCGTTAGAACTTTTCTAGAGAGCACCAAACATGGGACACTGAAAGGTGGAAGAAAGTTTTATTCTCTAATGAGGAAAAAAATGTAACCGTGATGGTTCTGATGGTTTCCAACATTACTGACATGACAAGCAGATCCCACCTAAGGTGTTTTCTACATGCCACAGTGGAGGAGGCACCATAATGGTCTGGGCAGCTTTAAGCCTGGGTCCCACACAACAACACAACACCACCTGCTCCGTGGTAGGGCCACTGAGGTGAGTTTACTAGTCCCCCTAGGAGCGGAGTGCCGTTGAACGCTGCTAGCAAAGTCACGCAATAGTCACAGTATCTCATGGGAACTGAGAACAGGAAGTATGAAGCATATCTGTTAGATCAAAACTACTGTCGTGTTT
Organism: Callopanchax toddi; assembly: GCA_006937965.1. Taxonomy (NCBI): domain Eukaryota; kingdom Metazoa; phylum Chordata; class Actinopteri; order Cyprinodontiformes; family Nothobranchiidae; genus Callopanchax; species Callopanchax toddi. The sequence goes on along the minus strand of SSNR01000630.1, from coordinate 23,699 downwards.
TGTGGGATTATCTTTTAATTCTTCAACAATGGGTAAGTGAGCTATTTTTTGGAATAGTCTGTTTCTAAAATCTCTATTATGTAAATATTCCACAATGAAACGCTCCTCGTCCATGTACTGGTGGTTGTTCATATTTGCCGTTCTAGTAGCTTTCAGCTTATTGTCGTAATTTCTGCATCATAAAGTCCTCTTGTGAGACACGTGCCGCGGCTCAGAAAATAGAACCGTCGTGTATCTTTAGCACCACGGCGGAGACCCGCGCATCTGGGATGCGACGTGGCGGACCTAGCGGGACTACTTTATCTGATTACAATGGTTTCTTTTCAAATTCATGGCTCAGGCACTACACGGAGCGAAACTCACATCTTGTGTGGGACCCAGGCTTCAGGAGGTACAGGGGCATCAAACATCCCTCATGACTAAGGGCCCTCCTCTGTGTGGTAACCACTGGGTTTATCAACAAGACAACACTACAGCACACAATGCCTGCAGCAGGCACAAGCAGAGGGGGTGGCTATAGGGGCTTGAGCACCTGCCCCTTTTCTCTTTGATGTCCAAAGTGCCCTTTTTTTCCAGGGCATTTTTTGTTATTTTTGCATATGTGTGTGAAGGCCCGTCTGTGCCCCTTAAAGAGCATATATTAAGTTCTTTTTTTTTTAAAATTCTGATAAAACTCTGTCCAAAAATACTATTTGAAATGTTTATTGAGGGTATTTTGTTTTACAATACATTTTTTTAAACCATTTTTCTAGTCAAAAGTGCCCCTTTTTGCAAAGCTTCTAAAAACGCTTTTTTTTTCATATGTGGACCTGTGACGTCAGCTAAGGGAGCTCCTAGCTAGGTGGCGCTGCTTACAGTGTTGTCAGATGTAGATAAATAAAGTATTTGTAGGATAATTTAACACTCTGTACGATCAATAATCACATAGATATGATCATTTGAGCCCTTTGTTGTGTGGAGTTTGTGTAACAGATGCTTGTTTTAATCATTGTGTTAGATTTTTTAAAGCTAAACTACTTTAACATCTCAGACAGGCACCGCTCTAGTCTGCCAGCTGCCTGCTCGCTGTCGGCCATGAGTTGTTAGTTTTAGGTTAGAGCGCTCTTTAATCAAGTCGGTGTGAATTCATTTTAATAAAAAATGCTAAATTATTATGTTTATGAATGCCAATCGCCAGTCTGTCAGGACACTGAGTCAACAACGGGACGGCTTCCTTACCGGTATGGTGACTTCTGTTTGGAGACGAAAAACCCCGGCGGTCCTGGTCTAGTCCAGGACTGGATGTGATGGAGTCCCACATACCGGCGAAAAACATTCAGTGTGACTCTAAACATGCGCCGTTACTTCGATCCATTCACCGGAACCGCTGTTAGCACGCAGCAGCTAACAAGAGCTAACCGCTGTTAGCATGCAGGAGCTAACGGGGAGACTTGAGTCTCGTTTCCATGCCAGGTTTGGTACGGTTCGTGGTGGGTCGTAGTTCGGTACCGATCAGCGATTTCATGAGAGCGTTTCCTTCAGGTGTCTGACCCTCACCTGGCTGGCGGGGTACAGTAAATCCATGCCGTGAGGCTCTCCAGAGGGGCTTCCCGTTCGCTCCCAAGAGGGGATTCCCAGCGGGGTTTCCAGCCTGACCCGACACTGTTTCGGTCAGCCTCGAACCGTTTAGCTGCATCCTGTGAAACTTTTTATAAACTCTTTCATTTCTTAACAATCCACCTGAACGCAGCTCAATGTTTGGAGCTCTGATGATCAAAACCTGGTGCTAAACGCTGGTATTTTACCCAGACCCAAGTGAGGAGGTGGGTCACGGTCTACAGCTGGACCGACAGGGTACAGCCTTACAGGACTGATTGTTTTTATCTTTTTTTTTTTTATCTTAATAAAATAACTTCTCACTATAGTAATAAAATAATAAAATAACGGCACTCTGGGGGTTTGTTTTGCTCGTCACAAGTAGTGAATAGTGGATCAGTTTTCTATGTAGAGAACGAACGGTCTCCCTGAACTGTCGTCACTTCCGGTTTGGTGAAAAAATGGACAATTCTCACAAAAACGAATCCAAGAGCCTAAATAAGCTGAATTTGTGTAAATTTTTATTCAGAAAAAGTTTCTATTATATTTCTCTAAACATTTGTTTAAGGGAGTGTCTAACTTAAAATATGCTCTTTAATGTTAAAATGTAACTATCAGTAACAATTCCAGCCTAATAAAATGATCTGGATGCTGTCAGTCACATGATGACCAATAATAAATGTTCGTCCATGAGGGCACAGCGCGCCGGTTTCCGGGAGCCAGCTGTAATGAGCACACACGTTTTTTTCCGCCTGATCAGCAGGGCTGTAGTAGAAACTGACTGATGTAATAAACAGGGGGGATGTAGGGGTTTGAACTTTTTCTAGTCAGATGGTTAAACAGTCCCTTTACCCACAGTTTTGCTCAAAAAGCGCTATTCTCTCTGCACCCTCCGCTGCTGTTTGCCCCTCTCTCCTCCCTCTCCTGTTGCTCCTGAGATCAGCCGATTTCCTGTTCCAAGTTCCTTCTCGCGCTGCCCGGTAAATACCAACACAGAAGCTGCTAATTTGATGCTATTCTAATGTTCTACTCGCTCAAGAACAACTCAGCTGTTCTAATTCTCGTTCCTTTATTACTGAACAGCTGTAGTCTAACCTAAACGGAGCAAAAGATCCAACGAGAAGCACGTCTGCTCTCGGACACACACGGCCCGCCCCATTGTCATAAAAACCAGCTGACGGACAGCTCAACATGTTGCATTAAATTGCATCAAGTAAATAGTACTACCATCACTAAATGTCTATGTATAGAACAAAAATAACAACATTAAGTGAATATTCAGTCCAGTATAATCTAGTTTCTCTGGACCTGTTAGCAGGTCTCTCAGTCAGAATCAGGTCTCTGTTCAGCTTTGGATTCTCTTCATGTCACTCAGTAGAACTGGAGTGACCAGTTATTTCTAATGGAGCTGTGGCACAGCTGTAGAGAACCAGTCTTGCTAGTGGGAGACTGGGGTTCAAATTCCAGTCTGGGCAGGTGATAAAATTATATTTTTGTATGTGCCCCCTTTTTTAAAAACTTTGAGCACCTGCCCCTTCAAAGGTCTCTGCACGGCCCTGGTCTGCAAGACAACGGATTTCTTCCAGGAGAATAACATCAGCCTTTTGGAACCATCCTGCGTGTTCCCCTGATCAAAATCCAATGGAGAACCTTTAGGGATGGATGAAAAAAGAAGTTTACAAAAATGGACAGTAGACGCATAGTGTGGCCATCTTCACCACTTGGAGAACTGTTCTCACTCACCTAATAGAAACACTTGCATTTTTGAAGTGAACAACCACCATAACGGTGGAGCTACTCAGAACTGTATTGACCCGAATATAGGACAACCCTGATTATAAGACGACCCCCCCCTTTCAAGACTGGTCTTCAGAAAAAAGCCTAAATTCACTTTTTAAAGAAACAATTTTTATTGAAATTTTGAGAAAATCATTTAAATAATACCGTAATTACAGAATGCCTTAATATTTGCTTATTAGTCAGGGGTTAAAGTTTGCCATGGCAACATATTTCAGTCAATTGGAAAAAAGAAAATAAAAGTTCCGGTAAATCTCTCTTTCTTGCGCTGTCTCTGGGCTTAGTCTCCCTCCCTCTCTCACTGTATGTGTGTGTGTGTGGAAGTGTGTGTGTGTGTGTGCGTGAGTCACAATTAAAGATACGTGAGACGGATGAGATTCTGTCCACATGCGTGTGTGTGTGTGTGTGAGAATCGAGCGAGCACCGTGAGCCCTCACCTGTACAGAGTCCAGAGCTGCTCAAGTTAGAACCCTGGGTCTGCACTTGACTGCTGTTGGACTGGCCATCGGGTATTTTAATCCTCAGTGGGCCTGTAACCCGGGACCGATCGTGGTCTGAGCTGCTTCCTGCTGCTGCTGCTTTGACCAAAAAGCATGCACCCTCTGCTGGTAGGGTCGTGTACTTACACCAAAAAACTAGGCCGCGATTATAAGACGCCCCCCCCCTTTTCAAAAACCTTGTCTTATATCCGGGTCAATATGGTACTGAGTTCATGTTTGGAACTTTGATTTCTGTTTTGGGGGTTTATGGTTTCTTTGGAGGTGTGATCCTAAACTTTTTATCACCTGTAAAATAACCCGTTTCAGTTTAAACCTTGTTTTAAAAAAAATGCTGCTCAAAATATGGCCAAGACGAGACTATACGACCCCCCGCCCCCCCGAATTGAAATCTGATATAGAACCTTAGAATATTTAATTATTTATCTGTAAAAACCACTGGATGGTTTCTGGCATCACATATATGATTATCAAATTAAGAAATGAGCTTCAACACTTTAAAACTTTTTCAAAGTTTAGTTTATTAACTTTTTCAAAGCTTTTTTATTAATTGTAAATATTAGCTGTCCACTACTTCAACATCGAATTCTTTTTCAAAATCTCAAATAATTTTTAACATTTTAAACAAAATTTTAACCAGACTAGCGATATTCTTCAACTTTTCTTTTAAAAAGTCCAGGGTCTTGTTAATATAACTGGGGTGTGAGGTCTACAGGTGCTGCTTTAACTTGTTAGGTTTCATTCTGTCAGCTGCCGAGGTTTTTAGGCAGAAAACACAAACGGGTCTGTCTTTTTCTTTTGCAGGCTACCATCACTACTTGCCTCTTGTGTAGGAGTAGGAATTGATAGGTTTTTATCAATATTAATGCCATTATTGATTCTGCTTATTGATCAGATTCCTTAACAAATTCCTTATCAATTCTTCAGTAGTTGTTAAGCGACAAAAAAAAAGTTCTACAGTCTTCTGCACCACAAGCAAGCATGGTGTGATTTGTGTGTGTTTAAATTTTTTTTCCAAGTACTAGGATAAATTACGTTATTGCTGAAAAAAACAAGAACTACAGAGAGGTCAGATCGTTGATTAAATGTTAAAAGGGCTTGCCACAGCGCTGAAAGCATCAGAGCGACAAGGAGAGATCCAGGACAAAGCCGGGTCACCTGGTCCTGCTTCTGGACTCAAACTTCTGCAGAGCCTTCAGCCTCCTGAGTCGTCTCACTGCAGAGTGTGACTTGTGTAAAGCAGAGTGGGGGACTCGGCGTTTGTTGCGACTTCATCTATAAACGCTGCAGCGGGTCGGTGTGGTTCCATCGGGACCTCACCTCGCTAAACCCCTCCGCTGCTCGCGCTGCACTTGTCAGACAAAAACCGGGTGATTGTTCTGTCAGACCAGAGAGAGGTGTATAAAAGTCTAATTTCTCCGTGGGAAAGATCACTGACCAGCAAAATTTGGGGAAAACGGAAACAAGAGAATTGTTAAGAAGAATTGTTAAAGTTGGAGGTGAAGAATTCTGATAGAATTGGTCTGTTGGAACCGGTTCTAAGCAGGAACAGGTTCTCGATTCCCACCCTGTTTTCCTGTTCACCGTCATAAACTTCTCCATCTCTACTCCTCCATCAGCGCTCTCACTCTGTACACTGGGGCACTCGAGTTTGTCTTCTTCTGCTGGGTTAAAAGGGAAGCCTATTGATTAGATTGAATGCTGCTGCCACCTAGCGACTGGGGGTGGTTTAGCATTCCATTATGAAGAAAATGTGCTAAAAAATAATGAATTCTCCTTCATCCCGCGGCCCCCCTGTAAACCCTGCGCCCCACTAATTGGGAACCACTCGCCTATAAAACGATGTGGAAAATTACCTATAATATTACGTAAAAAGGATGTCCCCAACAATCTCATTTGGACTAGAATTAGCCCCTATCTAGAGGTCCTGAGGATGTCATTTAAAGGGTGTCCAAAAGACGTTGAAAAATCTCTGTTATCTGGCGTCACAGGGGACCAAAATTGGACATGCCAACATGACCTACAAAAGACGTCTTTTCAACGTGCCTTTGCGCAGTGGGTGTTGAGATCCAAACATGAAAATGTGATTTTTTTTTTTGCCATTTTCAAGTCAGGACTGTATTTTTAGATCCTGGCTTTGTTTTGAGGAAGGAAAGACTTTGAGTTGGGTTGAAAATCTCCAAGGACAGAGACAATAGCCTTGACTTTAACGTAAACATAACTTCCCACGGTTACTGTGCACGCCTGTGCAGGCGGCTGTTGCCGTTGGGCTGGCTGACCTCCTACCTGCTATCTGTGCCAAGCCGACCACATTACGCAATAGAGCTGCATTTCACCTCCTAATATAGATTAAGGCCAGTCACAGCCCAGCCTGAATCAATTCACCTACCTTCCATGTGAACCTGCCCTTGGATAAATAAAGCTTTGTTGTGTTTAAAAGAGTGGAATAAAGAGATCACAGAGAGCTGAGCTTCAGACCAACTGACAACCAGCGCAACAGGATTTGACTCATATTCTAACTAAAGGACAATACATAAACATTATCATGTAAACTGGGTGGGATATTAATCCTCAGACCTTACAGCTGTGGTTCAACCTCCTCCTACTATATGTTGAACCACAACAGGAAGAGACAAGAACAATGATCCATCAATGGCAGGAAAGGCTGAAGAAAATGTAAAGGGCAGAGGAGATGGAACTCACTTAGTCACAGCTCCAACTCGTCACGTTTAAACAGCAGATAGAAACATGAAGAAAGACATGTTAGGCAACGGGGGCAAAGGGCAGGGACCCAGATGACATCATTACTAATAGTCATTTACTCGAACCTCTAATGCTTCTGTAGTAAAGTAACGCTGAAATAAGCATATGTTCTGCCAACTGCTCTGCAAAAGTGAAACTTGCTTCCCCTGAAATGTCAATGTGTTCAATATTTTTTGTAAGACAAAATAAACTTTATCTTCTTTAAGTTTGATCAAGCTCAAAATATGCAAAAAAAAAAAATTCAAATGCTCCTGTTTGTTTTCTCAGGCATAACTTACATAATATAACAATAAACGCTTGTGGTTTATAAATCAGGGATTTTTGTCCTAAATGGAGCATTTTCAGCCTTGAGTGGAACATGCAGGTTTGTGTGTTGATAAAGGTTCAGCTCCTGCAGTCGAGACCTAGAGTATACCAAATGACATAAGAATGAGTTATTTTAGCTTTTTTAGATCTTTATTCTGATGTTTCTAAGGTTACTGGAGAACTATTACAATCATTTATTGAATTTTAAATACTTTAATTGATAATTACTAGTGGTGGGCATAGATTTTTTTAAAATCTAGATTAATCTTGAAATTTATCTAGATTAAAAAGGCTCATTTGAATTCTGCCAAAGGGTTCATAATACCGGTGTGAATGAGCATGAGGCTGAAGAATGGTGATACTTCAAGTCTAGAGTTTAAGGTTAGTAACAGCTGATCCACTGTTTGGATCAGCTGTTACTAACCTAACAAGAAATACTAAACCTGTCAGAACTTCCCTCAGAAACCCAGACCTGAGTCACAAACCAGAACCTCCAGATGAGCTCTGAGCTCATTTTAACAACCTCTGATGGTTGATCAAGTTATCAGGATGAAACATTTTAACACTAAAACACATTGATCTGTAATCAGAGGTCTGTCTCCTTTAACTTTACAGCTGTTTTCTGAGGCTCACTCTGTTTTAATAGTTTTACTGTAGAAACCTTCTCATCTCCTGACAGTAAAGGATTACATTTAGTTTACAGGTCACCTGATTAGCATCAACTCTCTTTTTTACATCAAATAACTTCAAGCTGATTCTTTTTAGCTGTCAAAAAGTGATTGTAGCATCCAGTTTATCTGTAATGGATTAAATCTGCCTTAAAATGACTTCATTTCTCTGCTGTTTATTTCACATTATCCCATAGGGCTGTTTATCATGTTTTTGTTAAATAAAACCACTTTAGGGGATTTAAACATTAACGAGTCTGAAAACTAAAGACAACCCTCTGATAAAGCCATTGACAGATAAATGTGTTTTAGTGTTGATATTGTTTGATTTGTTGAATGTTCAGCTGTCAGTTATGCTGAGAAAAACGTGTTTGAGCAGCGCGCACTGCCACATTCATTTTATTAACGAGAGGCGCGTGCACAGCTGAGGCTGTTGGCCCAAATAGCACGTCGGTTCACCAAAACGCCTGGAACCCAGACCATACCTGGATGATGAGGAGCGTGGTCGGAGTTCTGCGTGAACTCAAATAGCTGCCGCGGTTTCCGAACCTCGTTCGGTCCAGTTCAGGAGGAGGGAGCGTATGCCAAGGCTGGCGCTGGCTTAGCTCAGTCTGCTCTCGCACGTGCCTCCCGGTCCAGGTGAGGGTCTTGACAGGGAGCGAGACTGGGTACAGATACAGGATTCCCTCCCTCCCTCCCTCGGACCTGAGGGTCCAGTGTCCAGGTGCAGGATCCACGTGAAGTAGCTGCGTCCCCAGGGCGCGCCTCCTGGACCAGTGAAGGAGGCACGGGTCCGGACACTGGAAAGAATCGGATCAGGATCAGGATCGGAGTCCGCCATTTGGTGATAGCTGGTACAGACCCAGGAACCCAATTTAGATTAACGGCGTTATTTTATTTTTTATTTTTTTGTCGCGCGATAAAGACTCTGGCGATATTAACGCCGTTAACGGCCCAGCACTACGATTGTGTTATTGCATCCAGAAGTAATGACCTATAAGTTCATCAGTTGTTAAATGAAGTATGTAGCTGAACATTCTTTGCTTAAAAATATTCAAAAACTGACTGCTTTCACAAACTTAACTATAAATTGTAACAACTTAAACTTATATTTATGTCATTGTTTACCTGTGAACCTTCATCTCCTCTATGAAATTTCTCACTGAAACTGATGCCTCCTAAACCAGCTGGTTCAATAGTCAGGAATGAGCTCAAACTCATTTAAATATTTTTGGCCAAGTTTAAACAATAATATTAATCCAAAATACATATTTTATTTATTTATTTAAACAGGATTTTAGCTTTTACAGCAATTTCACATTTTGTCAGTCTTCTCTTGCCTTTGGCTATCATCTGTTAACATATTCAGGGGAATTAAGAATCAAAAAAGCTTTTTCATCACAAGCCGAACATTAATTAAAAGACAGGTTGGAATCGGAAACAGTGGTGCTGGAGCAACAGGAGAGGGAGGGCGAGAGTAGGCCTGGACAATACTTCAATATCAATATATATCTATCGATAGACGGGTGGCTCGATAGAAAAAAAACCGGGTCGATAAAAAGTTTTTAAAAAAAGTTTCCTGTCTTTTTTCATTTCATCCAACCAGGTAGCATGACACTAGAGTCATTGCTTACTCCTAACCAATCAGAAGCACAGACCCAGGCTTCTCCGTCACTAAGCCCCTCCCCTCTCAGACCAAAACAGAGCAGGTAACTTACAGAGGAGCTCACGGTGAAGGAATCTGTTCTGAAAATAGTTTCAGTAGTTCAACCGCAAATTTCCAACAAAAACCAAACAACGGTCGTTTGCAAAATTAGCAGAAGAAAGATAAAAACCAAGTCTGGTAAAACGACCAACTGGTTTTCTCATCTAAGATGCTCAAAGCCACAGGATGAGCTGCGTCTCCACGTTGGAGGAGGAGAAATCCTCCGTCTGCAGCACAAAGTGAACCAACCTGGGATTACTTGCTTCTGATAAACGCGACAACCCCGAAATGACTCAAAGGACTTGAAGCGGGCCCGGATGTAGGCATGGGCAAGGGGGGGCATTGCCCCCCTAAATTCCATGACTGCCCCCCCCAAACGCGATTGCATGCAGAAATACCAAATTTAAAAAATATTTCAGTGAAAAATGGTCAGAGTGAGCGCTCTCTTCCATTTGTCCTCATTCAAAGTAGCTACTTGGAAGATGCATAGGGAGGGTGTCATCAGAACCGGCTTTCATTCATGCGTACCAGAACCGCCTGCCCGAACGCGCCTTTGCGGACCAGCGCTGCGCGGTCCCGATGGGAGACCCTTCGATCTGACGAGCTTCACATCCTGTTGCAGCTCAGTGACTGAGTGATCACATGAAGCTCTGAAGCTAGTGGACACACAGCAGGACCTCCGACACACACACACTCACAGCATCTCCAATGCGCCTGGCACCGCACCTTTACGCACGGCTACTTTGACGCACGCTTCAACACACACACACACACAATCACAGTACACCCGACCCATGCACGCAACACACACATGCCCAGGAGGGGTGCAACGGGTCACAATAGATCAGTGATCTGCAGTGTTGGGTAGTATCGAAATACATGTATTTAGAATACTGATTTTGACGTACTGTATTCCGGTACAGTTACTATTTTTAAACATGGTATTCAGAATACAGTTACTTTCGTAATACCATTGGAATACTTGTGTCTCCATGTTGTGTAGGTTATCTTTCCCATAATGCCCCTAAACAACGTGCCTCCATTACCATAGCAACCCTACCAAAACAAGAGGGTACACTCCCGACCAGCCGGTAGCAAGGTAGCAACAGGTAGCAGCTAGCCTCGTATGGATTCAGACCAAGAGATGGAGTGGTTGGAGTCACAACCGCAGCTGAATCAACATACTATCAGTGGAGGAATAAGTGCATTCATGTCCTGGAAATTCAAGCTAATTTTCACTCTAAAAAAGGAGCGGGGCGAACGAAATATGACGGTGCAGTGCGATCTTTGTCTGCCAGCTAACAACCTACTAGCTGCGTCCAAAGACTCTAATCTAATCTGAAGAAACACCTTAAAGTTAGTTTGATCTTTCTAGTTTTGCTTCCTTAGTGCTTTATTTAACAGCCTGTATCGTGTTAGTTCTGTCATTTCTCACATTTACAGTGTCGGTGTTGTATCTGAAATGACGTTAGCTTGATGATGTTGTTGTGGTTTCCCCACAATTGTGGGTTTCATGTTAAGAGCTTTCCATCTGGAGTGCAGTGAACATCAAGAACATCACTTTGCAATAGACTTAAATCGTGTTTTATAGGGGAAGTATTCTAAGTATTCCAAGTATTTAGAATACAGTACCAGGATTAAGAAAAATAATGGAATACAGTACAAAATACATTTTAAAACAGGTATTCAGTATTCTGTAACTGAATACATTTACAAAGTATTCTCCCCAACACTGGTGATCTGTACTGATCGCCCTCTATGGTTCGGGACACGGTTCACGGATCCGCGCTCGTGCGTTTGCCAAATCCTCCCCGACCCGACAGCTCTGAATCAGCTGATAAATAATTCCCCTCTGAGAAAGACGTTCATTTTGTCATCACATATCATGTTCTCTCTATCAGATCAGTCATTTTAGTTAACCAGAATCATTAACGGATCCATTCTCTGATGCGCGCGTGGACCAGCTGACCCC
>SSNR01000629.1:225232-240450 GCA_006937965.1 Callopanchax toddi | reverse complement strand
TGAAATAATTAACGTGTTTGACCCGACGGCTCGGGCTGAAATTGAGACCTCTCTAGTGATAAACACAGAGCAGCTCTCAGATCACTTCTCTCAGCATCAGCTGTGTTTTTTTTTTTGTTTTTTTTTTAACCGCAACGAGGTGTCCGTCAGACGCGATCAGAAACATCAATTAAGTGATTTATTCAGCCGTTCTGATGATCAGGTTGTGTTTAAACGAGATCAGTGTGATAATGTTAATGCCTGTCTGAGAGAAGTGTATAAAGTGTGTAGTGAGGGGTTTTACAGGCTTAAAGCTTCTGGAATAATTGTAAAAATATAAAACTGATACTTGGCGGATTTCACCGCAATTGCGGGTTATTTTTAGAACGTAACTCCCAGAATAAACGAGGAATCACTGTATAGACACAGATCTGCTTAAACAAAAGTGACATTTACAAATACACTTATTTTCAATTACATTTTTGGGCCCACCCATTTTTTATTAGGCCCGGCCGAAAATCTATTTCTGGCTACGCTACTGCTCCGGGATAGTAGAGCTGAAACTTAAGTTGTAGATGCCTTGTGATTACTTGCAAACTACTCACGCTCCCATTCTTAGAATGTCATGGTTCTAATGCCATAATGTAAAATCCATTGAGGAGGGAGAAAGTTCCTCTTGTGGAGCTGGTAAATCAAATCCTTTTATCGTCGAGATTCCTGAGGTCTCTCCTGCACCCGTTTCCCGGTTTCCTCCTTGTCCTGCCTCGCGATGCGTTGCCATGGTGATGCGCCCTCCAGCTGATCGACCAATACTGCCGCGTTGAATTCAGCGCGCACCCGGGGCTCGTCCACCCGGAAGCCCCTACGCTTTAACTCTCTGGCGGCTTCCCCTGGGGTGTTGTAGGTCCGGGTGCCCGAGTCCCAATGAACCCGCAGCTTTGTAAAGGGAGACTGAAAACGAATTCCTTGCTCCTTCAGCACGCTCTTGACATCTTTGTATGCTCTCCGCTGCTGCACTACCGCTTCTGTGTAATCATGGTCAAAAAACAGAGGCTTATTCTGGATGCTGATCTTTTTTTGCCACGCCTTCCTTAAGACTGTCTCTTTGATCTTGAATTGGAGAAAGTTGACAACAATTGACCGTGGGGGTGCCTCGGGGGACGGCTTAGGCCTCAAAGAGCGATGAGCTCGTTGTATTTGGACGAACATCCCCTCGTCACTGAGCTTTTCGTTTTGAATCAAGTTTTCAACAAACTGAATCACCGAGGTTCCCTCCTCCCCCTCCGGAACGCCATAAATGCGCACATTATTCCTTCTCGTTCTAGATTCAAAGTCATTTATTTTATCCATCATTTTCTTCTGTATTAATAATGTCTCTTTGATTGATTTATTAGCCACCACAGCCCATGTTTCAAGCGCTTCAACTCTGGACTCGGCTTCCTCCAGCTTTTTGGCCTGATCCTGCATGGAGAGTTTAACCTCCGTTAACTGCTGGTTGATATCCTGTTTAAATGCATTCAGCTCTTCTTTAATGGTTTTGCTGATGTCGTCCTTAAGAGCGCCAACTTCGGACTTCAGTTCTGTCTTTAACATACCAATTTGCTGGCCGAGGAGCTTCATTTCCTCAAACAAAGACCCGGTCTGCGCCTCCGCCTCTCCGCCCCCACGCTCTTTCTCTGTGCTTGTGTGATCTCCTTCTTGTGAAGATTCTGCCAGATCTTGCATCTTTTTTGTCTTTTTCTTAGTTCCCCCTGACATATTGTCCATGAAGGTGTTAGCCCTCCCAACTTGTATTTGAGCTATCGGGGGGAAACTATAAAAATTGCTCTACTATCCGGAGCTCTGATTTAGTCAGCCATCTCACGCAGCTACCAAACCGGAAGTCATGAGGGGGGTTTCAAATAATTTTTTAAAATAAATAAAGTAGTGACCTCTGATATACATTTTATGAAGACAAAAGGATTGTTTGCTTAATGTCTTAATTTTAACAAAAATACTGAGGAGTAAAGTACTTGTGATTTTTAAACTTTAAAAAAATATTTTTTATTAGAGACTTTTTTGGGCCCCCTAAAAGTCGTGGGCCCTTAGAATCTTCCTAACCTTCCCCCCCTTTACGGCGCCCCTGGAAGGTAGACGTCTCATAAAGCAATGATCCGGGCCACTGGGTGAACATCAGGAAACAAATTCATTCTTTCTGGGCAAAAAACTGGACAATGTCAACTTTTATGTTTTTCTTATAAATTGGGGAAATAAGGGTTTTTAAGATTTTTTTTTATATTTTAGTGTTTTTTAAAACAGTGCTTGATTCGATGCGTTTGGGGGATTAAGTGTGTTTAGCAGGTTGACCTATCAGTTAAAGGGTTAATCACTATGACATTTTTGAGTTTAGAGTTGTTTTAATGTGGCAGTTTTCCTCTGATTCCACCGCAACTAGCTGTTAGATCATCAATCCAATCAGAAGATGTATGGAGTGAGATTGTGCAAACAGAACATGTTTTCAGTATGGCTAACACAGACCTCTGCCCTTAGAGGTATTACACATTTTATACTCAGGACTGCCAATTTCTTTTTTTTTCTTCCATCAGAGCAACACAATTCTTGTCGAGCAGTTTTTGTTCACTGGCTCCTCGTTCCCAGATCAACCTGTCTGAGAGGGAAAAGCTGGAGTGATGCATGCAGGGGCGCTTGGCAATCGTCAAAGCATCAATCAAACGTTTTAACGCTGCATGCTCTATTCATGGAGTCTCATTAATCACAGAAGAGGGTGTTGAGCTTCAGCCTCAAAAAGCCAGTAGCAGTGACGAAGGCGTAAAACTTACTCTTCCTTTAGCTTGAGCTGTGAAAAAAATGTAGGTGTTAACCTTCAACATAAAAGGGTTTTATAAAATTCTTGGAATGAATTCATAAAAATGAGCATCACGTGTGCTCTAAGACTCTCCACCCTACTCATCAGTAGTATTTCTAATGGAGATGTGAGCATTAGACACACCCAGTGAGCTCACTGCAGCTGTGCATGTTTTTCCAGCTGACAGTATATCGATCTGCCTCTCGTTATATTATACCGTTCCTCACAGTGTTATTCACACCATTAGACAGAAAATAGCACCATTGTGAGTTCTGCATCATTCTGGTGCCTGGGGCGCTTTAACGCCTGTCCAGATGGATTTCCTGAAATTAACATTTTCCTAGTTGTTTGGCAGTTTCCTTGATATTAATTCATAGTTAAGAACAAGATGAGGTGACAAGAAGAAATTTACATCAGCAGATTCATTTGCAGTGAGAGCTGAACTACTAAGACCGGAACAATAAATCTCGTGGTTACGAATTAACCCAGAATTTACCTCATAGGCTGTGTGAGGGTTTTAGACAGGTGTGAAAAACGCAGAAAAGTGATAGAATACCGGTAGTTATTTATATAAATTAACACAATGTAGGGGGGGAGGGGATACAAATCTAAAAGTGGAATTTATTATCAAAACAGCAACAAGTCTTCACAGTTATAAATAAATTAGCAGGTAGAATGTTCTAAACATGTTGGAGTAACAGGATCCTCTAGGTGCAGCTCAGATCTTCAGCACCCTCAATAATGCAGACATCAGAGCTCTGTGCACTCACTCACTCACCCTCATATGGTTTGAGTTAAAAAAAAAATGTACATCTTGATTTTAGAAAGCATGTGGGCTTTAAAAATGGTTAGAGGTCACAAACGAGTCAGGAGAGGTGGCAGCGTGGTTGTGTAGATTCTGTCTTTCACAACAACAGCCAAGTGATAAGTTGACATTTCACCATCTCTGACCACATGATGCTGACCTCACGGCATCTGACATTTGGAAGATGTGGACAAAAACACACATTACATGATTTCTAGGATTAGGTAAGAAGTCTTAAAATGCTTTGAGTCTCCAGAAGCTTTCCTTATGTAAAGGTGATGCTTTTTATTGTTTTGTTTTTATTTTGTAAATAATCCAAATAAAATGAATTTATTCACTCACTCAAAAATACTTCCCTAAATGACTTACTGAGCAGTAATAGTTTCAATTCATGATAAAAGACAAGCTGATAAGTAAACGTAAATGCAAATGAGCCGACTTGAAGGGAATAAATTAGGGTTTTGTCTTTTGTTTTTCCACAGAAAGAGGAATCCACTGATAAAAAATCCTAATGTCTTCCAGGGTTCGGCTAATTTTGGAGACGACGCATGAGTATTTTGAGTATAAAGCTGTGTGAAGATTAAAAAAAAAAAAGATATTAGATGATTCATGATGTTAGTGAAAATGAGATTGTGTGTTTCAGTGAAGGGACAGGGGTGATTATTGATACTCCATTGATATTTTAAAGCAACCGTTCTAACTCAAACCATCCTGATTTCTATATCAAAACTATAATATTGATTTTCACAATAATAAACTGGAGTTGTTCTTCTTATCTAAGCTCCTGGTTTTGCAATGTCTACATTTTTGCAGCACTGAAGTGAAGGTAAGACAATAATTGTTGTGGACACAGTGAAATCGCCAGCTGAGTACTGAGTGGCTCTAAGCGTGTATACACTTAAGTGTCTGTGGTGGCTGAGCAGAGTGCCTGTGGAAGCACAGGGGAACCTAACCCATTTTCAGTTTCTTCCTCCGCTTTCCACAAATGCAGCACAGCCACTCTCCCTCATTACATATTCACACCCACCTCCCCTCCTTCCTGCTTATGCTTTCCTTTTTTCATAAATCTCTCTTTTTGCTTCAATCTCGCTCTCATTGCCTTTTCTTTTACTGCCTCCATTTTGTTACTAAGGCATGCTCATCATTTCTGTCGAGCCCTGATTCACTTTCTTCTTGCCCCGCTCTTCATCTGTCTTGCCACCTCCTAAGCAATGCGGGTTGTGGCTCACTCCTGCATCTTCTTTTCTCTTATCTCCTCATTGTCCCATCAGTCTCCATCAGGGCCGACTGCTGCCACTTCAGACCTGTCGGTCCATGCATCTCATTTTGTATTCTCTTCCTCTTCTTCCTGGACACAGTTCCCTCTGTCTTTTTCTATCCATCTCTCTCCTGATGAACAGACAGGCACCACTACACTGACAACAAAAGAGTCTGAAGCAGTGGTGTGAGGTTGCACCACCAAGACATGAGAGGTTGGAGATGTCTTTGGAGACCTGAATCTGGCAAACAGATTGACAATTTGCTGACAAGAAGTGTGAGGTTGTGCAAAAAGAAGAGTTAAAAAGAACAAAGGATCCACATTGGTTGTTACTGTATTGATGTGTATGTATACTGGGGATAGTCAAACTCAAACCTACAAATCTAAAACCATCAGAACATTTTACCAATACTACTAATGTACACCTTCATCCTGACTTTAACTAGGACCTCAGAAATTACATTTTGGTTTATTGTGTCAGACCTAAAAGGTATGCTGAAATTTTTAGGGGAGGTCATTTTGAAATGGGAAACACTATCTAGAGTTCATACTTTAACAGGACTGCAGGCAGTGGTTTAAGTCAGCAGGAGGTAAAGACAGTGATGACTGAAACATGAGAGAATAAATCATGAAACCAAACTATTTATCATATCGTTGCTGTTGGGCATTCCTAAACATGCAACTTTTCAGGAAACGAAAAAACAGAGTCTGAACCCTGGGTAGTCAAAGGTCTCAAGCTCTTGTTGACACTTTTCTTTGAAAAGTTATCCATAAAACCACTGGTGGATGTGAAATCTGACCAATAGAGTAGGTTTATGTGAAAATGAAGCTAAAATCAGAGAGAAAAGATTTTCACCCGACAGCAACAATACGATTTATCAATACAGAATACAATAAAAATACACAGACCTATTCAGGATACAAAATACTTCAGTAACAATCAGGCAGTCATTTTAAACCACATGTAGACACCAACTAAGATCAGTCACACAAACAAAGCATGGACTTACAGTGATGAAATGAAAGTAGAAGTATACTGCCACAGAAGACCAGAGGTCCAATCAGGAAGTTAGTGTAAAAAGCACCACTATATGTTTTCCTTAGGTGATTCCAACGTCGTTAGGTGCTGTTAAAGGAGCAGGGGGCAGGATGAAGAAATGAAACTCACAAGCAACGCGCCTGGTGCTGCAAGTAACTCAGTAAAGAAAAAAAAAATCATCACAGTGACGTACTGCCAGACCACTGCCCATATACCGACATGTCGAGCAACGAAGTAAGAAACAAATTTTCTTCTTCGCTTTTATGGCACTTGGCACACAACGTTAAGGTGCATTACTGCCACCTACCGCGTACATGTTCTTCCGGTTCTGAAGCTGTCGAGAACACGCAAGCAGTGTCAGTTCACATCACATCCGTAGGACAGCGCGGGAAATTCAGGCTCGAACTGCAGCGCATTTTGCAGAACAAAAGCTGTTCAAGACAATGGAACGATACATGGGTGACTTCATTCTTTTTGGTTTAAAACGCTTCATCGCCCAACTTAAAAAACTGAACATGCATGATTTTTTTTTAACAAATCCTGCCCCCTGCTCCTTTAATAAATAAAATTGATGAATTAACACACACACACACATTTAAAACAAAATAATTGAAATAACTTTTTCCTATTTAATGATCTTGTTTGTTTTTATAATTTGAAGCAGAACTTTAAGTGCAAAGTTGATAAATTACACAACTCTTCCATTAGGTCTACTTATCTTGAGAATGTCAGTAATTAATCAAGGAAAGGTTCATTGAGGCAAATAAATGGATAAAAAAAGTCAAGATGGGGTCCTTAGTGGGGTGATAGGTGGGATAGTTTGATTTAATATTGAATGTGTGAGAATCATGTTGGTAGTGGTTGTCGTGGATTTGTATTAGGGCTGGGCGTTATGGCAAAAATAGAATATCACGATTTTTAAATTGTATTATCACGATCTCGATTTTATCATGATTTTTTTAAAATTATCAGCATAACTGAAATTACATATTAAAAAAGAGAAACATTGAATAAATAAACATATTTATTAAAATTAAGAACAATCACCAGTGCAACATGTAAACATTTACATGTTAGGCTTATATTTACACATTAAAGGCATACTCAGTAGCCAGGTAAACAAACGAGGTATCGCTAGCTAGTTTACAGAAACATGACTCGGAGCACTCACCCCTCCCGTCGGGTAAAATCCAGAAGCCAGCCTCCCCGCGGACATGGTACCCCGTTTTGCGACGATAACAATGCAGAGTCTATCTCCAGCCGTAGAAACGTTCCCCCAGCTTTTCCTCTTTTCACCTCCAAACGTTTTTAGTTTTCTGCTAGCTGAAAATGTGTTTTTTGGGGAGGACTCTGGTATTTTTATTTTAAAATGGCGACGGCTAATTCGCTAATTCTGTCCTCCTTTCACTTCCGGGATGTTCAGACAGAAAATGTGTCCAGGCGGATTATTGGCGCATCCAAACAGTGCGGAAATGCAGCAGACAGACAGCTGGGTTGTCCAATCCTATCGTTCGGTTCGAATGATAGGATTTGGCTGAAGTTTTTAAAGAACTGTGGGACAACTACTTTATTGATTTCTTTCGGGTTTTTTTTAATCTCCACAATATATTTATGGCTATACTATGTTGGAACGTTGTTAAGAGGCTTTAAAAAAAACGTTAAAAGTTACATTGTTTACCTGGCTACTGAATATGCCTTTAAAACCTTTTAAAATATGAAAACTGATTTTAATTGTGATTATTATATAAACTCACCACTCCCAAGATGTAATCTGTGGTCAAAGCATGGCTGTCGTGTCCAGCCATTCAGATCCAGAGCCTTCACCATGTTAGAGCCACTGTCATAGAGGTCATGTTTTCTTCTTCTGGGCTCCACATTTCTAGAACCTCTCAGTCCTGCTGCGATCATGTGCGAAAGGTTGTTTGCAGTGTTGCACTTTGTAGCTTCCTAGTTGTTGACGAAATGAATGGTTACACTCAAATACGACTCAGATGTGTGACTACTGGACCAGAGATCGCTTGTGGAAGCAAAGAACTCCACATTCTTAATATTTAATGCAACTTTCTCTGCATTCAGCGTACATGCGTGGGATCGCGGTGTTCGAAAAAAACTTGCAGCCGAGCAACTCGTAGCGTGGATCCAAT
Organism: Callopanchax toddi; assembly: GCA_006937965.1. NCBI lineage: Eukaryota > Metazoa > Chordata > Actinopteri > Cyprinodontiformes > Nothobranchiidae > Callopanchax > Callopanchax toddi. Next base: position 232,380 of record SSNR01000629.1, on the reverse strand, counting down.
ACTTTTATCATTTTTTAAAATTCCACTCCTTCTACTTGTCGCTCAGGACACAAGTGTTTAACCAAGTGGAACGTTACCGCATCAGTCACGCTGTTCCATCGTTTGCTGTCTCTGCCGTAGGTTGTGAGTTTTGAGATGCCTCTGTTAGCGTTTACTGCTTTGGAAGCACTGGCTTTTAGCTTTAGCTGCTCTTGTAGTGTTGCCATCACTTGCCTTGACGCTCTCCTTGCAAATGATTTTAATTTGCTCTTTGTCGTCTGGTGAAAAGCCAAAGCAGTTCCATACGTATAATGGAGGACGAGTTTCTCTTCGGAACCAAATCCTCATGTTCGCTCTCGGCCGCTGCCATGTTTGTTGTTGTTAGGTTGTACACACGTTAAGGGGGTGGGCTAATATCACCATGAATCACTCTGATTGGTTTAACATCAAACAAAGGTGCGATAACGTCCTTCGCTTCTTCGCTGTGTATTACATTTCATGGCTGTTTCGTGAGGCTTTCATGGCCGGTGGCAAAAATGGGTGAATCATGATAAAACGATCTCCCAAAAATGACAGATCGTTAGACATGTAGATCGTTAAACGGTCTAAAATTGTCATATCGCCCGGCCCTAATTTGTATCTTTCTAAATTCCTAAGCTTTACGTCCTGTTCAACCAGACTGCTCTATTAAACAATTTGTTATAGTTAAATCCTGGTCTTCTCTGAGAACACACATTAAAAATCCTCATTACAGATAAAACATAATTAACTGAAACTGCTGAGTCGTTTGAAACTTTAAAAAAATCTTTTAGTTAATTAGAAAGTCTTAATTTTATGTTTTGAAAGAAAATATAGGAACACTTTAAGACCTCCTTTAAGACAATGGTACACCATTGGTACCTCTGAATGAATGAATGAATCAATGAATGAACGAATACCAACATAGAGATGTTTAAATTCTCATCAACTTTGCTGGATAAGTTTTAAACCAAAGCTAGAGTTTTCTAGTGGTGATAGAGAGGTGTTTAGTCTTGGTCCTTGAACTTGCTGGCTTTGAAAGGAAATGATCAATCAAGATAAAAACACAGAATTACAGGGGCGTTTAAAAACGCACGTACTGTATGTGCTGCTGATACATAAAACACGATGTAGTACTAATTGGAGTCTTAGTTTCATATTGGCCTGAATCTCAAATGTTATTTTTGTTGCACTTTTTATAAAAAGTGCAACAAAAAGTGGTTTACAGTGGTATACAAACTGAGAAACAAACAAATATAGTCTGAGAACAATGATCCCATAACTGAATGTGTAGCTACTCAATGTAGTTTTCTTTCATTGATATAACATGTTAGTATTCACTTTTAAGATTGTAGTAAATCTACAAGTAAGTTTTTTGTTAAAGTAGTTACAGAGGAGACATGTTGGAAATCTTGATTTTTATTTGTTGCATTTAAATTATAGGCCAAGACAACGCTGAAAGTTGAAAACAAAAAATAACAACCAGAGACTTGGAAATAATACTAATCAAGTCATTCATTAATTAAGTGAAGAGGACATTTTTTGGGGAGAAGGAACGCTACATAAAGTATATTCCATACAGGGCAGGGCTCATACGGAGAGAAGAATCAGTAAATCTTTACGAAGCGCCAGCCTTTGGTGCAGAGAGCCCATGGTATAAATCATGAATCATTTACAGTCTCTTTCTCTCAGGAGCCTGTGTTTAAATATTAATGTTCTTCATTCAGATCACAGCCACCCTGACCTGCATAGCTGGGTCTACTCCCCAAGGACGGCGTGTACACATCCTCACCACTCACACACGCACGCACGCACACACACACAATTACTTACATGGATCATCTATATGGGTTGATAGAAAATAGCAAACCGCTGAAAAACCCCACTGTATATCATGCAGTTTCTGGGGTATACGTGAACTCTGTGAGACGTAACACACCATTGCATAGTGATCAGACAAATTATGTTCCTCTGGTTTATTTTTATGGTTGGGACATACAAAATGCTCTAAATCATTTCAAAGTACTGAATCTCAAGGAAGAGGAAAGCCAGGTTTGTTTTGCTTAATTTATTCACTACTGTAAGTTTGCAGAATCATGAGGAATGGAAATCACTAAGATGAGGAAAGATTCTATTCATTCCTGACATTTCGCATGATAAAACATGTTAAACTGAAAATCAAAAAAACTTTTACAGACTTTTGTTGTTTCCTGTTTACAATAAATTTTGGCTAAAACAACAAACAGCTCACAGATTCCTCGTCCAGGATGTCACATTAAGTACAAAACAAAACCTGATACAAACCCATGATGTGGCATTCTATCACTTCTTTATCTACAGAAAGGATCATGCTGACATCACTCAAGCGGAGCCTCTAGAAACAGGAAGGATCTCTTCGAAGAGATCCTTCCTGAAGCAGATCTGCTTCAATCAAATAACTATGTTGGTGTATGTGCTGCTGTAGCAGTGTAAACACCATGACTAACCAAATGGTCTCTTGTAAAATTGTAGAGGTTTACAAACAGGTATAGCATCCTAAGGCAATGGTATGAAGTTTTGTGAGCAACAGTTGTGCTAAATGCATGAAAATTTGCTGCTAATTTGTCTTCAATGTGCAAACTAGTTATTTTCTCTTCCTCAGAGGTGTTGGTTCTCTCTCTCTTTAGCCTCGACAGGTTAATCTGAGGGTTGGGGCGTTGACTCAAACTCATGGGACCCAGATGGTGACATGAATCAGTGAGGAGGCAAAAATTAGACATAATTTCCATGTTACATCTTAAAATTAAATAGGTTTAGACAATCAGAAGCCTGAAATGTCTAAAACAAGGGAAATTTCCAACTGTTGTAGAAACCCTAGAATGACTATTTGAATTTAACTTATGGGTCAAACTCAAATACATCAATTATTAATGTACTGAGATTGAAATATAACATGATTAAAATCAATAAGATCAATTTATGAAATCAAATTTTAAAAATAAGTTTAACATATTTTTGAAACTATGGATAAATCTAACATTATTAAAACATTAAATTCTAAAGAATAATGTGGTTAGTTTAAAATATCAAAAGATGATCACAACCTGAAAGTTCAGTGGCGGGCCGTCAGGGCCAGCAAGGCCTTCTCTGCTGGCCTAAACTTACTCAGAAAAGTAAATGTATTTTTCTTTTGGTTAATATTATTATATAAAAGTGTTCTCCCTGGTTGGTTCTCTTTATATCATATTATATCCACTTGGTTGTGCCGCTTCCATTGTTAAAATACTAATGTAGGTTGTTGTCCAATCAGATTTCAGCTTGCTTGTGTTGTTAGGCAGATTTAAGTCTGCCACTAGGGGGCTCTACGCCCAAGTGCTTCTATCTGGGCCTTCAGAATCAACAGAGCAGGCCGCAGGTCGCTCCAGTGAACAGAGACACTCAGTTGCGATAGCCAATCAGCTCTCGAGTCTGCGTGGCCGAGACCTTCTAGCATATCTCACGTTCTGTTGACATGAACCCTGTGATTGGATAAGGACTCGTTTTGGCTCAAAGGCGGCGATATCTGAACTAAACTCGCTACAGTAGCTACCGACAGCTATCGGTGTAATTTTTAACCCTGGATGGCTGAAGGAGGAGAAGGGATCCTGTCCCAGCTGGAAAAACTGTTTATCCATCGATTTCAGAAAAGGAATTATGAAATCTAACCCTGGATAACTGCTTCAGAGAGACGCTGGGATTATAAAGCTGCTTGCTATTGATGAATTTGGTGTTTGGAGCTATGATGTGGAGGAGATTCGTGTTGGTGAGTGCAAGCATTTTATTTGTGTTTTTATTGTGTTTCTGTCATTTTATTTCATTAGTAATCAATCACCTGTAGTGTGTCACTGAGCTGAATTGTACGCGAGCTGAATCAGCTGCACCGCCGGTCCTGCTGCGCGTGATACCGCGGCGTAACAGAGCCGGATCAGTTCAGTTCGGATCTGCTCAAAAATGTGTGTTGACCAGCCTGCAATAAGGGTGATGTAATGTGTGTGTGTGATTTTGTATGGATTCTGGAGTCATGGTGTCAGATTGATGGTATTATGAGGCGTGAAAGTTACGGCCCGCCACTGTGAAAATTAGAGGTTTATGTTAACACAATAGGGATATGAATTTAATTCAAAGAATAGTATGAGTCCTAAAGGTCCATATCCACTCTGAATCATTTCTTTTACATCTCAATAACATGTCAAAGCTCTGCATTGGTCAAGTTCAGTGGCGGCGTGTCCATAGGGGGTGCTAGGGTGCTGCCCCACCAGTCCAAGAGGAAGAGAAGAAGAAGATAGAATCACAAAATGTAAAAAACAAACATGAAAATTAAACTAAACTATCCATCCATTATATATACAATAAGTACAGGGTTTCTCTCAGAAAACTTGCTAGAGAAGCCCACAGACAGACACCATCAGACCCTCTGCTTTTTCTGTCATACGGACTACAACTAGAGAGTGAGAGCCAACCAGAGAGAGATGAACTAGCTCACTTTGTTTAAGTTTTGTAGCTTTAGCCACAGTTAGCAGCTGTTAGCCACTGTTAGCTTTCCTCTGGGACAATTCTGGACTGGAACAGGCTCACTCGGGTTCTGAGGCTTAGCCCGGTGGGAAGCCAAGGAAAGCCACCCCCTCAAACCAACTCAGAACTACACACTAGTTTGGTCCAGTTCATGAGGTCCTGCCAGGTGCCGAGCTTGTCGCGGGCCACAGTAGCTTCTCATGGGCACCGAAAATGACCGAAAGAATGAGATCACGGATACAAGTGGCTGAAATGAGTTTCCTGCACAGGGTGGCCGGGCTCAGCCTTAGGCATACGGTGAGGAGCTCTGACATTCGTGAGAGACTCAGAGTAGAACCGCTGCTCCTCCATATTGAGAGGAGCCAGTTGAGGTGGTTCGGGCATCTTGTTAGGATTCCTCCTGGACGCCTCCCTCAGGAGGTGTTTTGGGCATGTCCTCTGATGGCAGGATGCCCCCGGGTCGACCCAGGACAAACTGGAGGAAATTCATCTTTGGCCTGGGAATGCCTGGGTGTCCCAGATGAGGAGCTGGCTGACTTGGCCGGGGAGAGGATAGCCTGGGTACCCTACTTGGGATGCTGCCCCAGTGACCCTGACCCAGATAAGTGGAGGAAGGCGAGGCGGGGAAGATCAGTCTTGGAAAGGGGGGTGTCTTATAATCGGGGTAAATACGGTACTTACTTTTTTTTTGAGCTTTCTAAGATTATTTAGGTTTTCCACTTATTGCAAGGCCAAATCATATTTTAGTATAACTATTAAAACATATTCTATTCATATTTCAGTTATGAGCGTAACATCCATCCATCCATCTATCCATCCATCCAAATTACTAGTGATTAATGTATACTAGATAAAAGTATGCACAGAATATTACTTTATCAGTAAAGTTGATTGTTTAGTCGTGTTTAGTTGTTATTCCTGTTCCCCCTCCTCCTCCCTCCCATTGAGGAGTTATAAAGTTTGACGGCATGTGGGAAAAAGGAGTTTCTATTTATTTAAATAATTTCTTCAAAAGTATCTCTGATGTACGGAGCCCGTCTCATGACATGGTGGAAGAATTAGTATTTTGTTCCCACGAATTAGTATTTCTTGCGCACGAATTAGTATTTCGTGCGCACGAATTAGTATTTCGTGCGCACGAATTAGTATTTCGTTCCCACGAATTAATTATTCGCGGGACCCGGGCTGGACTCCACGCACAGCAGGGCAGCACTGGTCAGCTGTGGCTGCAGTATTATTGCGGGGATGCAGCTCTTTGTCTGCACCCTGATAGAAGAATTACTGGGGACATTTCAGTGATTTCTGGGAGATATTGGACTCTGGTTTTATGTTTAAAATACCGTGTGCCCTTTATCATTCAGCTCTACTTTTAAAGTGCCATGATTTGTGTGCAGGTGTGACAGAGTGGATGTTAATAAGGAGCACTAAGGCTCATGTTTACCCCAAGGAGACAGGACCAAGGATGTTTAAAATAATGGGTTTATTTACAAATAAAACAAAACAGTCATAAGCCCCAACCAAACAGTGGGGATCCACCAGCAGGGGGCAGAACCCTGCAGGGCAAACCTGAGGGTGCACCACACCTGCCCTAGGTGCTGCTCCAGCTGCTGCCTCTGCAGAGGGCCCGGTAACACCGGCTCCACCTCTATGAGGTTATAATCCTGCCAATAATCAGAGAGCACAGATTAAACATCCACGCGTGTATTTTCTCCTCCCGCTGAAGATTCCCCCGTCTCGCGCGCGCACATCAAACACCCGCACGCGAAATTCAACTACTCGCGCTTGTATTTACCACTGGCGTGCATAATAATACTCCTCGCGCGTGCAGAATGAAGCTCTCATGAGCGTGAGTGTGGCTGACACGCGTGCGCGCATGCTGCTTTGCTCTCGAGTGAATATTCTGCTCGCGCGCGGAAATTAATTTTGTCAGTTTGGGGGCGGGTACCAAGGATTCACCGGCCCTTACATGATTGGTTACTTTAAAAAAAGATCTTGCCTACATAGGAGTGCCTTGGACTTTGATTGACAGCACAGTTGTTTACCTGAACACGGACTCCGACATTCCAACATGGCTGCTGCAGTGGAAGATGTTCACGTAAGTCGTGCTGATAAAAGGCTTTGTTCAACAAAACCAGTTCTTTACTCAGCTGGTTTGTAAAGCTGTCATGAGCTTTGTTTTTCCTGGTATGCATCAGACTGTTACCATTACAGATTAAACAGCTGACCACAGACTTTGTCTTACAGATCAGTTTTCTTGTTAGCTCAATACATTTTTAGAAAAACATTGCATACATAGTTAAGATCGCTAAATATTTGTTATGTATAGGCTAATTTGTCTAATGCCATTTAACATTAATAACCATTTAGCAACCTAGCAATGCACTCAAAGATTTCTGCAAGCTTTAGACCCTTTGTTTTTTTTAATTAAATTAATTTATTTTTAATTTAAATTGTATTAAATTTATTGAAAAACAGATGCAATCCTATTAACCCATTGTATGATAACACCTTATCATATTCTGTCTCTCTCTCTCTTTATATATATTATTTACAATTATATATGTGTGTGTGTGTGTGTGTGTGTGTGTGTGTGTGTGTGTGTGCGTATGTATATATATATA
>SSNR01000629.1:202267-215606 GCA_006937965.1 Callopanchax toddi | reverse complement strand
CCCCCCCCCCCCCCCCCCCCCCCCGAAAAAAAAGCCTCGCTCAGCAATCAAGCACCTGATAATATTTGACATAAAAGCCTCATTTTTCATCATTTGTTTCTTATTCTTTGGACAATATTGTGAGTTTCACACAAACCGAAGCACCCACCAATCTTCCAGAATTGTTGTAACTGACATGCATTTCACATGATGAATGAACTCTAAGCCACTGACCTCTCCAAGCTAAAAGCGTAACATTTTCAAGCGCATATTTCTGAAGTGCCTATTTTCAGACAACTTCTTTTTCTCCCGTAATATTCCCAGTCCCCCCATTAACCATGCATTACAGACCTAAGTGTGTTAGCTCCAATCAGCAGGCAGCAAGCAGAATTTAAGTATGTCTTGCAAGCCGTGTATAATTTATCATGTTCGGAGCCTGAAGGTTTTTAATGGTCTCTGTTCTCATTATGTAGTCCTGTTTTTCTTGCGATGCCTTCTGAGAGTTCCTCCCTAATGGAGGGACAAACAGATTCATATGAGATTGTAATCACAACATTCTTAAGCAATAAGTGTAACCATCACGATCAGGTAGGAAAGGAGGACAGAGCTGATGCAGCTGTAACTGCCAGCAGGGCGCAAGCAAGAGGAGGAGAGAGCCTCCCAATCAGACAGTGTCAGATTACCCAACATGCACGTCTGTCATCTGTCTCTGCTTCGGTCCTACTTCGTGTTTCTATCTGCTTCCCATCGCCAAGGTGACTGATGGAGCCTTTGGAGGAACTGAGCATCATGTCAGAGCTGTCAGCTGCTGATTCCTTTGTCAGCATTCCACCCAATCCGACCTCCTTAACTGAATGGAAACAGATGATGTCTTGCAAACACTAATTTAACTGAGACAACACGTGCTACAGAATGACTTCATTTAAATAGTTTACATACAAGGAGCCAAAAAACTAATCAGAGAAATTCTGAAACGAGAGAGTGGTGTAGAATCGTCCTGACAATATTTCAGAAAACTTTTGTGCAACTCATAAGTGGTAAAATTACACAAGATGGTCAAATTATATAAAAAAAATACAATAACTGGAGAAAATCAGAAAACCAATGGCAAAACAGGAAGCATGTGTCCGAATTAGAAGCTAGAAACAAAAGAGCTGCATCTCTCTCTCCCCCTCCCCCACTCTGTCAAAAAGAGGTCATGCATAAACAACACTGTCATATTCATGTAGGCATCCCTGTGGAGTCCTTCCATAATTGTTCTGTAATACTAACTACCTCTTCCCAGGGAACAAGACGGTATCCCCACAACACATGTTGGTAAGTGATTAGAATTCAGTCTCCCCATGCGAACATCTTGTTTCTGTGAGCGTTTTTGGTGTTTCACTGCTGCAGAGAGGGTCAATAAGGGCAGCTGTGAAAGGCAGATAAAAAATAGCATTTTTCATTGCTATTGAGTTGACACGTTTGTGTCATGGGGGATGTTGTTGAGGCTGTCCTCTGGAGTGCTGACTTGATAAAAACAGACTCCCTCTGTTGGACTTGTGCATTATGATCCCCCACACACCCGCATCCCCAATCTAAAGCCTATTGTTGAAACACTGTGTGGTTATTGGGTTTTGTCAAGACAGGCGAGGGATGAATGGTGGAGGGAGACCGGCATCATGCCCTTATTCTCTGCTCCGGAGCTGTGGAGCAAAGTAAACCAATGTGGCCTCCTTTGGCAGCTCACAGGACTTACGTAGATTCACAGAGACGCTCTCTGAGCAAAACAGAAGAAGACATATTTTGAGTCAAGTTTCTCTATAATTAAATAAAACTGTTGACAGAATATAGTTTTCTTGTTTTTACAGGCAAACCTTGTCAACCCTTGCAGCCACACTCAAAAATGTTTTAGTGGGAAAACATACTGCTGTGAGAAAGACCCCTGTGTTAAAAACTAGATGAAATGAGTCTTAAAGTGAAATTACTCCGCAGAGCATGCAAATCACAATGTTGTTAAACTACAACAATTCTGGTTTAGCTCCCATCATGCTGACATATGGGTCAGTTATTGATTTCAGACCACATACACACTGATTTCATGTTTCTACTTAGTTATTCCACAGATAGTGCTTTCAAGAGCGATGGAGATCATCTGAAATTCACATTCCGAGTGATGGCGATTGACCTTGTAAACTTCTCCAGCTTGCAGTCAAGTAAAGTTTCTCTTCTGCCATCTAATGAGGGGTTGCGAAGGGAGATGCGAGTCTATCTGCAGGGCCTTGTTGTGAAATTAAAGGTCATTCTCACTGGATGAGCAACCCTGATACCTCCTATCTCTCCTCTCACTGGCCAATGGGGAAATCAAACACTATTAGACAAGAGAAGCGTCCTTTATCACTACGGTCATTATCATCAGAATCATCACCCAGGCCACGGAGCATCATTTAGCCTACCCATTTAACTTCTCACCAGCCATGTGTCATATATTTCTACCAGTGACAATGTGTCCGGCAGTACTGGGTGCTGCAGGGAATTATTCAGAATGGAAAGCAATTAGTGGGGCCGGAAAAGGTTGAAGATTCACAGGCAGAAGATGTTAGAACAAGGCGAAAGGGAAATAGAAGTTGGAGAGCTGAATTACTTATTAATGCCACTAATGAGGGCAACACAGTGGGCTTTAGAGGGACCTAGATAATGTACCTGCGGCTGTATAATGGAGGTAAATAGTCTACCTCTGCTCAGACAAGAATACAAGCCAAAATTCCTTCAGTGAGCTCCGTGTGCATTATGAGGTGGAGTTTCAAACGAAGAAGATTCAAACTGCAGAAATCACAGGAGACTGGTGAATCATAAATTTTAAATTTTATTATAAATGAAGAAAATAATACTGAAGAGTACAGAATCCAGGGTGTGTATGTAACATGATAAACTGGCATAAAGCAATGGAAACCAGGCCGATATAAAGATTACACTACAAAAACCTTTTTAAGAAAGAAAAAAGGTTTTGTTTTTAGACATTTTAACTTATTTTTAGTCTGAAAAAAAATTCTTACAGCCCTACTTGGAATTAGCCAAATCTTCTTAAAAATTGTCAAATTTTCTACATTTGAGCAAAATGCCAGTTGGGTAAGCAAAAGTTGCTTGGCTAGATTCCTTAGAAATAGCACATTTTTCTGCATTTATAATTCATTTGGATGGATGGATGGACGGACGGATGGAGCTTTATTGATCCCTCGGGAAAAAATTTCCTCTGGGAAATTCAGTTTCCAGCAGCAGTAGCACATCGACAGAAGGCAGTATCAACAGAAATATAAGCATAAAAACTAGAGTAAAAAGTAGTAAAACGATATAACAATAGTAAGAGGGAATAAAATAAAAAGGACATAATGAAATATAGCAGCAATTTTTACAACAATCTTAATGATGATAAAAAATATAAGAAGGGAATCTTATTATGTATACGAATACACAAGTTACACACACGCACGCACACACACACACAAACTTACATAAATCTGTAGTGATCAATGGCTATCTGAGAAAATTGTGCATAGGTTATTGTACGTCATAAAATCTTTTGCACAGTACAAACAGTTATTGCATGTCATGGATTATATTTCACAGTATTGTTGATTATCTGGTCATGTTTTATCATTGTCCCTGTTCCTCTCTGTCCCCCTCCATCCTCCTGTTGCCCCTCCCTCTCCCCCCAGTGAGGAGTTGTAAAGTTTGATGGTTGTGGGACAAACAAGTTCCTGAGTCTGTTGGTTCTGGACTTGGGGAGGAGCAACCTGTCACTGAACAGGCTCCTCTGGTTGTTGATGACAGCGTGCAGAGGGTGCCTGGTGTTCTCCATGATGGCCATCAGTTTACTCAGTGTCCTCTCCTCTGCCACTGTCACCAGAGTGCTTTGTGCCGATCACAGAGCTAGCTCTCCTTATCAGTTTCTCTAGTCTGGATGTGTCCTTTTTCATTGAGCTGCTCCCCCAGCACACCACAGTGTAGAAGAGGACACTGGCTACTGCAGCCTGGTAGAACATCCTCAACAGCTTTGTGCAGATGTTGTAGGACCGCAGCCTCCTCAGGAAGTACAGTCTGCTTTGGCCCTTCTTGTACAGCTGCTGTGTGTTGTGTGTCCAGTCCAGTTTGTTGTTCACCCACAGTCCGAGGTACTGGTATTTGTTAACCACCTCCACCTCCACCTCCTCCCCCTTGATTTGAAGTGGCTGTGGACTTGATCTGGACATCCCAAAGTCAATGACCACTTCCTTGGTTTTTGAGGTGTTGAGCTGCAGGTGGTTTGTGTGGCACCAAGTGACAAAGGTCTTCACCAGACTCCTCTTCCTGATCATCTCTAATACACCCCATGATGGCTGCATCATCCACAAACTTCTGAATGTGACGTTTTAGAGTTATAAGAGAAGTCTGAGGTGTAGAGAGTGAATAGGAGAGGGGACACCACAGTTCCTTGAGGTGCTCCTGTGCTGCTGATGACAGTGTCAGACACAGTGTCTTTCAGCCTGATGTACTGTGGTCTGTCGGTGAGGTAGTTGGAGATCCAAGCAACCAGGCAGGGATCCACTCGCATCCTGGACCATTTTTCCTGGAGCAAACAGGGCTGGATGGTGTTAAAAGCACTAGAGAAATCCAGGAACAGGATTCTGACTCAGCCTTTTTTCTTGTCCATGTGCGAGTGAGCTCGGTGTAGGAGGTACAGGATGGCATCCTCCACACCAACACCTGGTATGCAAACTGTAGGGCATATGTGTCAAATACAAGGCCCGCGGGCCAAATGTGGTCATTTAATGTGGCCCGCAAGAGCTTAAAAGGTCCGAGTATTCAAAAATAAATAGGTAAAAAGCGTACTTTGACCAAAAATACATTTCCCACAATGCATGTCAATTGTGTTACCCGTGACGTGATGGCTTACCGCCACTACAGGGCAGTGTTTACCACACTACTAATGTAATAGCATTAACATGGCTTCAAGAGCTGAACCGTACCGGACCTACGAGCTGCTGTCTTGAGCATGTTGTACCTGGGGCCTAAGGAGATCAAGGAAGAGCTGCTCCAGAGTCTTCATCAGATGAGAAGTGAGTGCCACAGGTCGAAAGTCATTCAGCTCACTGGGTCGGTTCTTTTTTGGGACTGGTATGATGCAGGATGTCTTCCAGAGGGTTGGCACTCTCCCTTGCTGTAAACTGAGGTTGACTTGCTGTAGGGGCTCCCCAAGTTCAGCAGCACAGGTCTTCCGCAGCCAAGGACACACCTTGTCTGGGCCTGCTGCCTTCCTGGGATGAAGCTTCCTCAGTTGTCCTCTGACCTGTTCTGCTGTGACACTCAGTACATGCACATCTAAGTCGAGCTAGATCAGTCTAGGTCGATCTTATGTTAATAAACTGGGAGCCTTTATCCTAGTTTACATGTCTGTTAGAAAACCGAACTCTCAAATAAAGTTTGTTCCACTCCGCTACGATAGGGGGCGCCATGCGCCCTTTCCTGTCGGTGTTCTGCTGATTGTTTTCTTAGCGTTTAAAAACTCTTGTTTTAAACGCTTCTATTGGCCACGAATTTGATCGGGCGTCTTTGTGTACCCACTGCTGGCAAGCTGTCTGTTTGTTTTTGCGGCTATCGTCTTTTACTGCTACTGATTTGTTTGTATTCCCACTTCCGCGGTGTCGTCACACCCGGAGGAGGAGCGCCCAGCTGGCATTAGCTCAACTAAGCTGTTTACATGGAGGAGGAAATAGAGCTCTAACCGCATCATCTGGGTGCTTTAGCTCGATTAGATCCAGTTCGACTTCAGCCGGACTAACGTGTTTACATGTGTAGCCTCACCAAATAGGCTACATCCTCTGACCTTTGACCTCTGTTGACCATCACAACAATAATCCATCTTTTTCCCAATAACTTGGAATACAATCACTCTTGGATTATGTTTAACCTGAATCAAGATCCCTACAGGTGTCCTACTGTCCACTTTCAAGTGTCCATCTCCCAGATGACCTTAACTGGACACTAACTGGTCTAATAAAACACTCTCTGTAAAGAAGTCTTTTCTGTAACACCACAGACTGGTGTTCCAGCTGTAATCTCTTGTTTACAGAACATTCTCTTGTAGTGTTTCTGCTCAGGGTCACCCACACACTCACACTCAAAGTGTTATAATGCTTCTCTGCTATGTCATGCATTTCTACCATTATACTGTGAGTCTTAACGGGCGGAAGTCATGTGACTTGGTAATTCCTCACCAGTCCCTTGTCCAATCAGAACGATTCACAACTCCCCTAACTCAGTTCTGATTAGTACACTTAACATCTTCTGATTGGTTAAATTTAAGATAACTCGTCTCAAAACTAATACTCAGTTCTAGTCTAGTCTAGTCTTGCTGGTCTTGTCTTGACAGTCTTGTCGAGTCTTCATACAGTCTCAGTCTTGGTCTGAGCTACAGCCTGAAGCAGTCGGAGCTGCTATGCTGCTATCTTAGCTGAACCCTTATCAGCTTTGAACAAGGCCTCTCAGTCTCTCCCTCACCACGGGAGAGATCAGAAATGAGTTCAGCATGCCTGCTGAAATGCCTCCCTTGCTGACCGGGACGTATCCACGGACTGTCCGGCGAGGTCCTCGGCGGCCACGCCTTCCAGGACCACCACTCCGAGTCTGGGGACTCCAGCCTCAGCTCGTGGAGAAACCAACGCCTGCCAGATCCAGGAGCGTCCACCTGTCAGTGAGCGAACACCACTTTCTGATCGAGAGGTTTGCTTTGATAAAGCTTAATTCTTCCAAACTCAAATTAGCCTAAATTGACTCTTAAAGTCACAACTAGGTTAACTAAATTAACTAACTTCCCTAGTCATTAAAACATATGCTACGGTCCGTTAAAACTCACAATTAAACTATCTTTAACATCCTCAACATGTTTAAGAATATTAATTGTGTTTACATCAAACTTTCAAACTGTCTTATCTGTCTGTGTTCTTAGGTTTTTCAAATTAAAATGGTTGTTCAATCTTTATCTGGTCTCAGTTCACGTTATTAATAAGGTATTTCAATTCACTGTACTCTTTCAAAGAACCTAGATAATTCCTGTAAACACTGAATATAAGTGATAGTATTGGAGATATTTTCTCCATATAAAACTTCCAAAACTTATTAGTGAATTTACAGAGGGTGTAGTTAAAATAACTAAATAGTTAATTCAAAACGCTACACATGCATTTTTAAAAGCCGACTTAAGTTGATTTAAGGCAATAATTCGGTTTTCTTTACTGCATGTAAACGCACTGACTGAGAGGGGGTTGAGAGGAGGAGGGTGGTGCCTTGATGTTAGGTGAAGGCTGGGGGGAAGGGGGGGTACATGATGTTTGTAGGAGGGTGGTTTGGATGGAGAAGTTGAAGTTGAGAGAGGATGGGAGCTGTAGTGAGGGTGGAGAGGATGTGGACTGGTCAAAGAAGTTGTTGAGTTGGTTTGCCTTCTCCACAGTCCCCCCCTGTTGTGATGCTCTTATTGTTGTGGTCTGGGATGGTTTTCACACCATCCCAGACCTCCCTCATATTGTTCTCCTTCAGTTTTTGTTCCACCTTCCTCCTACAGGCATCCTTTGCTTCCTTCAGGCACCGTTTCACCTGCCTCTGTGCTGCTCTCATCTCCTCTCTGTCTTTGCTCCTGAAGGATTTTTTCTTCATGTTGAGGACAGCTTTGACTTCCTGTGTTATCCATAGTTCGTTATTTGGATAACACCATACGGTCTTAGCAGGGACGACTACGTCAACACAGAAATTTAGATAATCTGTTAGACAGTGAGTCACCCCCTCTATGTCCTCATCATGTGGGCTCAGGAGCACATCCCAGTCAGGGCCGTTTCAAGGTATTTGGGGGCCCTAGGCAAGATGGACTGTGGGGGCCCCCCCTCACTCCCCCCGTCAAAATGTACTTTGACTCCACCCCCCACCCCGCCCCTAAGAGAGCTACAGCATGAACACACTGTTTATGATTGCAAAACTTTTACCAGTTTCTTTTTACCAGAGTACCAGTTTCATGGCGATTACATGAACTCTTCTTCCAATACAAAACACTAAAAGCTACTTTTTTACATTCTAAACCTGAAAGTGGGTCACATTTGACCCACTTTCAAAAATATCTTTTACTGTTTTGTATTGGAATAAGACTTCATGTAGAAACTGCAATTTTAACACAACAAAATTTAATTTAAAAACTGTTACACAACTTGTGTGCTGATTTGAAGTCTTCACAAAAGTTACAACAGAGAAGCAAACAAGATGAACCTGGATGACAGAATATTCATGTTTCCCTAACACTCTTTCACATTCCAATGGCCCATCATCTGTGCTCTGTGCAGACGGTGATAACTTTACAAATGAAAGGCAGCGAAGTGTCATGAGTTGTTGATTTCAAACCAAGCAGCCATTTGGCTTAACTTTAGCTGAGGGGGTCTAAAAATCCTGGGAGTTCTACTTTTTAAAGAGAGCTTCAGATTTCACAAACATTTTAAAAATAAATATTGTTTAAAAATACCAGTTTCCTTAGGATTACAAGAAGTATTATTCCAATACAAAACAGTAAAAGCTGATTTCATTCCTAAACTTGAAAGTGCCATTACCTGCAGGCTGCAGACTCCAGGCTGCAGTTAGCCATGGCAGCTGGCAACATTTGCAATTATGAAATCAATAATGAAACTAGTATTTAACACAACTAAATTTATTTTTAAAATTTTAGTAAAATCTGAAGCTCTCTTTAAAAAGTTGAAACTGTGGTGTCTGACCCAGCAGAACTCCCAGGATTTTTAGACCCCCCCATCTCTACTAAAGTTAGGCCAAATGGCTGCTTGGTTTGACAATTTGCTGCCTTTCATTTGTAAAGTTATCACCGTCTGCACAGAGCACAGATGATGGGCCATTGGAATGTGAAGGAGTGTTAGGGAAACATGAATATTCTGTCATCCAGGTTCATCTTGTTTGCTTCTCTGTTGTAACATGTAGGCTAAATGTATCCATGATCACTTACCACTGTCATGTTGTTTCTTTTCTTCCTCCTCTCCTTACACTTTTTTTTCTGGCTTCCAGACTATAAGTTCGTGATCGCTTCATGCTATTCGCTGAATTGCCGTTTTCAAATGTTGCCGGCTGCCGCGGATTTTCAAAACATAGGATGGCCAGGGAGCGAACTTTCATGCCCCGCCTTTCTCGCGTCTTGGCTAGAAGTCAGCTGAAGGAAGATGTCTGAGGAAGCGTGACGCATGCGTGCCTGCAGCTGTTGAGCGGGGACGAGGTGGGGGTGGGGGGGCAGTGTTAAAGGGACAGCGCGCTGAGTTCACACAGTTTGTTACTGCGTTAATTTCTTAAACAGTCATTGTCTGGGGGCCCCTAACCAGCTCGGGGTCCTAGGCAATTGCCTGGTTTGCCTGTCCTGTTGCGATGGGCCTGATCCCAGTCTGTGGTGTTGTAGCAGTCCCTCAGAGCCTCCTCTGTTTCAGGAGTTCATCTGCTGAGGGAATCTGTGGTATCATGGACTTGGTTCCACTAAGTATAAACACTCCCAATAACTCCAGGAAATGGCGAGTTGATTCCAAAACTAACAGCTAACAGCTCCTCAGCCTCCCTGGGAAGGTCTACTCCAGGGTACTGGAGAGAAGGGTCTGGTCGATAGTTGAACCTTGGATAGAAGAGGAGCAATGAGGTTTTCGTCCTGGTCGTGGAACTGTGGACCAGCTCTTTACCCTCGCTAGGTGATGGAGGGGTCATGGGAGTTTGCCCAACCAATCCACATGTGTTTTGTGGATTTAGAGAAGGCTTATGACCGTGTCCCCAGGGGCACTATGTGGGGGACACTCCAGGAGTATGGGGTGGATGGTCTTTTGTTAAGGGCCATTCAGTCCCTGTACCAGAGAAGTGTGAGGTTGGTCCGCATAGCCGGCAGCAAGTCGGACCTGTTCCTAGTGAAGGTTGGACTCCGCCAGTGCTGCCCTTTGTCACCGGTCCTGTTCATAACCTTTATGGACAGGATTTCTAGGCGCAGCCGTGGCGTGGAGGGTGTTGAGTTTGGTGACAGGAGAATCTCATCTCTGCTTTTTGCGGATGATGTGGTCCTCCTAGCTTCATCAGGCTCTGACCTACAGCTCTTGCTGGGAAGGTTCGCAGCCGAGTGTGAAGCGGCTGGGATGAGGATCAGCACCTCCAAGTCTGAGGCCATGGTTCTCGGTCGGAAAAGGGTGGCTTGCCAACTCCAGGTCGGGAGGGAGGTCCTGACTCAAGTAGAGGAGTTCAAGTATCTCGGGGTCTTGTTCATGAGCGAGGGAAGGAGGGAGCGGGAGATCGACAGGCAGATTGGGGCAGCGTCTGCAGTGAGGCGGTGACGCTGAACTGGTCTGTTGTGGTGAAGAAGGAGCTGAGCTGGAAAGCAAGGCTCTCGATTTACCGGTCGATCTACCTCCCAATCCTCACCTATGGTCATGAGCTTTAGGTAATGGCAAAAAGAACTAGATTGCGGATACAAGCGACCGAAATGAGTTTTCTCCTCAGGCTCGGCCTAAAGGCTGGAATACACCGGAGACCTCAGCGCTGCGCCACTTCACGGCCGCGCCATTATTTTGATTAAAACCCATTTTAGTCCATCAGATCACTCACACAGGGATCGCCACAATGCGTCCCAGAAACGCGAGGCGCCACCATCACGTTAAAGATTCGCAGCAGTTTTAAAAAGTTGCGCCAGTCGCAGCTGTGCGCGTGTGTCACAACATGTTGAGTACTTTCTGACATCGGCATTACCATGACACCGACGTTACGACCCAGGACAGCTCCTATTACGGCACACAGAAATAAACCGCCACAAACATTACGGCACACATAAACAACAGCTCCATTAAATAGCTTACTTACCCATTTTGAAAGAATTAGAATTAGATTCCCACAACACACGACGACAGCTCTGATCACATATAAACAAAGAATTCACTTCCTGCTTCCAGTTTTCAATTCCCGCGTGATGTCGTGACTATCGCGCGATTTTTTCAAGCAGCGTCCTATGGCGCGCTCTGTCAGGAACGCGTCTTGTGTGAGTACAAGACTGGCCAACACCGCTGCCGTGAGGTGGCGCATCGCTGAGATATCCGGTGTATTCTAGCCTTTAGGGATAGGGCGAGGAGCTCAGACATTCGGGAGAGTCTCGGAGTAGATCCGCTGCTCCTCCATGTAGAGAGGAGCCAGTTGAGGTGGTTTGGGCATCTTGTTAGGATGCCCACTTTCAGGCATGTCCTGCCAGGAGGAGGCCCCCAGGTCGTCTAAGGACACGTTGGAGAAAATATATCTCCAGTTTGGCCCTGGAACGCCTTGGGGTCCTGCCGGAGGAGCTGGTGGAGGTGGCTGGGGAGAGGACGGTCTGGGACTCCCTAATTGGGAGGCTGCCCCTGTGACCCGGACTCGGATAAGCGATGAGACGAGAAAAACTCAAAACACTGATAACTTACAAATTATTGTTTCTTGAAGAAGATACAAAACTGATTTAGTATAAAAGCACAAAAGAAATGCAATAAATAAAAATCTACACAAATGCTCCTTCTTTCTTAAATCTCATGATTTTTTCTTTTCATCAGGCAGGATATGCATTACCCTACTCTATGCAGCATGGCCACCATCAGTTTCGGATTACACCAATATTTTTAAACTAATTTTTTATTTATTTCTTTTAATTCCTTCTGGGATTGACCCCTAGATGTACAAAACATGCTGCATGTTGCTGTTTCTGGTGATAAGCACCCTTGTAAATAACCACTGAATTCCATGGAACCATGTAATGCTAATTGCTGCATTAACAGCTATAAAGGGCTAATGTTTTGGAACCATTTTAAGATGAGAGCACCTTAATCCTGGCTGGACAAGGGCTAGCTGTTAGCACTGTAGTCCTGTAGGATGTCAATATAATCTTTATAAAGCTAAACTGCTCTACAATAGTAAGTAAGTAAAACTTTATTTATAGAGCGCCTCTCAAGATAAAAATCACAAAGTGCTTAAGAAGGATAATTTTTATTTGTACAATGAAAAATTTAAAATGGATGATTGACACTATGAGTCTTGTTTAAAACCTGCTCAACATGTCATCAAGTCTAGTCTAATTTTTAAAACATGCAGGATGGGGCCTCCGAAGGAATTGGCCACCTCTGTTTTAAAGGCAGATATTATCTTGTTTTGGTGGAAGTGTGAAGATAGCCAGCATGAATTGGGGAAAAGTTAAATTTGAACTGTCTGTGAAGTAGTGTACTCACTTTAGTTAAGAATAATTGACTAAAGTGGTGTCTTCAAGAGTTGTTCTTAACAATCCAAGTTCAAGAGAACT
Source organism: Callopanchax toddi (assembly GCA_006937965.1). Taxonomy (NCBI): domain Eukaryota; kingdom Metazoa; phylum Chordata; class Actinopteri; order Cyprinodontiformes; family Nothobranchiidae; genus Callopanchax; species Callopanchax toddi. Next base: position 203,296 of record SSNR01000629.1, on the reverse strand, counting down.
TCTGCCATCAGCTAAGTGGACTTCATCCCAACCAGAAGATATTATAGATCTAAACTAACCCTCTGCAAAAAAAGCTACATTTTAATAAAAGTTTGGGAGATTTTTTTAATGTATGTGTTCCTGAAATCTGACTCTAATGACAGAAAAAACGAAGGTTTTGGTTCCTTTTTCCTCTTATCTGTTGTTTTTCTTTAATAGTGACAGTTGGAGGTCTGCATGAGGAGAGTGACGTTAACAGCAAGGAGCTTTTCTCCAGTTCAAGTGCGTCTCACAAAACTTTTAAAGGCTCTGCTTCCTCTCATTTATAGAGGGTTGCTTTGCCAAAGAGTTTTGTGACATGTCTTATCTTTTTTTTAAATCAGTGACAGAAAAACCCCAGCGTTTCCTCACAGCATGGCTGTCGCTAATTAGTTTTGCACACATTTTACTCACGAGCTTTGCAAGGTTCTGCTTCCGACCAACCAAGAGTTGACAAAAGATGAAACAATGATGAAAAAACCTTTATGAATGTTGGAAATAGAGTGAATGGAGGATGGAAGCTGTGACATTTAAGTAAATTATTATCCTCAATGATATTAGCTAGGGATCTGTTTTAGCATGTTTTTATCTGAGCCAATGACTTGATATATACTTTTTGCACTGCAAGCATAGCTGAAGCTCCTTGAATATTAAATGACAAGGTGCTTAAAAATGTTAAAATTTCAGACTTTCTCCGATTTGTTTGGAATGCCAAATAAACTTAAAACAATTACCAACGTCTTTTAGTAGAAAACTGGAACTTAGATTAAAAAATCCAGAACAGCCCTTCACTTACATCCATCCAATTTCCAGCTTTTGTCCAGCCTTGTTATCTTGAATATCAAAATGCCATTACCTCTAAAGGAGAAAAGACATCCTCAAGTCTGTCTGATCGTCTAAAGTGCAAGGCCGAAGCTCTGGCTGTCAGCTCCAATTGCCCAGGTTGGTGCACTAACATCACTAACTTCTCCTTTCTCATATTAACATCAAGGCCCCCCCCCCCCCCCCCCC
>SSNR01000629.1:167036-184638 GCA_006937965.1 Callopanchax toddi | reverse complement strand
GGGTCTTCATCAGAATGACAGATGTTGTGGAACTCTAACCATAGATCATAGTTTAGACCTGAAATATCATTTAAAACATTTAGAAAACTTTGACACATATGTAGAAAATAGGGCCTTTAACATATAGATATAGACATAATATATAATACATAGATATAACATATAGATTTTACATTATATAGACTGATATGTGACCACTGAAGTGAATTAGACAAAAGTGGATTAAAATAGAAACTGGAGCTCAAAGTCCAGTGATGGTAGTATCGTGCTCTAGAGTCAGCATATAGGCCTAAATATTATTTTGTCTGTGGCCACGCTCTACTGGACAGAAATCTCTGAGGTTGTCGTCCACCACAACATCTGGTTGGTTAGCCATCACTGTTTGTCAGTCTGGACCTGGAAGTCCCATAGTATCAAAGGAGACTCCCAATTTGACGGTGGAGCCTGCAGTCCATACTCAACACAGATGTTCCTGTACACCATTCCAACTACAGTGGTGTGAAAAACTATTTGCCCCCTTCCTGATTTCTTATTCTTTTGCATGTTTGTCACACAAAATGTTTCTGATCATCAAACATATTCAACTATTAGTCAAAGATAACACAAGTAAACACAAAATGCAGTTTTTAAATGATGGTTTTTATTATTTAGGGAGAAAAAAAAATCCAAACCTACATGGCCCTGTGTGAAAAAGTGATTGCCCCCCTTGTTAAATAACATAACTGTGGTTTAACACACCTGAGTTCAATTTCTGTAGCCACCCCCAGGCCTGATTACTGCCACACCTGTTTCAATCAAGAAATCACTTAAATAGGTGCTACCTGACACAGAGAAGTAGACCAAAAGCACCTCAAAAGCTAGACATCATGCCAAGGTCCAAAGAAATTCAGGAACAAATGAGAACAAAAGTAATTGAGATCTATCAGTCTGGTAAAGGTTATAAAGCCATTTCTAAAGCTTTGGGACTCCAGCGAACCACAGTGAGAGCCATTATCCACAAATGGCAAAAACATGGAACAGTGGTGAACCTTCCCAGGAGTGGCCGGCCGACCAAAATTACCCCAAGAGCGCAGAGACAACTCATCCGAGAGGCCACAAAAGACCCCAGGACAACATCTAAAGAACTGCAGGCCTCACTTGCCTCAATTAAGGTCAGTGTTCATGACTCCACCATAAGAAAGAGACTGGGCAACAACGGCCTGTATGGCAGATTTCCAAGGCGCAAACCACTTTTAAGCAAAAAGAACATTAAGGCTTGTCTCAATTTTGCTAAAAAACATCTCAATGATTGCCAAGACTTTTGGGAAAATACCTTGTGGACCGACGAGACAAAAGTTGAACTTTTTGGAAGGTGCGTGTCCCGTTACATCTGGCGTAAAAGTAAGTAAGTAAGTAAGTAAGTAAGTAAAGTTTATTTATATAGCACCTTTCACAGAACAAATCACAAAGTGCTTCACAGAAAACAGAATCAAACACGATAAAACAAATAAAAATAATAAAACAAAGTAACACAGCATTTCAGAAAAAGAACATCATACCAACAGTAAAATATGGTGGTGGTAGTGTGATGGTCTGGGGATGTTTTGCTGCTTCAGGACCTGGAAGGCTTGCTGTGATAGATGGAACCATGAATTCTACTGTCTACCAAAAAATCCTGAAGGAGAATGTCCTGAAGGCCATCTGTTCGTCAACTCAAGCTGAAGCCATCTTGGGTGCTGCAGCAGGACAATGACCCAAAACACACCAGCAAATCCACCTCTGAATGGCTGAAGAAAAACAAAATGAAGACTTTGGAGTGGCCTAGTCAAAGTCCTGACCTGAATCCTATTGAGATGTTGTGGCATGACCTTAAAAAGGCGGTTCATGCTAGAAAACCCTCAAATAAAGTTGAATTACAACAATTCTGCAAAGATGAGTGGGCCAAAATTCCTCCAGAGTGCTGTAAAAGACTCATTGCAAGTTATCGCAAACGCTTGATTGCAGTTATTGCTGCTAAGGGTGGCCCAACCAGTTATTAGGTTCAGGGGGCAATCGCTTTTTCCACACAGGGCCATGTAGGTTTGGATTTTTTTTCTCCCTAAATAATAAAAACCATCATTTAAAAACTGCATTTTGTGTTTACTTGTGTTATCTTTGACTAATAGTTAAATGTGTTTGATGATCAGAAACATTTTGTGTGACAAACATGCAAAAGAATAAGAAATCAGGAAGGGGGAAATTAGTTTTTCACACCACTGTACTTGTTTATGGCGTTTTGTTCACACTTTGCCTGTTTCCATCTCACATTCTGCTGAACTCTCAGAGGCATTTTTACACAACTCCCGCATTTGTATAGCACTTTTTCTAAATCATGAACTACAAAGTGCTTTACGTTAAAGTCACTCACATGCTGATAGCAGTAAGCTACATTGTAGCCACAGAGACCATACACAGGTGCCACCAGACCCTCCTGCCACTACCGGCAGGCAATGTAGGTGAAGCGTCTTGCTCTAGCACACAACAACAAAGTGACCCAGCCAGAGTGGGGTTCAAACTGACAACCCACTGGTTGCAAGATGGACACTCTAATTACTGAGCTACTGGTTTGATGTGGTAGACCCTGGCCTCTATTATTCTTGCACTGAAGGCCTGTTCTTACTGCTATGGTCATTGCCTCTGTACCAGAGCTATTCAAAATTCAGCTCGATTCTCCTGTAAGCCACATTTTGTGTTCACACACTGTAATTCTTTCACCAAATCCACATTGCCATCATGAGCCAGCATACTATTGTCCACGCAGCTCATCATTACATGATGAGGATCTGCAACAGCTGTTGTCTTTAAGTTTCATTTTCACTTTTGGAATGGTGCGGTACGATGGCTCACTTATACTGGAATGAGAGTTTGGCAGCGTAACACCCCCTTGGACAGGTGGACTCATTCTTCGATGTTAATGTGGACCTTTAAGATTTGTATTTGAAGGCCCCCCCTCTGTACTGCCCATCTGTCCAGCCTTTTCTAGCTTTTCTAGGTAGGATTTCTAGATAACAGCCACTTCCTCAGTCTGCCTGTGGTACATGCAGGGCCTTATCCCTTCATGATGGACTCTTCTGCTCCTCCCTTTCCACATTGAGTTTTTGCTGCCTGAGATATTCACTTAGCAGGTAATCACTGGGGGGCTTTCCTACTGAAGTATTCCAGGATCTTACTTGTTTCATCCTGCATGGCGGCTTTGACATTCACTAATCCTCAGCCCCCCTCTTTTTGCTTAGTGTACAATCTCAGGGTACTAACTTCAGGATACTAACTGACTGTAGGACAGCTGTGGCTCAGTAGGAAGAGTGGTCGCCTGCCAATCAGATAAACAGTGGTTTGATCCCAGCTTCCCCACAACATGTTGAAGTGTCTTTGGGCAAGACAATGAACCTGATATAGTCCCCCTCATCTGTGTATTGGGGCTGGGAATGTGTGTCTTTGTGTCTATTTACCCTTTGACTTCTGCAATTGGCTTTGAATTGGACTCCGGAGCTGTCTTCTACATTCCTATTGAGTTCTTGATGAAGAAGACTCTTAGAGTCTTGTTGACATTGTACATTTTCAAACACTCCAAGATCCATGAGTGTGGCATTGAGTCAATGGCTTTCTTGTAGTCAATCCATGCGGTGCACAGGTCAGTGTCTGGTCTCACAGTCTCTGGAATAGGGATGTGAATCCCAACCACTGAGGCCGATTCGATTCATATCTCGATACGCTCCTAGCGATTCGATACATTGACGATACGGTGAAGCTTCTGCCGATACGGTTCGATACGATTCATCCCTGCTGGCGATTCGATACGATTCACGATGCGATTTGAAACGATTCAACACATCACAGAGAATTTTCAAGTCCACATCAGTGTTTTAAAAATCATCATAATTACTTCTCTCTCTCTTTCTCTGTGAAAGATTTATTTGATACTTTGTTTTATATAAATCAATAAATTCTACTTAAAAAATGCACTTCATTATGGTTCAGACAAGAGGATTGTTTTATTCCTAATAAATATTAAATCATCACCAAAAATGTTACATTTGTTGTTAGTCTCAACTGTTGCTAAATTTCCCAGAGGATTTTCCCCAAGGGATCAACAAAGTAAATCTCTATACTTTTTAAAAGTGCCCATGACTCGATATTTAAATCACTTTATATTAAACAGGTGTAATCTTTGATGCCTCTAGATTAGCGTTGCACCATTATAACTCAAAATACGCTGTAATTATGCGCCTTCCGGTTCTGCTGGGTAAGCTGCCAAATAAGGAGAATTATTTGGCAGCCTGACACTTCTGCTGCAGCAGGGGGCAGTGCCGTCACGTGAAAGAGAAATGAAACTGAAACTAAACACTACACGGTCTATGGTCAATGGCAGCGGCACTGCCTCGCTCCAGTTGTCGTGAACGTGCATGTGGGTGGAGAATTTACCATATAAGCAAGTCCGGATCACTATGACCTCATAGCGGGCTGGAGTGAAAAAAACGGTTTGAAACCTAGGTCTGAAATCTTGAAGAGCTTCTCACTGGCTGTACTAGGAGACAGATGGATGCCATTTTTTGCACTTTCTGGCAGGTTTAAGGTGAGAACTCAACGTTGCAACATGATAGATAAGTCAGAAAACACAGAAAACCATTACATGGGCACTTTAACAATTAATTAATATAGCCAATTTAAAAGATTAGGCCTCTTAAAAATAAATAATAAAAAATGTGAACCCTTAACAAAGCTCTTTTCTCAGGTCCTCCTTTAATTAATAGTGTTTTCTGCCTGTAATTTTACTAAAACACTTGTTAAACCTACACTTATCAATATTTCCAGCACTAACTCTGTGCATTGTGTAAATAACTCTAACATAGTGTCTCTAATACTGACTGACAGATTCTAATGGCTAACAGAGCAGAAACCATTCAGATTCTCTGATGTAGCTCTTCTCCTCCTCACCTGTTCTTACCAGGTTTTCTAACTGCGGCTGCACCACCTGGCTTCCGTAGTTTTACTGATGGTGCGTTCAACAAAACAAGGACAAAACAGATAAACAATAAACTGATTGATCAACCGGCTGAACGCGGAGTCATTGCTGTTCTCCCCCGCGCCCCTCCAGGGAATGAGTTACAAGGACAGCAGTTGAGCCACGAAACCTCCGTTAAACATGACGTGAACGAGCGCTGACTCGGTGGTGGACACACACACACACGCGCGCACACACAGCGTTTGCAGCACCTGCAGCTTGCCCCGCAACCCGCGTGGAGCTGCTCAGTATAAAAGTAGCTCGTGAGAAGAAAAAGGCTGGACACCCTGAACTAATCGTTGCAACCATCGTTTTCACCGATGGGAGACAAGAGAGAGAGATACGTTGTGCATTTAGCAGTCAGCTGTGGCCGATGCACGCTGAAGCTACCGGTGCAGTCGGATTTTACACGTCATTATCGGACCACCGGTTCAAATCGGTGAATCTCCACATCCCTACTCTGGAAATGGTTCCATCAACCAGCAGTTGATGCTAGGATTGTCTGGTGGTGTCAACGTCCTTCTGTGCCCTGCTCATGTATTGATCTATGTGCCTATTCACCTTTGCAGATATGATGCCTGACAGAAGCCTTCATGTTGTAAAGAGGCATATGATTGACTGGTGCCGTCCAACTTTTTTACTTGAGCTGAGAGATGTTTGTCAGTTTCAGCAGCCTCAGGGATTGACACGTTACAGTATTTTCAACTCCTCCATATAGGACAATGTTCTTTGTGGCCAGTGATCTTTCTCGTAGAAAAGCAACTCAAGGGTCACTTGGGTTTACACAAACCTTTTTGTTTCTGTTATCATGTCAGTAGTGATATTTTGCAGCGCTGCATTCACATTTTCTAGTAGCCTTTTAGATGGTACTTTATAACTTAAACTTGGTGAGGTCTTATCCTAAACTATACCCCCTGTAGTTCAAATTTGTTTTCTGTGGAGGACATTTGTAAACCAAAACATCTTCTACCCATTTCATGCTACTGGAGTAACTCCTTTTGTGATCTAAAGAGGACACTTAGAGGTTCTGAGTGACACCACATGTGTAGGGGTGTGGTTTTGAGAACTTCCCTTTTTTTCAAGGAAAATGGCATCCATAAAACAAGAATAGATTATGGGAGAAGAACAATAAGTGCATTCTAATACTTATTTAGCTAATTTAGATTTGAAATGTTATATTTTACATGAGGTTCTTAAGAACACTGAAGTATTTTTAAAAATAATTTATTTTAACCAAAATAATTCAGTGTTTAAGAAATGTCCTGAATGTTCCTTCAAAGTGGACATTTGTATTTAGTCCCTCCATTTTTTTGTATTTGTTAAATGAAAAGAAGGGGATTCTAATTCAGAGGGAGAGAGAATATTATTGTGATTTGCTGAGACTCAAATTTTGGGGTAGTCTTTGGGGTAGTTTTCCAGTAATCAGAGGGTCCCCAGTTTGATACGAGCTCCTGCAAAGTCACTTTGTCACTGTGTCCTTAGACAAGACACCTTACCCACCTTGCCAGTTTTTTAGCTGTGGCTAAAAATGTAGTTTACCACCACTAGAGTGTGAGTGAGTGCATGAATAATGGATCATCTGTAAAGCGCTTTGAGTTTCCTTTGAAAAGAATAGAGCTATAAAGATCTAATTCATTATTATTATTATTATTAAATTGAGTTGTCTGATAAGGAATGCAATGTTTGAGACAGAAATTCAGGAAGGGCTACAGTATGTCCAGTATCTGTCCACTTTGGAGTAGGACTACAGTGTACATCTTTAATTTGTATTCTCAAGAAAAATGCCTTCTTTACTCAATTAATTGACACTATTTTTTTTATCTTGTTACTGCTTTTCTTCAGGATTCTCCAGTTAGTCAGAATAATGAGGTCCCGTAAAACCAAAACTGGACTCAAAATAATTACTTTGATTTCCATTTACATGAACTGTCTCAGTTGTCCAAACATCCAGATGTACTGAGCAGTGAATAACATACAACAACAAAAATGCACAAAATAGTGATGTTGGAGCTTCTCTCAAAGTGCGTCTGTTCACTTTTTGGAGTTTTCAAACAGCAAAAATCAGTGATGTTCATTCATTCTTATGTTGACTGGTATTTTCCTTGATCTGCATCAAAGTTCTGTTTCACTTGTATGGCGTTCCAATTTCACTGGCACATAGCATAGTTGTTGCATTTTTATAAAACCCAGCCCATTGAGCTTCCTGACATAGTAACAGTCCAACAGTTTCAGGTTCTCTGCCACAGTGTCTTGTTAAAGTAGCTCAGTTTTCATCAGAATGTCCTGGTTCTACAACTTCTGATGCAGATGTTATTCCAAGCAATGTCAATATGTCTGTCAGTCATGATTGCTCAACGTTTGGCTGGTGATAGGGCAGCCAATTTGGACATAGGGCAACTTAATTCAGAGCAGGATGCTCATCCTGCTACATGTGTGATATTTAGCCGACTGGTGCATTTTGTTCAGTGTGATACACAAAAAGAGCAGCATCTACCTTATTGAGTCTGAAACACATACGGGGTAATATTGGTTTTCACTGCATATGTTCAACACAGCCGCTGACAGAAACAGGTAAGGTCATATTAAAAGGGATGAACACAATAAAACATGTGCTGGAAGGAAATCCCATTAAAGGAATTTAAACAGAACAAAATCCATGCATTTATAAAACTACAGTGATGTGTTGTAGATTTTTATGTCTGGTCAAACTGGGATTCTTTGCTTCATTTAAAACATAACTGGATTTTCTTTACTCTCTTGTTCTCTACACTGTTATTAGTTTGACAAATATGTAACCTGAACCTACATTTTACAGGATTCACATACTTATGTACCACTCTGTGCAGTGTACATTATATTTATGTACACTGCACGAGGTCTTTTTATTTAGTTGATTTTAAGTATTATTTTATTCAACTAAAAACTTAGATAACGTTGCATGAAAAAAACATAAATTGAATTAACTGGATATGGAATGTAATTAAAGCGTCATCAGGTAAAATATTCACATTCGTTGAATAACAATATGTGTTTATGATCATAAATAACACAAACTTGAACCTAGAAAAAATCTTCTGTGTCACAAATTAAACTAAAAAGTGACAAGTGTTACAATCAGTATTTATTAAAGGCTGGAATTAGTGAGATAGAACCTTAACTTTAGTTATATAAATGTAAAATATACCGTTATTTATTTTAATGAAGCTGATTTAGGCTGCTGACTAGTGCAATTGTATTTGATAAAATATTTATCTAACTTTGGGAATTATGAAATAGCTACAATATTAAATACATGTAATAGGGTTAACATCATAATATGTCCTCCTGAGGTGGTGATGAGAAGCAGCAGCAATTTAAAATAGAGAAGTGAAAAAAGATTACTTCCATATGGTAGCAGGGCAGTTGCATTTCTCTGCAGAAAAAACAACACTTCTGTTTAAAGTAAATTAGGGTCTCCTCTGAGTTGTGAAAGGGAGCTACTTAGGTTGAGCAAATCTCATCCAATCTGTGCATCACTAATTTAAAAAAATAGCGGGATAGAAGGAGGTTTGTTTTCCACGTGTTTGTCATTTTAAACCCTTCCCCATCTCCCCCGTCTCTCACCAGCTTTTAGCTATTTGCAGAAGGGTTGGAGCCACGCCAACCCCATTACTCCTACAAGACTGTAAGTCGCAGCCTCATTGACAGGGATGTGACAACAAGCGCTTAGACAAAGAGGAAATCATTCATCATTAACCACGCAGCCATGGAGGAGACAAACAAGTCTGAGCCTCTCTGGCACCCCACTGCACCTGTTTCACATGAGTTCTTTGGCTTCCTCACCTCTGCTTTGGTTTTGTGTTTGAGAATGTTAATTAGCAAACGTCCTTGACAAAACCTTGCTCAGAGTCTCCCCAGTGATCAGACAAAAAGGGAGGCATGCAGGGAGGAAAAGAACAAAGTGCAACAAAGAGGAGGGCACTGGTAAGACTTTTACAAAGAGCACTTAGATATTGCTCGATGTTTTGTATAATACCTTCTTTCAAAAGCTTTCTCAAGAGATACTCCAAAATCCCCCTGTAATCCCTCCATCCCCCATGTCTGGGTCTGAATCAGCATCCATCCTACAGTGGTAAGGAGAGATAATCTCCACGCATGTCTCTCTACTCCATTCCATTCTAGCTGCTTCTTTACTTGAAAATGCTCTTCAGATTCTACCTTTGCAGGAGGCAGACAAAATGTGTGCATTTGTTTGATTCCATTGGATGACACTTACTGTGTTAGCAGCCATTGCCGCAGGCCATTGATGGTATTAGCCTAGTGTTAGATGTCAATTGGCTGGCAAGCAGGGGGCCAAGGAATGCCTCGTTCTTAGAGAGGAGTTTTTTTTGTTATTGATTGAGTACAAAAGAAGTTAGGATTGGCTGATCATTAACACATCAGTCTGTGTTCTGAGCCCAAAGCAGTGGTGATACACTCACAACACTCTGAGTCTGTGCCATCTGCACTCTCTCAGCAGGTTGGCATGATACATACAAAATATTAAGCAGCAAAGTGAGGTAGTATTCATGCCATAACAGTCGACATATGACTGGTTAAGTTGGTTTGTCTATTATAGTGATGACAGCTTGTGCAACCAGCCATAAGCAGAATTAAAAGCATAAACCATAATGATGTCGTGTTGGAGGCAAAAAGAAAACTACATTTTGATTTTTTCACAAATGCAACAATGTTAAAATGGAGCAATAGCAAGGATTATCCACAAGGCTTTATAAAGTATGGTATGATGGTGTGTGTAGTGCTAGAGTACCACAGTGATTAGTGAAAGCTCACGTCCTCTTACGATATATGTAAGGGTGTGACTGGCCCCAATGGTTACATATGATATATAAACACCCAGGTACTTTCTAATGGGGCTATATTCAATGTCCAAATCACACATCTTCTTTTTGAAAGGGTCTACTGTCATGTTAAATAGGCAAATTTCACATGGTGGCACAATTGGTAGCACTGTTGTGTCGCATTAAGAAGGTTGCAGATTTTATTCCTGTCTGTGTGTTTTCTGCATGGAGTTTGCATTTTCTCCCCATGCATGAGTGTGTTTCCTTTGGCTACTTCAGCTTCTTCCCATGGACCAAAAACATGCATGTTACGTTAACTGTTACGTTAACCGGTGACTCTAGTAATAATATATCATATAGTTTCTGTTTGGCTGAGGAGGTGATTGGCTGTAATCTGCCCTGGCTCGAGGACCTTACCTCCAGGACCAGGAAGCAGGCAACTAAGATATGATCTAAGACAAAATTGATGTTTTTTACAGGCTCCACACTTATCTGTTCTCCTCTGTGGTGAATGATGTTTGTTACGAATCAGCACCTCGGACAGCGCCAATGCTCTTCCGATCTCCTCCTCCCCCTTGGTCTTCAGTCTACAGCCATCAGCACCACGAAGAGAGACATGTCAGAGAGCTGCACAGCTGGGTCCAATCTACAATCAGAGACAACTTAAAAGGGGGAAAGGGGGTATCTGTGGCCACTTGCGTATACACTTCAATACACCGTAGTGGAAATTGTTCTCTGCATTTGACCCATCCCTGAGGAAGCAGAGGGCAGCCATTGGAGCCTGGGAGGCAGTTGGAGGTTCAGTGTCTTACCCAACGATACTTCAACATGTGGCCGGGCCAGGGTTTGAACTATAGATTTAATTTGCTGATATTCCAAAAATCTATTCCTGTCAACTACATATTGTTAGACTATTCTGTTAAATGGGATGAAATCACTTCCCTCAAAGACATCTTCCATGTATACGATTCCTTTACTCCTCCAGTCTGAGAAGTTGATCATCGTAAGATGTCAGGATTGTTCCAGATGGGTGTATGAATCAGTGAAGACTCTGTCATTTTCAGATACTCCCATCATGCTGTCAGAGAAGAGCTGATGTTAATGCTTTTAAAACATGAATGTCATTTAATGTTTGAGCTAATAAATGGTAGATCTGAAATCTCTATATTATTGAACCCACACTCTCTGACATGGGAGGCAATCTCTCTTGTCACTGAGCCACGGTTGCCCTTAAAAAGCACTCCAGCCAGTCGTTTGGGGGCACAAACTGGTTCTGTTGTCCCCTGGGTGGTGTGTGTTCATGTAGGGAGTTTATGGCAGCTTAAAGAGCAAATTGCAGTTTTTTTTGTTTTTTAATTTCAATAAAATGCTGTCCAAAAATACAATTTGAAACGTTTACAGTGTTTTCGAAAACACGCCGTACAGTCGGACATTACCGACGTAATTTAAAATTGTCGGACACTTTGACCAACGTGCTTCTCCAGCTCTCTCTCTCTCTCTACATGATTATGTATGACAAGGAATTCATAATTGTATATAAAGGTATAACTGTACAATCGAAATAAACTCATTCATTTTCACTTGCTCACTGTCTCTCTCTCTCTCTGTTGTACTAGCGCGCTCTCGCTCAGGCACCTCTTTCCCTCTCATTCACGCGGCTTTGCTCATGTGCCAATGACAAATGTCAAAGTATTCCTGCAGACTACGTTGCCTCTGATCATTTAGGTAATCTGGGGTGTTTTATTTTGCTCTGGAGCTTCTAGGTGGACTAGACTCTCTGACTTTACAGCGTTCAGGTTCAGAATCAGATGTGAGATCTGCATCAGCCTGTCTCCTCTAATATTAACTTAATGGACTGTAACCACCAGGATTTAGTTTTTATTCAGTACGTTCTTCCTTGTCCATCATTATTTAATGATCTAAACACGGCTCCATCGGACAATATTACCGTATTTGCTCGAATATAAGAAGAGGTTTTTTTCATTAAAAATAATAAAAAAGGGGGGGGGGGGGGGGTCGTCTTACTATCGCGCCCCAGCAGGGGGTGCATGCTTTATGTTCAAACGGCAGAAGGAAGCAGTGCCAGCAGGAAGCAGCTCTTAGACGTCCGCTCCACCTCAAAGTTACAGGTCCACTGAGGATTAAAACACCTGATGGCAAAGTCCAGCTCCAGCTTCTGGCGTTTTCAGACTAGTTTGGGTTTTTGGTTCAGTCCGGTTCTATTTAGTACTTATGGAGCCGACACTTTCTGTTGGACCACGGTGATTTGGGATTACTAGACCCGCTCCGGCTGCAGTGTTTTCAGCGTGAGCTCTGTACAGGTGAGGGCGGCGCTCGATTCACACACGCATTCTTCCTCAAGCCTGAAAAACACCTGAGAATCCAGCACTACCTGACATTCACAGACAGGACCCGTTTCTGAAGCTGCGCGCGCACAAACACACACACACACACACACACACACACACACACACACACACACACACACACACACACACACACACACACACACACACACACAGTCTCAGTGAGAGAGAGAAAAAAAGAGGGAGGAGAGAGGAGGGCCCACACAGCCAGACTGAGAAAGAGAGAGCTTCTATTTTCTCTTTTTTTTCCAATTGACTCTAATATGTTGTCACAGAGAACTTTAATTCCTGTCTAATTAATATGCAAATATTAAAGCAGTCTGTAATTAAGGTATCATCTAAATTATTTTCTCAAAATTTAATTAAAAATAGTTTCTTTATAAAGTAAATTTATTCTTTTTTCTGAAGATCAGTCTTGAAAAATGGGAGTCGTCTTATAATCAGGGTCGTCCTATATTCGGGCAAATACGGTAAATACATCGGTAATGTCTGACAGTCCGACGTGTTTCTATGGTGATGAGACACAGAACAGCTGATCTGAAAGTGCAGCTGATCGGTCCCCCAAACAAAGCCCATATTTACTAGTAACACTGTTAACTGTTTACTTTAGGATGAGGAACCAAACTACAAGAGAATGAAGGAGTGAGAACAGGAACTCCATTATTCTCCTGTTATGGTTATATAATAACAACAACAACAATAATAACAACAACAATAATAATAATCGTCGTCTCGTCTTCTTCCGCTTATCCGGGTCCGGGTCGCGGGGGCAGCATCCCAATTAGGGAGCTCCAGACGGTCTTCTCCCCAGCCACTTATACCAGCTCCTCCGGCAGGATCCCAAGGCGCTCCAGGGCCAAACCAGAGATATATTTTCTCCAGCGTGTCCTTGGTCGACCCGGTGGGGCCTCCTGCCAGCAGGACATGCCTGAAACACCTCCCTGGGGAGGCGTCCAGGGGGCATCCTAACAAGATGCCCGAACCACCTCAGCTGGCTCCTTTCAACATGGAGGAGCAGCGGTTCTACTCCGAGTCTCTCCCAAATGTCTGAGCTCCTCACCCTATCCCTAAGGCTAAGCCCGGCCACCCTGCGGAGAAAACTCATTTCGGCCGCTTGTATCCGCGATCTCGTTCTTTCGGTCATTACCCAAAGCTCATGACCATAGGTGAGGATTAGGAGGTATATCGATCGGTAAATCGAGAGCCTTGCTTTCTGGCTCAGCTCCTTCTTCACCACAACAGACCAGTTCAGCGTCTGCATCACTGCAGACGCTGCCCCAATACACCTGTCGATCTCCCGCTCCCTCCTTCCCTCACTCGTGAACAAGACCCCGAGATACTTGAACTCCTCCACTTGAGGCAGGACCTCTCTCCCGACCTGGAGTTGGCAAGCCACCCTTTTCCGACCGAGAACCATGGCCTCAGACTTGGAGGTGCTGATCCTCATCCCAGCCGCTTCACACTCGGCTGCGAACCTCCCCAGGAAGAGCTGAAGGTCAGAGTCTGATGAAGCTAGGAGGACCACATCATCTGCAAAAAGAAGAGACAAGATTCTCCTGTCACCAAACTCAACACCCTCCAGACCACAGTGACACGGTCACAGGACCGGTGACAAAGGGCAGCCCTGGCGGAGTCCAACCCTCACTGGAAACAGGTTCGACTTACTGCCGGCTATGCGGACCAGACTCACACTCCTCTGGTACAGGGACTGAATGGCCCTTAACAAAAGACCATCAACCCCATACCCCTGGAGCGCCCCCCACAGGGTGCCCCTGGGGACACGGTCATAAGCCTTCTCCAAATCCACAAAACACATGTGGATTGGTTGGGCAAACTCCCATGACCCCTCCATCACCCTAGCAAGGGTAAAGAGCTGGTCCACAGTTCCACGACCAGGACGAAAACCACATTGCTCCTCTTCAATCCGAGATTCAACCACTGACCGGACCCTCCTCTCCAGAACCCTGGAGTAGACCTTTCCGGGGAGGCTGAGGAGTGTGATCCCCCTATAGTTGGAACACACCCTCTGGTCCCCCTTCTTAAAAATGGGAACCACCACCCCGGTCTGCCACTCAACAGGAACTGCCCCCGATGACCACGCAATGTTGCAGAGACGTGTCAGCCATGACAGACCTACAACATCCATAGCTTTCAGATACCCAGGTCGGATCTCATCCACCCCTGGGGCTCCGCCGCTGCGTAGTTGTTTGACTACCTCAGCGACTTCTGCCCCAGAGATTGGACAGTCTGTCCCCAGTTCTCCCAGCTCTGGTTCCTCCTCGGAATGCGCGTCGGTGGGATTGAGGAGCTCCTCAAAGTATTCCTTCCACTGTCTGACTATAGCCCCAGTTGACGTCAGCAGCTTGCCGTCCCCACTGTAAACAGTGTGAGCGAGTTGCTGCCTTCCTCCCCTGAGGCGCCGGATGGTTTACCAGAACCTCTTTGGAGCTGATCGATAGTCTTTTTCCATGGCCTCGCCAAACTCCTCCCATGCCCGAGATTTTGCCTCGGCAACTGCCACCGCTGCACTCCGCTTGGTTCTCCGGTACCTGTCTGCTGCCTCTGGAGACCCACAGACCAGCCACGCCCTGTAGGCCTCCTTCTTCAGCCTGACGGCTCCCCTAACCTCTGGTGTCCACCAGCGGGTACGGGGGTTACCGCCACGACTGGCACCAGCTACCTTGCGACCACAGCTAGCAACAGTACAGCAATATACTAAATATATTTAAAATATGCATCAAATCTAGTGTAATATGTAATTATCAGAATGTAAAATAATTGTGTGTTTTATTAGTTTATGATCAAATGAGAGCAAGATGGTGTTGTATCTGTGTGTCTGAAAACTCAAAGTAAGTAAAAAATGTATTTTATTTTTTGTGTCAAAAGGGGCAGAAATTATAAGATTATTTCTTCTATCTGTTCCTTTTCATTCTAATTTATTTAATGTAATGTACATTTTGATTTTTTTTTTGAATGAACACACTAAAAATGCTGGGTTGTTTTCATAACTCAACTGCTGGGTAAAAGATGTTGGGTCATGCGTTGGGCTATTTTGACCAAATGTTGGTTTATATGTTGTAACTCAAAGGTTGGGTTGGCGATGTGCCGGGTTTTTAAATAAAATCCACAGCTTAACTAATTCTGTTGGGTCATAGGTTGGGTAGCTTTGATCACATATTGGGTCAAAATTCTACTCATTGGTTGGGTTGAAGACAAGCCATAAGAAGCCGAGTCATTCTTCAAAAACCGCCATTTTCAACTGGACTCTGACCTTATCAGATCTAACTGGACATTTCCTCTTCTAAGAAATAAAACATGGTAAGTACAAAGTAAATTTAAAAAAGTTTAAGTGATAGGGTTATTTTTTCATCATTACAGATTGTTTTATTCCAGAATTTAACAGAACCATAAAAGGCCTTTTAAAATATATCAGCTAGCTTGAGATGAAGAAAGTTAGTATCTTTTCTACATAGAAAACATGCTTGATATCTTGTTTTAAAATACTGAATTTAATTATTTTATTTAACCTAAGTTGTTGATAATGCTGTATTTTCATTTTAAATGTTAAATGGAAGGATAATTCGTCCCATTTAGATTAGAACATTTTTTTGGCGCTCATACATTTCTCCCTTTGTTTCCCTGGCATCGTTTCGGCTGCAAAGGGCACGTGCATCCTTCCGTAGCTTGCTACGCGCATACTAATCAGAATATGATGGCGACAGTGACATACGTGAGTATTTATGCTGCCAATATAAATACCACCAATATTTAGTCACTAACTCTCATGGGCTTCAGTCGAAGGCCTCGGTAGTTTTAAGCCCCACCCGCTCGTAGTTAACATGTAAAATGCTTTTGCTGACACACAAGGCTAAGTTGGTAAAGAGTTAGCCTGGTGGGGCTGAGATGTTCGGACCCTCGACCCTCGGGAGGCGGTGCTAGCGACTCTGATGCTGGTGGGTGAGAAGCAGCCTCTCGTCACTTTACAAACAAGTCTCCGACTCAGTTGTCTGAATCGAGACTCGTTTCCTGCGGCATTAGAAGTAGCGCTTGTTTGAACCTGAAACCATTAATTCGGTAGTGCATGCTAACTGCTAACTTTTGCCTCATACGGTAAATAACTAAACATGATTCCGTAGATGAACCGTAACCTTTGTAAGTACAAGCGTCGGCGCAAATAAACTGGGAAGATAACAATTAGGTCAGATAGGACTTCTATGTAAATAAACTTGAGAAAATAATCATCAGCCTGTTCAGCTCAGTTATAAAGCACACGTAGACAAGCATGCATTCTCTCCACATTAAACAAACATTTTCCCACTGCAGCTTTACTGTACACTTAGCCAAAGTTATAAACAAAACTTTAACGGTGTTTTTGTCGCTAAATATATGCTTCCACATTAGATAAAGACTTGGAATGCGGCACACCTTTAGAAAAAATTAATCTGTAGAAAAGTCGGTCTGTAATCGTCATATTCCTACATACACAGTGCTGTTTCTTTGGGATAATAAACAGTTAGTGTTGGTATTTAATGAATTAGGGTTTTTGCCATGCCATTTTGTTTTATGACTTAAGTTATTGTCTTATTTTAAAAAATATTACATTGTTTTTACACTCATAATATGGGTTATTGTACACATATATGCACATAAATAATGCCCTAAATTATATATATTTTTATCTTTGAAAGATCTCTGGATAATGGATGACATTTGAAGGAATCTGCTCTGTTTTATGCTGCAAAAGAGAAACTGTGGTTACCCCCGGGGTCCTTCGTCCCAGGTTCGTATTGCTGAGGAGTAATACTTATCAGGCTGGTAAGAATGAAGAGTCAGGAGACCGTTCTGCGCAGAAGGGGGAATCTTTATTGCTCACAGCAGCGTGATACAAAGATTCTGACTTTTGCCAGTCATGCAGGTTCTATATAAGCATGGTAGATCAAAGGGAAGGAAGGGAGCTACTGGTTGCACAATGTTTACCAGCAGTTCAAAGTCTCTCAGGACACGGTCACCTAGTCCCTCTGCTCTGTTGACAGTTTTGGTCAAAGTGTGGGAGCACATCCTTTTGAATGTGCACGTACTTTGTACAAAGTTGAAAACACAGGAACACAATGTGAGCATAAGAAGTCCACAATTCCAGCAGCCTGACTCATCCCGTTTCAGAGTCCAGCAGCCTGACTCCTCCCGTTTCAAAGTCAAGCAGCCTGACTCCTCCCGTTTCAGAGTCCAGAAGCCTGACTCCTCCCGTTTCAGAGTCCAGAAGCCTGACTCCTCCCGTTTCAGAGTCCAGCAGCCTGACTCCTCCCGTTTCAAAGTCCAGAAGCCTGACTCCTCCCGTTTCAGAGTCCAGCAGCCTGACTCCTCCCGTTCCAGAGTCCAGCAGCCTGACTCCTCCCGTT